>CM053580.1:48645310-48663042 GCA_028627135.1 Pseudochirops cupreus
AATTCTTTTTCCATCTGCAGATTCAACTTTTTAAGGCATTCTTCTCCTCATTTTGCTTTTTGGGCCTCTTTTGCCATTTGAGTTAATCTATTTTTTAAGGTGTTATTTTCTTCAGTCAGGTTGTTGACTCTCTTTTCATGATTGTCTTGCATCATTCTCATTTCTCTTCCCAATTTTTCCTCCACTTCTTTTATTGGTTTTCAAAATCCTTCTTAAGCTCTTCTATGGCTTGTAATCAGTGTACATTTTTCTTGGAAGCTTTTGATGTGGGAGTTCTGACTGTGTTGTCTTCCTCCCATTCCATGTTTTGATCCTTTTTGTGTCCAAAAAAGGAATCTAAAGTTGCTTTGCTAGGTTTGCTTTGCTTCCTTTGCCTGCTCATGTTGCCAGTCAATTACTTGACTTTTGGGTTCAGTAGAACTCTGCTTTCAGAGGGGAGAACTCTATACCAAATTGCTGGGGGTTTTGCAGCTGCTGGAGCTATTAGGAGGCCACCATTTCTGCAGTCCCCACCAGCTTTGACTCACTGAAAATGCACCTCAGAACCACCACCCAAGACCATGATCTGATTCAGGTAGCTCAAGGCAAGAGCACTTAGCCTCTGAATGATCGCTTGGCCTCCCTGCAATCTGCAAGCTGGGAGCTTCTGAATCAGCCACGTGGAGGTGGCTATAGGGCTGCAGCTTCAGCCGCTTCTAGCCCTAGGGCAGTTGGTCGGACCCTCTCCCCTGAATTTATCAGAGTTCCACTGACCTTTCACTTACTCCTTGTTTCTTATGGTTGGTAGTTCTGGAAAATGCCACAGCTGCCAGTGATTTGCACTCTAGCTGTGGCTTGTTCTGGCGGCCCTAGGACTCCAGCCACAGGTTCATTCAATGCTTGTCTGAGCTCCCAGTGCGCTGCCACAAATCCTTTCCCGTCTGCCTGCCAGGTTGCCTTTAGTGGGAGCTTTTTTACTGTCATTTTGTGAGTTCTGCAGCTTTAAAATTTGTTTAGAGTCATATTTTATAGGTATTTGAGGTGATTATGGGGAGAGCTGTGGAGTTTTGCTGCTTCTATGCCACCATCTTGACTCTGCCCCGCTCTAAACTGTCTTTCACACAAGTTCCAAACTGATTTTCTTCTAGTCTGACTGATGACATTCCTTTGTTCAATAAGTTTTGGTGGTTCTGTATCACAATTTGATAAAATATGAAATCCTTTCCTAGGCATTTAAAGCCTTTTACAATCTGGCTCCAATATACCTAATCAGGCTTATTTCATATTACTTCTCATCACACATTCCCTTTTTGCTAAACTACCCTGCTGAGCCCCAAACTTAATATCAAAGGGGGAGATGGAATGCTTATACAGTAGCTGTTGGCAAGGTCTAGGATGAATTTCCTCCTCCTCTTTTACCTTTTACCTTCCTTATAGGCTCAACTGCAATACTACATCCTATGCATAGTCTTTCCAGGTCTCCTAGTTTTTAGCTCTTCCTCCTTGAAGGATCAATTCTCCTGTTGTATACTTCAAGGGAATCCTTGAAGGCAAAGGCTGTTCTTTGTTTGAACTTTCTATCCTTAGCTCTTTCCATACAGCAATTGCTTAATAAATGCTTTCTGGATGGCATAACAATTGTATTCATATGCTAAGGCCAAATGATTAGAGGATTAATAACCTTAGAACTATCACTTTTTAAATCTGCTTTGTACAAGAAAACAAATTATTAAATATTTAGAATCAACAGTAAAAAAAAAGATCTCTACTGGATTTAGAATAAGAAGTTCTAGGTTCAAATCTCAGCTTTGCTTTTTGAGTATAATAGAGTTGTATGACTGTGGTCAAGTCACTTCCACCTCCCCATGCCTCAATTTCTTCATCTGTAAAATGAGAGGATTGGACTAGATAATTTCTAAGATCCTTTCCAGCTTGAAAATATGGTTATTTTGCTTAAATAACTTTGCCCTTGGGAAGACGTCCTGCTATTATTTCTTTTAAAATCCATTGACATTTTCTAAAGGAATCATTGAATTATTTTATTGTAACCTGAAAACATTTTCCCATCATATTTAAATAATAAGCTCTTGGGGAAGAGAATGTATTAAATTTGATATTATATCTAGCATCTTTTAGATGGTACACCACAGGCAAAATGATCTTGTTTTAATTAATATTCAAAATGGCAGATCCCCATTGCCCTCTCAAAGAGGAACAAAGAGATGAAGTATTTTATAGTGGTTTCCTGACTGGACTTTAACCAAAGAAGATAATTTTGTTCTCAGAGATATCCTTTCATGGATTTATTTGTTTGTTTGGGGAGAGGTGGAAGCTATTCCCTGTGGGTAAAGCCTCTGATGTTTTGAATATATGGATTGTGACCTCTGGTTCTTTGGAGTCTTTTTTTTTTAATGACTTCTGGGTTCTTGGCTGAGAGCTGACATTTACATAGCTTTATGGTTAAGCAAATTTTTATATTCCTTATTGCAACCGATCCTCACTCCAATCCTGTGATCCTGTGATTTAGCCACTACAGATATTCTAGAGAGTCAAAAGATAAACTGGATGTGTGAGGTATTACAATACAAAGCAGTGTATAAATGCAATTGTTTTATATATATATGTATATATATATATATATATATATATATATATATACTATATTCTTAAATATGGAGTGGGGGAGGGGCTTAGAATAAGGGGATGATCAAAATTGGGGAAGGTTAGTCAGAATAGCCTGAGATGTTCAGTTTTTAATTTTGTTCAAATCAATTTTGATTTGAACTCACCAAACATTTATGAACTACCTACTGAATATAGAACATTATGTTGGAGACTAGGCAATAGGTGAGATGAAGAAAAGGGTCCCAGAGTTGCTCTTTATAGAGCTTAGAATTTATTAAAGAAATATAACATACATTTAGATACTCAGAATACCAAAAAACATTAAGTGCATTAGAGAGATGCCAAAGTGTTAAGTGAGGTACAAAAGTTGTACATAAATAATGGAATCTAGGCATGAAGGGATTAATCAGTTAATAAACATTTTTAAGGTGCCTACTATGTGCCAGGACATACAAAGGGACTCAAAAGGAGAAAAAAATGCAAATAAAAGAAAAAGATAGTCCCTGCTCTCAAGGGGTTCACAGCCTTGGGGGAGTCAGCATGCATACAACCATGAACAAATAAGCTATATTCAGGATAATTGGGAGATAATAAATGAAGGGGATCAGAAAAGGTTCCAAAAAAAAAAGGAGGATTTTAGCTGGGACTTGAAAGAAGCCAGGAGGCAAAGATGAGGAGGGAGAGAGCTTCCGAGCATGGGCAGCAGTCTTCTTCCAGGAACTGCAAGGAGGCTCATGTCACTCGAGTGCAGAGTATGGGGGAGGTGGGGAAGGGTGTATAAAGGCTACTATTTTGTTATGTTTCAAGGGAACAAATGAAAACTAAATCTGTGACTATATCCACATGAGAGATTTACCTTCTCCGGAAAGAGTGATGTTTTCGGTATTCAAAAGCTCCAGTAAATATTCTAGACAAAACCAAATGCTGCTGGACCATGTTAAACAAGTAAAAGCCCAATGTTAATTGGTTCGTGATGGAAGGAGATAGAGATTGTGCTTGCCACTACTTCATTTGCTATTTTCCATTAATAGATTAAAAATGGTAACAAGGAAGCACAGGAAGGAAGTTTAGGATGGGTGAGAATGAAATAAGGAATAGTACACGGCAGGAATAAAGAAGATGGCTGTTTTATGGCAGTGCCCCTGAGATTAAGGGTGTGGTATGAGAGCTTTGATTTTGATGTCTGATAAGATGTCTGTCAGTGTTGACCCAGTCTAGAAAATTATTGGTAGATATTATACTTAATTGCATCTAGATTTATGGTGAATAAAATTCAAAGTGTTAACTTTCTTAATCTTTACTTGTATCTTTTATTTCTCTATGGTACTTTTATGTCTTAAATCATATTAACCAAACACATATATGTCCTTGAATAGCACAATTTACATGTACCTTTAAAAAACACAATATTTCAAAGTTCACAAAATTCTCCTTCTGTACATCATCGTAAACAAAAACGATGAGAATGTTGTTTACCCTTGCATTAGAGTAGATGAAATGGTAAGGAATTCTGAATTGGTTACTGACTAGAGTCCAGGGGTGGGGAACCTGTAGCCTGGAGGTCACATGTAGCCCTCTAGGTCCTCAAGTGTGGTGCTTTGACTGAAACCAAACTTCACAGAACAAATTCCCTTGATAAAAGAATTTCTTCTGTAAAATTTGGACTCATTCAAAAGGCTGCACCCAAGGATCGGGAAGGCCATAGTGGCCTTCTACCCCTGAACAAGACACTACTTTTTCTCTCATTTAGTGTAGCTAAATCATTGTTGTTATAACTTTAGTTTTCTCAGAAAGGGCTCAGGGAAGATATGGAATTAGATTTCTGCTCATGTTTCAGGTTCAAAACCAACACAAAGATTAAAATAATTTCCCTAACACATACATCTGACCATATCACTCCCCTTGTTTCCCATTGCCAAAAGTATAAAATATAAACTGCTTAGCCTTTCCCAATCTAATGCATCTTTTCAGACACCGCCTCTCCTCTCCATGATGGTTCTTCATTTCACTCACCAATCTTTATACTTTCCTTTTTTCTCTCCTTGGAACAAGAGAAGTTCTGATTTTACTTGTAATCACAATCCAATTTCCTTACTAACCCCAAATTCAGGATACCTGCAGTCTATAGAAACCTGTTGCCAAGGAATAAAAATTTGATCATTTATTTCCTCTTCTTCCCATGATATATTTCCTAGTTCATTCTTTGGGAAGGACGATGAATTTTAAGTGGGAAAGAATTCTTGCCAAAATAACAAATTCCAAAGAGAACTTTCAAAGGCTAATTGTATATCTAGAAGCAGAGAGGAGCTGCATCTGTTCCATTTCATCATCCAATCTCATCGTGAAAAGGGAACATTTTCAATGTTGGGAAGCTACATTCTGCCTTTGTAATGCTTGACAATGGAATCTTTTTGCAGTTATTCAACCAAAGTGGGCAATATATACTGGTGGACCGGATTGGAATTGCATCAAATTTTGGACTATTTGCTATTTAAGACTAATAATCATGCCAGTTGTAGATCAATTTTAATTATCCTTCTATATCACAAGTGATTGAAAATGGTATATCACATTTATATAGAATTTCATAGGATTTTTAAACTAAAAAGAGAATGTACATGAACTTCCATATGGATATATGATTAATATCTGGTTTTCTGATGTATTTTCTACAATGACAACTAGGTTTTAAATTAAAAATACATAAGTTACCAAATAAACATTTTAATTTTGTGGTTGCCTCCTCAGTGTAATATGAAATAGCTGAAAGAACACTGGTTCAAACCTAGGCTCTGCTACTATATGTATAACCTTGGGCAGATCATTAACATTTCTGGGCATAAGTTTCATTATCTATAAAATGAGTTTGATTCAGATGACTCCTTCAAGCTCTAAGTTTATGATTCTGAACTATCCAAATAGTATAGCTACTTTGATAGCATTCATACTAACGTCATCATCATACCTTATAACCTGAAACTGGTACCGTCTGTTTTATAAATGAGAATGTGTGCAAGACTTGAGAACCTTTTCAAAAGTCACTTAGGAAGTCAGTTACGATGTTAAGTTTCAGATATTCTTACGTTCCTATTCCTTGATTACATTTCTTCCAAGTGGCCTTATTTATGTTAATAAGAAGTCTAGCAAATAAAATCTAACTTGATTGATATCATATTTAGCTTACGTTCTCAATGGGTCAAGGACAGGCAAGAGGGAGAGAAAAGAATTTGGAATTCAAAAATTTTCAGAAATGAATGTTCAGATCCTGTGTATATGTAAGTTATCTGTGTAATTCATAGGCCATCTAGTGGCCAGAAAGGCATAATTGGGTTCAAAAGTTTAAGGAAGTGGCCAACACTTTGCTTCTCATTTTGAGTCCCGATTTTGCCACAACTCACGATTTGAAAAAAAAAAAAATCAAGGTCATTGCTGTTCACTTGCTGAGAAATAATGACGCTCTTCTTCTTTCCTATTGATGCAATTTCCAGGCCGTTCCAGCAACTACCATGGCCCTTGCTGCAAGGAAAAGGGCATGCTGCAACAACCGAGTAGGAGTAAGTATAAGGGAACAGAATCGATTCCAAAGGCTATTACTAGAGCTTCATAAGGAAAATATACTGGGTATCCATTGCTGGTACTCTTGATTACTGAAAAAATCCAGAGGTAGGGTCAGAATACTACAGAGATGCTATTTACTATGATTTTTTAAAAGAAAAATTTCACCCTTCCTCATAAATATTTAGGTGCTCCTCTATTTAGTTTAGCTAATGCTAAAGTTTCAAAAAAAATTTTAAATTTTAATTTATCTATTTTTAGTTTTTAACATTCATTTCCACAAGATTTTGAGTTACTATTTTTTCTCTCCCTGTCTTTTCCCTACCCCCCACCCCAAAATACCAAGCCTACTGAATATCCCTTCTCCCAGTCTGTTCTCTCTTATATCCTCCCCCTTCACTCCACTAACTTTCCAGCAGGGCAAGGTGGGTTTCTATATCCCTAAAGTTTCAAAATTAAGGGTGGTTTAACATGTTTGAGTGCGTGGGTCATTGAAGCAAGGTCATTTTTCATTTTATTTTGTTGGAATTTGTTAAGTTTTGCATTGATCTTTTGAGCCGTGTATTAAAGTACATGTTGGGTCCTGTGAAAGATGTCCGTTTAAAAATTCAACATCCCTCTGCCAGACACAAAGGAGAGAGCCAAAAGAGGCCAAAGAATAATGAAGGTCTAACTGTAGAAACTGTCAGTTTCAAATAAAGTCAAAACAACGGGTTGAATCGTATTACAGACTCTCTCTGATCTAGTTCAGATCAGGGACCCAAGGGCCTCCTTACAAGGTAAACCACAGTGAGAACAATAAAACAATGCTCCCCAAGGATGAAGATGAGAAATACGGCATGCCATGAGGCTGTAACTACATGATAATTAACTTAAATAGGTGGAATTATATTTTAATCAGTAAAAAAATTTTTTAAAGAAGTTTCTTCTGGTTATTTCATATTTTACTTATTACAGTTCATAGCTTTTGTTTATAAAATTAGAATGCAGAAAGTGATTTATGTTGTCTATGTGTTCGGTCATGTCCAACTCATTGTGACCCAATTTGGGGTTTTCTTGGCAGAGATATTAGAGTGGTTTCACCATTTTTTCTTCCAGCTCATTTTACAGATGAGGAAACTGAGGTAAACAGGGTAAAGTATGTTGCACAGGGTCACACCGCTAGTGAGTGTCTGTGGCCATTTGAACTCAGGAAGATGAGTCCACCTGATTCCAGGTCCAGCACTCTATCCACTAAGCTACCTAGCTGCCCTGTCTATGCACTGTCACTTTGTATAATCATAAGACTATTGAGCCAAGGCTATTAAACATTGAGCCCTCTTTTTCTACTTGGTGGCAGCAACCTGAGGGCTGAAGTTAATGCTATACCTTAAAAGTCCACTTAAGAATGACCTCAGCCACAAAAAAGGAAAGACCAAATCATACCCCCATATTTAGTGAGAGCCTCTAAAATTGGTTGAGCTGTTAAACTAAAATTAAATCAACCACAAGAAGTCTTTAAGCAAACATAACTGTATTTCAATCAAAAAGGCTAAATAGTCTTGTTCCCAAATACCAACTGTGCACTCAGTGTCTACTGCTTGGGTACATGTGTTCCAGGGCCCTTCCCTAAAAACATGAGGCCAGTGAATGCAAAAGGATTTATTAAACACTTACTTATGTACCAAGTCATATCCAAGCCAGGGTAATTGTTGTTCAGTCATTTTGAGGCATCTCCAACTCTTTGTGACCCCCTTTGGGATTTCCTTGGCAAAGATACTGGAAAGGCTTGCCATTTTAAAAATCCAGCTCATTTTACAGATGAGGAAACCGAGGCAAATGGTTCAGTGACTTGCCCAGGGTCACACAGGTAGTAAGTGTCTGAGGTCAAATTCGAACTCAGGGGGAATTACTGCATTTCCTTACTACCTTACACATACCTTTTTTTTTTTTTTTTAACATGATTTGTAGTGCTTCTTAAAATAACAGATAGTCTATACAGAGCTGTGATCTCAATGTTATTACCCCTTCTTCAGTACAGATGGATACTTTCAATCACTTTTGTAATTTTTATCTGTGTTTTTCTGTAAATCATCCATCGGAGATTTAACTAATATATCAAACCCTTCAAAATTTCAGGGAAACCAATGTAGTACTTAGGCTTTTTCTGTTTTCCCATCCTCCCTCCATGATTGTCCCATCTCCTTTCCACTTACATAAATCCTTGATGATACCCTTACTATCATTTCTGGAACAAGGTGGTATCAGGCTACCGTCTTAAAAAAAATGTTCTGGAATCACTCTGGCCTATTATAGTTTGAATCCCAATTATGTGTTGGTTTTTTTTTTAAAGAGAACACTAACTGATATTATTTTAAAAAATCAGTATCTTAACATGACAGTTTTTCTTAAACACATGTATAAATGTAACTTTTAAATGGGGAAAATCACTATAAAATTATACATAAGCAAACCTGCTTGGGTTTAGTATTGGGAAAAAGTGGAAAGGGGAAAGGAAAGAGGAGGAATACTCCAAATAGAATCACTTTTTGGAATACCATTCTATTTTCCTATTTTTCTAAATTCATTCCATGTGGAAGAAACATGAAATGAGGAAAGTATAGTACATGTTTAGGGAAAAAGTAAGAAGAAAAGTAGTAGGAGGTTGAAAAAGTGGGCTGGTAACAGATTAAGAAGTACTTGAACATAGGCATCCACAGCTACTGTAGACCCAGAAAAGAAAGCTCTTGACACCAAAGTCCTCAGTGCTGTCAGATAGTTCAAAATCACAAACAGATGTGATTTTACCAGTGTAAATGACATTCAAGATGCATTCCCATCTGCTGTGCTATTGCATCCAAAAAGTCATTTCCATCTGACTTTTGGCTGAAATTTCCTCTGTGTTACTTCCCCTATTAGAACTGGAGATCCTGGAGAGCAGGAATGCCTGTTTTTCCATTTGTATTCCCAATGCTGTGCACATGTTGTTTAATGTATGCTTTTTCATTCACTCATCAGACTAAGGATTTTAGGCTATTTCATAGGAAATGGGAAGTCATGTAAGACCTGAGTTGTGCTGTAGGGAGCAGTGCACGGGATCATGGGGCTGAATATCATTGCAACAACTTAGGTAATGGATAATAAGGGTTTGAATTCAGTTATTAGAAGTACATTCCCACCTGTACAGCCTGGTTAATCACAGTATTGATTGTTCATCCACAGCTTTGGAAGACAACCTTCCTTTTGAGTTAGAGGTGCCTTTATTATATAGTGCAATACAGGGAGGCAATCCCAAGGGTACATCCATTGGAAATCATGTGGGTTCTGCTTTACAACATTTTTTATTCTCTCCCATATAATATATACTTCTTACAAGGTGACTATCACCAAAGAGTTTTATTTTGCTTCTATAAATTGGCATACAATTAAACAGTGATATACATCAGGAAATTTTACAGTATGACAACTCAGAACTCATACTGATGGCAATGTATGGTAGAGAATTAAAGTTTTTGATATAGTCTCTTTTTTTGACAGTTACTAATTGCAGTCTAGGTGAAAAGACTATTTTGTTTAGTATCAGTCTATCTAGATTGCTACTAGGTCGACCCAAACAGCAATACTAGCTGGCATTCATATAAAGCCCCAAAGTTTGCAGAGATCTGTACTTACCTTATCTTATCTTCACAACAACCTTTTGAGGTAGGTACTATTATTCCCAGTTTACAAATGAGAAGACTGGAGATGAGAAGTGTTAGTTAACTTACCTAAGATCACACTAGTACAGGACTAAGGACACATTTCAACTCAGGTCTTCCTGCCTCCAAGTTCAGCTGTCTTGCCCACTGTACCACCTATCTGCCCAGCATACTATTCAAAATGGCTGCAATCAGTAGCTATGACCTGAGCTAAACCCATCCTTTCTCTAGTGGGAACCAATGAAACAAAGCTCTCGGAACCTCAAGTTTTCACATCTCCCTTCACATTTTTTCTTTTGCTAGTAGCTACCACTGTTTGCACTGCAACAATTTTGCCTTTGGAACATATGTACAGAAATAAATTTGGAATAGTTTAACCTAGGCAAGTTAATACGGTTTTAGGGGTAGAAAGGTTATAGCAGCTGTGGGTGGTAACTTAGAGGTTGGCATAGGTTAGCACAGAAGAAGCTTGAAGGATGATCTCTGACAGTCCTGTAGGTTATGGGGAATTCAAGGCATTGGCTGTTCCTGGGCTACTTTATTCAAAGAGCTATCTGACCTCAAGAATTGTGGTCATTAAACCGGGCCCACTGGTGACGAGCTGCCCGATTACTACCAAGATGTAGTTGACGTTAATGTTTGCAGAGGAAAGTTCTGGATGTTGCTTTAGACTACTGAAACTCTACATTCCCATATGACTAAGCTACATGTGTGGGACTTACTTTGCACTCCCTTCCCCCAGATGATTCTGTCATCTTTGTCGGGTGCGATAACTGTCCTTGGTGCTGTGTACTGCATTCTGGTATCTACACTGGCTCTTTCTGAAGGACCTTCCATTTGCAACTACAATGTCAACAGCTCAGTCAACTGTGAATTTTCAATGACCAACTTAAGGTGAGTAGCCAATTTAATCCAAATGATAATCATTCCCTTATTAGTAATAATTAATTTCTTAGAATAGTGTGACATTAAATCAGGTGGTGCTTTTCTTGATCAAAGTCCTGACAGAGATAAGCATTTGATATAATAAATAGCATAAAAACCTGAAACAGGAAAAGGGACCAATGAGTTCAGAACGAGCTGTTTGAAAGGACATGATGAATCGTGGTGGTTCCTCCCAACCATAGCTACATATCTATTTATCTTTTTATCAGATCTGTGATGTCAGTGGTATCAGGAATTCCCAGAGAGGAAATTTCCTCCACCAATATAGATCTGCAAATACCATATTACTTAAGTCTCAACAATTTTCTGGAGCACTGCAAGGTCAAATGACTTACCCAGTGTCAGACTGCCAGTATATTAGACCTAGGACTAGAACGCAGAGCTTGCTGACCCTGAGACTGATTCTCTATCCACTAGGCCATCGTATCTTCATGGCAATATTCATGGACATTAAAAATGCACAAATCTTTATTCTAGTCTGACACGAGCTCATGCCTGAATCCAAGCATAATCCTGGTTACAAAGAATAAATAACATTAATCTTTATCTAGAGGCATACCTCAGAGATATCGCAGGTTTTGTTCCAGATCACTATAATAAAGTAAATATTGCAATAAAGCAAGTCATCATATGAATTTTCTAGCTTCTCAATGCATACAAAAATTATGTTTATGCTAAACTGTAGTCTATTAAGTATGCAATAGTATAATATCTAAATAATACTTTATTGCTAAAAATTGCTAAAAAATACTAGTCATCATCTAAGCCTTTACCAAATCATAATCTTTTTGCTGTCGGAGGGTCTTGCTTCCATGTTGACTGCTGACTTATCAGGATGGTGTTTGCTGGTGCAGGGGGAAGCTTGGGGTGGCTGGGGCAATTTCTTAAAATAAGACAACAATGAAGGTTTCCCACAAGTATTCATGCTTCCTTTCATTTGAACACTTAAGAGGTCATAGTAAGATTATTAGTCCAATTTCAACACTATTGCATCTCAGGGAATAGGGAAGCCTGAGGAGAGGGAGAGAGATGGGGGCAACAGCTGGTTGGTGGAGCAGTCAGAACACACATATTTATTAAGTTCAGTGTCTTATATGGGCATGGTTTGTGATGCCCCCCAAACAAATATAATAGTAACATCAAAGATCACTGATCACCATAAGAGATATAATAATAACGAAAAATTTGAAATATAAT
Source organism: Pseudochirops cupreus (assembly GCA_028627135.1). Lineage (NCBI taxonomy): Eukaryota > Metazoa > Chordata > Mammalia > Diprotodontia > Pseudocheiridae > Pseudochirops > Pseudochirops cupreus. The sequence continues at coordinate 48,657,289 of CM053580.1, forward strand.
GAGGATTACCAAAATGCAACAGAGACACAATGTGAGCGCAGGCTGTCAGAAAAATGGAGCAAATTGATTTGCTCAACGCAGAGTGGCCACAAACCTTCAACTTGCAGTATCTGCAAAGTGCCATAAAGCAAAGCACAATAAAACAAGGTAGGTGTGTCTTTATTTCACTACCTAATCTGCTTAGCTTCGAAGGCGAGCAGAATTTACTTCTCTGTTTGCTGGTAATCAAGCAGTTCTTGATACAATTTCTTTATAATTATTTCTGCCTTCTTATATTATAAATGAAACAATATTCATCTAAGAACACTTTCCCAGTTTTTGGCTGCTGACATTAAGAATAAAAGCAAATGCTACTTTTTTTTTTGCCTTTTTTTGGGAGAGCAATTGGGGTTAAGTGACTTGCCCAAGGTCACACGGCTAGTGTGTCAAGTGTCTGAGGCCGGATTTCAACTCAGGTCCTCCTGGCTCCAGGGCTGGTGCTCTATTCACTGCGCCACCTAGCCACCCCAGCAAAACTACTCTTGAGCAATCTTAAGTAGAGTCTAGAGCAGTAGTTCTCAACCTGTGAGTTGTGCCCCCTTTGGGAGTCAAATGACCCTTTCACAGGGGTTGCCTAAGACCATCGGAAAACACGTATTTCCGATGGTCTTAGGAACCAAGACATGCTCCTCTATCCGTCTCTGGGCAGGTTCGCCCACATATAAGTATTAAAGTGTCATGGCATTAGGAAGGTTGAGAACCACTGGTCTAGAGTAATGCATATTTCTAGCCCTACCTAGACAATCTATCAAGAATCATCATGCACACATTACTTAATTGGTGGACCATTGGTGAAAAAGCCCTATTTCATATACTGAGTATACTCTATGGCACTTTGAAAGTCAGCTGCAGGAGTGCAGAATAGCATTATTCTATATAAAGTAAACATGGACCTTTTTCTCTAACAATGACAAGAATGTTTTCAGGCTAAAAGGCTTCTTGATCTTACAATTCTGAGTGTAGCCATTTTTAATTTAAAAAGAAAACCATGTGAGTGAAATTTCTTTTTAAAATGGCCTTTAACCAAAAAGGCATGGGTCTTTCAATTCTGTTCTAGAGAGAAAGGATAGCAATGTAACTTTGTACAAAATCAGCTGTACTAATCTTGGGTTATACAGATGTGGCCAAGGGAATACAACATACCATCCACAATTTGTCATCAAAGTCCAGTTTGCCTTATGTTTCATACTTCTTGTTCTTTTCTGGATGTACTGCTTCTGATATTTCTGAGGTCTTCTTTCTTTCCCCAGTAACTTTCATCATCAAGTGGAGCAATCATTCGATAATCTGCAGTGGTTTTATACTACTTGTGTGCCTGATGACTCCATCAATTCTACCTCCAATTATACCCAGGGATCAAATACCTTGAGCTCTGAAGAAGACAAGCTTAAGATTATTCACCTTTCAGTATTTACTGGTTTATTTTTGGTGGGGATTCTTGAGATCTTATTCAGTGTCAGTCAGTTGCTGATTGGGTTCTTTGGCTGCCTCTGTGGAGTTTCTAAGAGGAGAAGTAGACAAACACCATAATATGGAAGCAAGGACAGTCTCTCTCTCTCTCTCTCAAGAGATTTCCATTTTAAAGTGGAAATATAATCCTTTAGATACAAGTTTGGGGATATTAGTCAACCACATGAAATTAATCTAAATGTTATTTTAAAGACACATTTTGTTTCATTTTTAAAACTCTCAAAAATGGTTTCTCTATGTATTAATTGCTTAAAGACAAGAAATGCAGTATATTTATTGAATAAAATAAACTAGAAAATTGTGTAAATATTCTCAGCAGTATAATTGTTCCTAAAATTTTTTTAAAATGTTCTGCCTAGAACGCGAATATTGTACACAGTAACAGTAACATTGTATGATGATGTACTATGAATAACTTATTCTCAGTAATACAATGATCCAATGCAATGCCATAGGACTTATGATCAAAGGTGCTGTCCATCTCCAGAGAACTGATAAGAGCCTGAATGCAGATCAAAGATACTTTTTCTTTACTTTCTTTATTTTTCTTGAGGTTTTTATCTGTTTTCTTTCACAGAATGACTTACATGGAAATGTTTTGCATGACTACACATGTATAACCTATGTCAAATTTCTTGCTTTCTCAATGGAGGGGGAGAGGGAAGGCGGAGAGAGATTTGGAACTCAATATTTGAAAAAGAATGTTAAAATTGTTTTTACAGGCAATTGGGAAAATATATTAAATACAAGAAAAATGTTCTCTCTGTATGCAATGTAAGATCTTATAAAAACTGACAACTTACAGATATTCCCTATGTTACTGCTATAATAAAACAGCATCATTAAGAATTTGTAGATCTATTTTTTTAATAAAGCCATTTGTCACCTTGAAATTTTAACTTGTTGGAAAAATCTGTAGCGTTTTAAATCACAGTCATGTAACTGAAATACTTATGAAATAACTAGTTAAGTTTCATGAAATCACTAACTTTGATTTTAATTGGAAAATTTTAACACAGATTTTGTTGCCAGCGTTTTTCTCAACATCCTGATAATAATATAAAGGGATAGAGAGCCTACAGTTCTCTTTAGGGGCCCAAGTAATGCGCAGTAGAGTTTTATCTTTGCCTCAGAGACTCAAGTAGACAACACAAAGACATCTGTTTAAACTCAAATACTAGCAAGAGAATCTTAGTCTAAGGAATATGAAATCACTAGGGTTAGGGGGTTCTTGAAGTGGGTAACAATCCTGAGTTACCAAGTCCGCACTTCACCAGAAGCTTCTCACATTTTTGAAAGTGTGTGCCCCTTCTGGTTTCAAAAGCCACTCTGTCCTGAGGGCCAATTCTACTATTTCAAAAAAAGTACACATTCTTTTCCAATATTTCCCATGGTAGCTAGTTCTTGGCCAAAAGATCATTTTTCAAAGGAAACAGAAATCATTCATTTTAAAAGATGAAGTGAATAAAATATCTTTATAGTTTGGCTTTTAAGAAGATAATTTAAAAACTACTTAGTTCATAGTCACTTCTGAAACTTTAATTCTCATATGCTATGATCATTCTCTTCTCAATGCCATGGGTTCATAATACTATGACCTGTAACATTCTCTCTTCCCTATCTAAATCCTACCCATCCTTCAAGGCCGTTCCATGACTTTATTTTATATAATCTCATTCTTCTTCCGCTTTCCCAAAGGATCAATTATGCTGTATGATTGTGCCACACATTTTGGCATAAAATTTTGTCTTAGTACTATTACCTTAATAGTTGCATGTACGTCTAATTAATTAGACTCTGTCTTGACTGTTTCTAACCATGTATACCTAAACAGACTGTTACTTCTTTGAGGACAAAGCTCACTTCTTTTGTACCTTCCAGAATAACTGAGCAGTTAGCAAATAATAAATACTCATTAACCTAAATATGACATATAAGAAAACAGCTTACTTTTCTACTTGATGCCCATCGAAATGGTTCCATTTCAATGCCAAAGACACCCAATAAGTAGAGTTGAAAGATAGGAAAGGATTGCTTTATTAGGGAAAAAAAAGTTCTCCTGAAAATACACTCACTACAAAATCATTCTTCAAAACAGAACTAATTTATGGAAACTTCATCCTGTGTATAAATTGACAAAAATCAGCAGCTACCATTTTAAGCGGGAACATTTTAAAAGTATTCACATGAAAATGTGTGTGAGCATGTGTATACACACATTATATTTCATTGCAGACATTGATTGCTATAGATTACAATACCAACAACTCACAGGGGACTGTTAGATTCTACATATCACTATGATTTCTCCCCCTTTTTTTCTTCTCATTTTAGATAGGTCACTGAAGCAAAAATAGGACATGTTTAGTTTTCCTTGTCCAATATTAGTGTGGTGCTAAATATGGGGAAAAGCCTAGGAGATAATTTTAAAAAAGGTTACTTGGTGCAGTGGATAAGACTGCTTGGCCCAAAATCAAGAGACTCCTTTGTGAGTTCAAATCTGGCCTTAGACATTTACTAACTGTGTGACCCTGGGCAAGTCACTCAACCTGGTTTGCCTCAGTTTCCTCAAGCATAAAATGAGTTGGAGAAGGAAATGGCAAACTATTCCAGTATCTTTACTAAGAAAATCCCAAATGGGGCCATAAAGAGTAGGATGGCTGAAAAAGGTTGACCACCACCACCACCTTATAGCCCTTGAATTTCATGACTACGAAATTCAATATTTCACACTCAGCCTTTTATACTGTTTGGAGGAATTAGAATTCAAATAGTTTCCACTTTGAGGCTTGCCTGGTTGAACTATTTATATACAAAACAATGAAACACCTGAACTAGTAGTCTGAGATTACAGATGTGGCTTATTCCATCCTATTTGATGAGAAGCAGTAGTGATTTTCCCCGGTACCACCAGAACATAGCATGGAATACATATGATACAAAAGGGTGCCGCACAAAGCATACTAGCTGGTAGATATGACATCAGCAAATGCCTGGGGAATCCTAACTTGAGTCTAACACAGGGCTTGACACAGTTCAGAACTTGGAGAATGAAGTCCAGGTCACAGTGTTCTCAAGTCTCATGTTCAATTTACTAGGCTTATGTTCTTTACCATAAATGATATTAAGGATGGGCAAAAGTAGAAGCCTGAGACACATAATGAAAGGCCCACCTTCACATTAACTGAATAATTACTACCATTCTTATGTAATTCTTTGACTAATTCCAGAGGAAGAGAGAATGATCTCCCACTGAAATTAATTATTTACATTCCAAATAAGGAGAAACAAATCTTTAGGACCAATACCATCCCAGCCCTCTTCCCTTTGGCCTAAATGGCTACAGTGCACCAAAAATACTGTGTGTACTTAGGAAAGTCTCTCTTTTTTACTGACGAAAACCCCAGCAGCATGTGTAATCACTTTCTGTTGCAGACTCAATTTGAGACTGGGCTATAGTAAGCACATGTGGTCAGTTGATATTCAAATGAGTCATTCATTCTGCTCAGGAAGACAAGTCATAATGATTCAATTACATAATAACACAAGAGAGGCTTTTGATAATTAAGATTAACATATTACAGGGGGCGGAGCCAAGATGGTGGTGTAGCAGCAGCAACATATCGCAGCTCCCACACAGCCACCCCAAAATACCCATAAAATAGGACTCTAAACTAATCCTAGAACTCCAAAACGCGCACAAAGATACTTCCCACTAAAGTCAGCTCAGCTACGAGGAACCATATCAGCACTGCAAACCGAAACCAGCCTGGCCTGAAGCCGCTGCTGAGACCCGGGGGCGGCCGAACAAGAGGAGCGGTGAGTGGATTAGCGGCAGCTGCGAGCACTGTTGAGAACTAGGTCAGTGGAGCTTGAGAAATTAGGAGAGTAAAGCAGTCCGGCCGAAAGGCCTCCAGAGCAGAAAAGCGAAAGGCAGAGGTTTTGCACCCGCCTCCGCGTTGCAGCTTCCCGCCTGTGGCCTGTAGACAGCAGGGGGACAACGCGATTGTTCTGAGGCCAGTGCTCTCGTGTTGAGCGGCCTGGATCCAGATCGCCGTCTTGGGCCTTGGTCTTGGAGTCTTCATTATCCAGTGAGCCGGAAGTAAGTAGGAAGGGTCCCAGCACCTTCCTGAGAGCTACAGCAGCCGGGAGGACCCCAGCAATTTGGGGCAGAGCTTTCCCTTCTGGAAGCAGAGCCCCACAGAAAGTAAAAAAAAAAAATCATGGACTGAACAACCATGAGTA
>CM053580.1:48663542-48707666 GCA_028627135.1 Pseudochirops cupreus
ACTGGGATGGCTGTTTTGGGGCGGTGGGTGGGGGAAAGAGGGGGAGAAAATATGTAACTCAAAACCTTGTGGAAATGAATGATGCAAACTAAAATAAAATTAAAAAAAAAAGGTTAACATATTACACCTGGGGAAGAACTCCTGTCCCTTGGTTTCTTTCTTTGAAAAGGCAAGTGCCTCAACACTTAGGGTGCTCTGGTCCTCATCCAGAGTGTTGATGTACTGACACATCCCAAATTCAGTGCCTGGAAAGGAGACACTTAGCATGTCAGGAGGGAGCTTCTTTTGTTGGCCTCCAGTACATGGGATATTCAAGGATATGGGGATTACATCAGTCTCTGAATTAAAAAAGAAAAAGAGCTACAGGGTGAGAATTTTCCTAACTGAAGAATCCCAGGAACAGGTTTCACTGGTGTTCTGCACTCTGTGAGATTAAGGACGTTGGGGGCCATACTCTATAGTGGAAGGAAGATACAAAAACAAGAGACTTCTTAATTAAGATGCTTTATAGATATAAAAATAAGAAAACTATTCATTATGCTAGTGTCACCCTCATCTGCTGGGGTCTGAAGATTCTAAAAGAAAGGGAAAAAGTACATAGACTTCTACTACCATCAAGAAATCATTTATTCCACCTAGAGACTCAGAAGACATGATTTGGCATCACATATACTACATATACATTCACAGTAAAAATGGGAAGAAATAAACTTTTTCAAAAGACAAACACTGCTTTAGTTTGACAGTTTATTAAATACGCTACATTGGTACCTTTTCCGTAATCTTTTAAATCACTCACACGTGGACTTGCTTAAAAATGTATTTCATAGAAAAACATCTGCAAAATTAAGACTAAAATAAGAAAATACGTATCACACACACCCCTGGATAATCTGCTGATACGTTAGCAAGAATTTCTTTAATTTATTCTGTACATGTGCTTAATGAAGATACCTATGAAATATGTGACTTAGTTCTTTTGAATCTGGCACCAGGCGGCAATGTTCAAAGTGTTCATGTCAGCTAAAGGGAAGCTGATGCAAAAGTGTCTATTCACAAACGAGTTCATCTAACAGTGTTTCAAACACAGGACAAAAACAGACACTACTCTTTTTTACAGATACTTTTGCAAATCCATTTTATAAGCCTTCTCTATTACCCAGAGAATTAGTGCAGTCTGTTCTCATGTAGGCAAGAGAAGCCGATCCTTTCAAAAACAAATTTAGGCCTATTTACAAAACATGCAAAGGGAGGTTATTTTAAGTAGGTGTTACCGCAAATATGATTAAAAAGAAATACAGCCAAGCAATAGGACGTCCCTTCAGTTCTGTTCTGGGTCTCTTGCTCTTTCCCAAAGAAGTACATGTTCCGTGCATGGACTATCAAGCGGCATACAATGCAGAGACAGAAACCAAGAAGTTTGCAAATGCTTTCTATTTCCAGCTGTTACGACAAGTGCATTAAAGAGCTGAGGTTGCCTCTAGCGGCGAAACCAAAGCCAGCTATTGAGCAGCCAGAAAGCTACAGTGATCGAATACATGACCATCTCTCTTTTTGCACGTTCTTTGTTTTCTTCTTCCAAAAGTTGGAGACGTCGATTAAGTTTGATTATCTAAGAAAAAAACCCCAAAGTGTATTAGTGCCCGACATGTTTAAGTTGCTTTACAAAGTGGTATAATGAAGATGCCTTGAAAAATTTGTCACAAACACTAAGTAGATTTATTCTACAAATATTTACTATAGTGACATTTCTTAAATAAAACCAAACCAAATCTATTTTGAAGGAAAAAATCCCCCAAAGTCACTCCATTACTACCTGCCAAACCCTCTTGGATTAGATGGTTTCAAAGGTGCCTTCTAACAAAAATTCTAAAATTCCATCATTCTTTGAACGTTTTCCTTCTACCCTGCTTGCCTAACGTCCTAACTTCCGCTCCTTTCTAGGTAGCTTAGGGAATGGTTGCTATCTGAAGTCCTAAAATGAATTCATGTTGACATAAGGATGCCATATTCTAAGGAGACAGTAGGGTGCCATCTCTTGCAATCCCCTGGGCAAGTCCTTTAGCCTGTCTGGGCCTCAGTTTCCTCATCTGTAAAATTAGGTTACAGTAAGTGACCTCTGAGGTTACTTCTACCCTTAAATCCAGCAGTTAATTTACTATAACGCTAAACTGCTATCATTCCACCCACATTTCTCCAACCTACGAAGCCCATGAAAGCCTGTCAAATTCCTCACGCAAATATGACTGTATTTTCTATAGCATTTCAAGAAAGGCATCATGAAGGTGGTATTTAAGCTAAGTTTCAAAAGTGACAAGATTTCTGAGAGATGGAGTGATTTTCAGGCATGGGGTTAGTGGAAGGGCACAGGGATGGGAGACAGAAAGTTGCGTGTGAAATAAAAGATGCGAGTTTGGTTAGAGTGCAAAGTATAATGTAGAATAAGGCTGGAGAAGTGGGTGAGAGTCAAGTTGTGAAGGGTTTTAAATGCCAAACTGAGAAGCCTGCCAATATTTGTACTGTAAGAGCTTCCGAGTGTTGCTTAGGGTACAGAGGTTCAATGACTTGCCCAGCAAATCTTCCTGATTCCATGACCATCCCTGTATATACTGCACTATGCTGCCTAACTTAACTAGTTCTTTATTGCTGTTCAGTCATTCAGTCGTGTATGACTCTTTGGGATCCCAAGGATTGTAACATGCCAACACTGGCCATGGGTTTTTTTGAGGAAAGAAACTGACATGGCTTATCTGATACTTCCTTCTCCAGGGTGTCCCCATTTTACAGATGAGGAACTGAGGGAAACAGGGGTTAAAGGACTTTCCAAGGGTCATACAGCTAGTAAGTGTCTGAGGTCACATTTGAACTCGGGTCTTCCTGACTCCGGGTCCAATGTTCTAACCAACAAACCATTCGGCTGCCTTACCTTGTTTCTTATTGAATTCAAATTCAGAGCTGGAATAGACCACAGAAGCCATTTACTCCAATCTCCTCATTTTAGGAAACAAGATATCCAAAGAGGTCAAAATGACCTGCCTAGGGCTATTAGACGGTAAGGGTCTGAGCCAGGATCTGAACTTGGGCTCATTGATTTCAAATCCTGAACTCTTTCACTGCATCACTCTGTTCAGAAAAATTTTCAGTAATTTGCCCAATTTCCTCCTAACGTGTCGATTGAGTATAGAGGTAGATAGGATGATACAATCAATTTCAAAGATTTTGGGAGTCAAGGAAATTCTAACACATCTATAAGCTCAACTCAAGAGCATAAGCTCTTATCAAACTTAGCCAGGACATCTTAACCAGTGTTTTTCATCAATTACCTGACGTCTGAGGGTAGCAGCATCTACAACAGTCACATCATCTGGTGTTCCTTCAATTGTTGCATCCAAAGTTGAAAGACCGTATCTGGTAGAGAAGAAACAGAAAGAGAGTTTAGCAATATAAAAGAAAACATTATTAACAATGTGCCGAAGACATGCAATGGGCTTTAATGTTCAGAAAAGAACTTCACAATCTGTAGTAGTTATGGACCACACAATCTGCACTGACACCAGTATTGTGAAATGACAAAGGAGTTAAGGTTGGCAGCTATCTAGATGACAGGGATGGGATATGGAGAATAAAGAAGAGGAACCTGTAAATACAAAGAAGCATCGACCCAGATTAAGAGTTAAGATAATTTTGAGACAGAGGGAAGACAAATGGAATTTAGTCTGATGCCAAAAAGAGCCCCAGCCTGAAGGTTTCTAAAACCTACTTTAAATTCCAGAGAGATGGATGTTTGCAAGCTCTCATTTTTATCCACAGTCATCAGCTAGAGGCTGACATGGAAACAAATAATAAACACCCTATTCTGTTTGCTCCCAGGGGAAAAATCACTTGCATCTTAAAAAGTATTAACTTCTTGGTTTATAAATGTCTCTGACTTCTGACAGTCTGGCTGAAAAACAAACATTCTCTTCATTCATGTATTAGCCACACTCCCACAATGCAGGACTCTGCCAGAGATTGAGTCCTTCTGGTTTCTCCAACCACCCCCTGCCACCTGCTACCCGGTACAATGACTACTCTCTCCCTTTCCAGAGTTTCTGTCTTCCATCTTCTGTATTCTCCCACAGAAGCAATTTCCCTTCACAGACTAAGCCAGATTTTCAGGTCCCAAAGAGATGTGCAAAAGTACTTGTATGACTTTACTATATAAGCTATGTGCATATGAGGAGGTTCATGACGTCCCTAAAGTCTTAGTGCTGTGTGAAGCTATGAAAGCCTAAAAGCTGTAGGCTAAAGCTTCAAACTGCACCGAAGGCTCCTAGGGCTTGTGTAAGAGGGCAATGAGGGCAAACCCTGGCATTGTCTTACTAACTTGGGGACAAATGCAGGAATCTTCTTCCCAATGACATAAAGAGATGAAATTTTTAAATGATTTATAAATGGTACTGATAGAAGCCACATACAGCTTGCCATTCCAATACAAAAGACAGAAATGAGATACTTTTAAAATGTCCTCATTACAAAAAAACCCAACCAACCAACCAAACACCCAACAAAATAACAAAAAGAAACAAACTGTCCAGACTTTTTTTTTGGAGGGAGATACAACAGCAAAATAAAAACTTGTGCTACTAATTTAAATGGAATTTTGTTGACATTTTCCCCTATACTACAGTATGCTTCAACTACTTGGAAAAATTAGAGACTACTTCATTCTGGTTAACTCAATTTCCCAGATAACTGGGTTAAATGTTTTTTTGCTCCAAATCTTATCAGTAAAAAATCTTCCTAAAATGTCCTTTCTTGCCTCCAGTGTGTTGGGTACAGGGAACACAATTTAATTTTTATCATATACCTTATCTTACTTAACATTAGTGATCAAGATATAGTACAATAGAGGCCATATGTTCTACTCAAAATAAAAGCTGGTCTTGAAACTAGGAAGGCCCGGACTTCAGTCCTGCCTCTGAAACACTGGCTTGTATGACCATGGCCAAGTCAATTAACCTCTAAGTTTTCTAGGCAAATCTCTGAGACGAGAAGTAGGGGAGCCACTGCCAACCCACATTGGTAAAGCGAGTTTCCTCACCTGGGAATTCCCTACATTAATTAAATAACAATTTAGTCCTGGACCTAGAACCAGTGGCCCCAGCTTCTGCAGAACTCCAGTTTCCTCATATACTTAGTCAAGGAGCTAAATGAACTAGATGGATGAGATAGATGCCAGGCCATGAAGAGGAAGCAGAGACGAATGTTGTCCTTGGGAGTGGGATATGGGTTTAAACACAGACCCTTACCTTCACTGTTTGACCAGGGGCAAGTCACAGAATGGCAAACAAAGTAAAAATGGGAAAAGTAAAAGGCTAAAAATCCATATGGCTACAGATTTCTCCCACATCCCAGTGCCACTAATACAATATTATTCTCCTGGTATTATATATAGTAGCATTGAAGAAAGCAAAATATGGACAAACTAATGTACAAAAATTCCTGAAAAGTCCCTAGATAATACCAATACGGCACATACTCTTACACTACAAAGCTGAAAAAGTTAAATCTGGAGACCAGAAGTAGCCAATTACAAATAAAAGAGAGGCACTAAATTTTTGAAGTCTTGCATAAACTGCTGGGTAAAGTTTGAGGGCAGCTGGGTGGGCCAGTGGACAGAGTACTGGGTCTGAAGTTGGGAAGGTTCATCTTTGTGAGTTCAAATCTGGTCTCAGACACTTTCTAGTTGTGTGACTCTGGGCTAGTCACTGAATTCTTTGTCTCAGTTTCCTCATCTTTCAAATGAACAGGAGAAGGAAATGGCAAACACTATAGGATCTTTGCTAAGAAAACCCTAAATGGGGTCATGAAGAGTTGGATGTAACTAAAAAATGACTGAATGAGGTTTACCTGTCAAAGAAATCTAAGCAAGCAAAAAGAAATCTGACCTATCTCAATGAAACTTTCAATGGGCAAGTATGTTTCTGAATATAGTGTCTATTTCTAGTCTAGGGTTCTTAACCTTTTTTTTTTATCATAGCAGTCTGGGGAAGCTCACTGAACTCTGTTTTTTAGATGCACAGAGTAAGAGGCATTGGATTACAAAGGGCACCCATCATATCAAGTTATCAAAATATCAATAAATTCACAGCCTCCAGGTTAAAAATTTTCTCATCTCCAAAACACCTTACCTTTTTAATTGAAGTCTGCATGACTTGAAATTGAAAATCATAAGAAAGCAGAGTCAAAACACTGTTGGCTAACACAGTCTGAAAAGACTTGCAAGGAAAGGAAAAGTGGGCCATAGAACAAAAATGAAGAAATTGTCATGAATTCAATTACCTTAAGTAAAAAGAAAAATTCAAGTAGTAGCCGATGTCCAATAATGTCCCATTTTTCAATACTTCTGCAACCAGCCCCCCACTGAGAAGGGGGATGTCTTGCTCCCTCTAGAAGAATGTAAGGCAGGGGCTATTTTGCTTTGGTAGCCCTGATGTTTCCCCACATTTATTTTTGGTCTGCACCTGTGATTTATCAGTATAGGGAAGGCAGGATGGGCAGGTAGAGACAGGATGTGATCTGCATTACTGGAGGGAATATTTATATCCATGAGATCACAGAGTCCCGGATTTATTTAAATGTTTGATCCAAATACACAGATGTAGAGAGCCAATGACAACTGGTAAAGCTATATAATTCCCACCAATGTGAGGGAAAAAAGGTTTGAATTATATATGGAACAGATGAATTATGAAATTAAAATCAAAGTAATTTTTAAAAGTGTAATTAGGTTATCAATTTTCTGAAAATTAAAACTGATTCCTTGGGGACCTAATGCACTTAAGAACCATATCTATGCTAATATAAAACACCATTAATGTGCAATAATGGAAGAACCTTAAGAAACAACTAGATGTACATAAATGAGGACTTGAAAGAAGCCATGTGGTACAGTAGAAAGACTGGTCATCAGAGGACCAAGGTTTGAGCACTGGCTCTGTGTCCCTTTAGGCAACTTTCTTCTCTTCCCTTGATCTACAAAGTAAGGAATGTGTTTAGATCAGTGGTTCTTAAATATTTTTTTTGTATCATGCATACCTCTGGCAGTCTGGTGGAGCCTGTAGGACCCTTTCTCAGAATAATATTTTTAAATGCAAAAATTAAACAAGGAGAATTACTAAATAACCTAAATGCTATACACTGAGAATACAAGAAACTCAGAGATACAATTATCAAAATTACATGTATATATAAAAAAAGTTTATGGATGCCAGCTTAAGAACCCTGGTCTCAATGATATTCAAGGTCTCTTCAAGGCTTTTATTTCTGCAATTCTATGAGTCTATAACTGTTTTTTTTACTGTGCTTTTTAATTTAAAGTATGAGTGGGTCCTACAAGTTGTCTTTCTCGGGCACCAGATAAAACTTAGGAGAGTTCACTGAAAGTAAAAGCAACTAAAGTTTTAACTGGTGAGATAAAGAAATTACCTGACACATAGATGCCAAAATATTATTAGTAAAAGTATTTCCCTCATAGACGACTGAATCATAAAAGTGAAAACTAAAGAAATTCAAGGTATAACAGAAAATTCAACAGTTAATGTATTTGAAATTCCACATATCTATAAAAGAACAAATTTTATTAAACTATTTATTTACCCTTGATTTGCAAAAAGGCTCAATGAGGACACCTGGTTTACCTGATGTCATGATGAGGGTTAGAAGTGGCAGCCGAGGACCCACCACGTAACACTGGCCTAAAGCAGGGTTTTGCAGAGAGTAGGCACGAGACAGATCAGGAAACAGAGAGGAAGTAATGAAAAAACACATAAGTGGGAAAAAAACAGGACAAAGAGAAATGTCAAATATATTCAATTATATTGTATAATATTTCAATACAATATAATGTTACCTAAAATAATTTTAAACAAGTCTGTATTTAAATGCCTTCCTTTTTATATTTTTCCACAAATAAAACTAAATTGATGAAAACTAGATTACATATATGCTGCTGTGACAAAAGTGTTCATAATAAGTCTGTCATTTAAACTTGATGAAACTCAAGGGTAAGTTTATTGAAAAGTCCTCTGGAATTTCTCTTTTTAAATGAGAAACTTCAAAAATATATCTCAGGATCAATTACTTGCACCTGCATGATCATGGTTGCTCATTTGATACAAATCAGTCCTATTCTGTTAAATCATAACTGTAATTTTCAACTAACTAATGTTTCCCAAGGCTCCCCTACACCCCCACCCCCACTCCCTGGGATCATTTAGCTAGCTACATCTTGGACTTGTTACATCACTTCATTTCTTTTGGATTATATTTCAAAAAAACAAAACAACCCAGTGAGCATCAAAGACCTTCAATTTTAAGAGCAGAGATGTATCCCTCAGTTCTGGAGCAAAAAAGGTCACTCAGGAGAATGGCTGGACTTTAGAAGCTGAGCAAGAGCAGGTAAGGCAGCATGCAAAACTCCATAACTGAAGTTTAATCTCCAGAGACAACCAGGACTGACATACAGGGCTGGGCTGCTGGCAATGACGGCTAAGGTGCAATGGAAAACTGTGTGGGGAATTGAGCTCACGGACTAAACACACTGGACTTGGTTCTAGCTGGAATAATTAGAGTTCACCACTCAGACAAGGATTAATGCTTTTCCCACCAAATTAAAAGCTCTAGAAGGCCATGAAGCAACTCTCCCCAAAGTCATCAGCAAAGTTTACTGAAGTAGAAGGGAAAAAGAAAGGGAAGAGTAGGAGAGAAGAGAAATTCTTGTATTTTTTTTTTGGTTGGTATAATTTAATTCTAGGTACTATCAGGTGCTGTCTGATGCTGTATTTTGCATCCATAACAAATATTTTAATATCCTTTGGAATTGTCTCCTTCAAAAGTTAGCAAGGTTCACAGGACTTGTGATCACAGTGTAATTCATGCTCACCAAATGTGACCTGAAAACCCAACAATTTTAATGTTTATTTTTTCTAAAGGCAGTACAAGGGTATCTATCCTAGGCTAAAGATTCAGGGTTTGAGTAGAAATGCTAAGCATGTTTGGGGCGGCTCATGAAATTTATATTTTGTTAGTTAAGTCAAGGGAGAAGTAAAATTGTATCTTAAAAACTTGTGACCTATTTTAAACCTGTATAACCATCAAAATGATTACTGAAACACCATCCAGAACACGCTAGTATTAGTATTATACTTGTTAAATAAATGTTCGCAGAAGCCACTGTTGTTCCTCAAGTTACGACAACAGATGAGGATTTGAGATTTGAAAAGCACACTTCTATTCAAACATAACTGCTGTGTGAACAGTCAGTATGAAAGAGTCACTTCCGCCACAAAGATTTCCGTTCTATAACGCACAGCCAAGAAGCCAAAGGTTACCTTTCACATCGCATTTCATTTTGTCTTCTCAAACTGGTAATTATAATATAAAGGCAAATTAGACAGGCATCCGGCAGAGTTACATATATATATACATACCATTTTCTCCTATGTAGCACTGAAATTCTAGCTTCCTTAACAGGTAGCCTTTAATGTGGAATATTCTTTCCTAAAACTTACTGTAACTAGAATAGTTAATCCTATGCTGTGGCAACTGGCAAAATGGATGGTAGTACAAAGATAAAAATTTATATTGTTAACAATACGCTGCTTAGTAGAGAAGAACTATTAGGTAAACACATCTGTATGTAGTCAGTCAGTCCTACCACAAAGATTATTCAGGTCAAGATGTTTCTTTTATATAGTAATCAAATTGCTATAGCAATATTTTGAATGGCAGAACAGAAATAAACAATTTTACAGAGCCACAATTATATAATCCAAATTAAGGGAAGAGTGTCAATTATAACTCTATTTCCCACCATAGATCTGTGCCTGTGTATTTTGTGTGTGTTTGTACATTTTAAAAAAGATTATTGGGAAAATAACAAAACCGATAAATACCTTTGGAAGCCTACTAAACATTACAATGCCTTTTCACTATGGTTTATTAAAATGGGATTTTCTCTTTAAAGTATCAATAATTTTTACATCAGATGGACACTTAAAAAAAACTATTTTGCTAGTCTCGTGACAAAATTACTTCAATGCTAATTTGTCTTCCAAAGGTAAGACAGATGAACTGCTCTTAAGTTTACTTCAAATTGTATATACAAGTAACTAGATTTGTGAATCAACAGAACAAAACTGTGATCATCGGTAAGTATTTTCTTGCAATCATCGACTTAAATGAGTAAAAGATAAGGACCAGACACAGTGTTTCTGAGAGGCTTCTTGTCTTATCAACGACTAAGCCAAAATGGCTCTTATATTCTTGGGACCCTAGATCTTGCTGCACACACCACCCTTCTGGGAATATGAATGAATCTTGTGGAAATTCTTCACCAGCTCCACAAAGATATCTGTGGAAAAGAGTATTTCTAACAAGTGGCTCAGTAGGCTAACTCATTTGTGGCCCTAAGGGTACTGAGTCTAATTAATTACTCTTACAACACCTAATAACAAATTTGATATATCGTATCAGTCAAACAGACCATGGAGATTTTCTATCATACATGTATATGCATGCATGTGCATATATACATGCATATGTGCATAGATTCAATAATTTAAAATTATAAGCTGAAGAACCATCATCAAATGACACTAATTAAATATATGAAATGAAGATTATGATGCACTGCTCTATTACTTAATCTGGAAGTCTTATGATTTAAATCTAACTCTAACCTGGTGGCCCTAAATTACATGTACCTTATTTCTGCATGCTAAAATTACAAGATTCATAGGTTAAGAGTTCTAAAATAAAATGAGCTTGAGTGCCAGGAAAACATCAAAATGGAAAACAATTCAACCTGCCTAAAATAATTCAAAATTTGCTTTAATTTGTGTGTCAATGCTGATACTTAGAATTAATTTTATTATCAAATGCATAATAGGAGTAACATTAAAGGGACACTGTCAAAAGTTATAAATATCTTATTTACCAAATTGACATGAAAAATGTTTCCAGAATTTTTTTTAATGATCTGAATTTTAATCGTACAATTACAAACTCAAGAGGTGAAGCAAAACTGACCTATTTTCATTGTCCATTCTGAAATGCAAAAAAAGTAATCACAGTGATAAATTTAAATTAGTAATTTTAAAATTAAAAAATCAGTGTCCTTTTAATTAAAAAAGGCACTTAAGCCAATTATGATACAATTATAACAAAGCAGACAGAAAAGCTAATTGGAAAAACCCCCAGAAAATCGATAGCACAATAGCTCTAGCTCACTTTAAAATGCTCTTTCTGAAGTGGACAGGACCAAAGTTAAAAGTTACCCCATTAAACCCAAGAGCAAAAATTAACAAAGGAAACAAAGTTATGCTATAGAATAATAACAATTAAAAAAAAGCATTTAAACCTGGATAAGCAGCATTACTTTGTAATCATGCAGGTAAATGATTATCCAAATTTCACATTCCTATTTTCTGATTTCTAAGAAATCATGCTATGAGGTTCTTGTAAGAGGAATTTTACTTGCTGCTGCTAACTCTGAATAAAGCTTATCCAACAGAATTTAAGAAATCTGAATACGATGAAAAAATTTTCCCTAAAGAAATCATGCATTGAGACAGTATTCTGAGGAAAAGACTCTATCATTACAAGCTCTGAGTTAATAATATTTTGTGAGGTGTCTAAGAGACCACATAATGCCATTATGAATATAATTAATCCATGAATAATGAAAAATTATCTACATTTTACACACTAGTTGTGTTGTAAGTGGTTAAGGAAAGATTAAGATATGATTCTGCCCAGAAAGACAACTCTGAAATAACAAAATTTTAAATATCTAAAAATTCACAAAGGGCTTGAAGTGGTTTCACATAATAGGCAAATTCAATTGATGTCTTGGTCTAGTAGGAATTCTGAAGTTGCACCAGTGAACCTGATGCAAATTCTTTCCCTTTAACAAATGGAGATATTACTGGTTTAGTTATACTATAGTGACCTTTCTAGGAAATATTCAATTTATTTCACCATGCTGGAATTTTAATATAATTTAAGACAAATTAGGGCTCTGGAACTTGGAGAATTTTTTTTTTGTATTCATGAATAGTCATTACAATAGCATTTATTATACTGGAATTTAGTGCTATCCAAGGAACAGTAAAACCCCTACAGAGAGCTATGCTCATACACAATAACTACAGCCAGAATTCACACTCAATGGACATGTAATATACTAGCCTTGAGTACCTGTGGTTCATATTCTAGACCATGCCAGATATGTGAGGCTACATAGGAACAGTTTTGTGGCATTTTAAGTTTAGAAAAATTTCCATTATGGGACAGAATGACTCTAGGAAAGTCCAAGAACTTCCTGACTATAGAAGAGAAGACCTAAACCACAAGCAGACTCCAGAATCACTGTATGATCTCTCTCTGCAGGCCCAGTCTGGCATCCCTCTAATAAGAAGTGAAGAGATCCCTGAGCAACTCCTCCCACAGTCTAGAATTATGGGCCAGGTACCCTGCCATTTGATTAAACGAAGAGGTCTTCTATAAATGACAGCTAATTGCTCTCCCACTGCCTCATGTATATGTGTACACTGCAGTAAAAAGTGGCAAAATTCCTTTCACAATAAGCCACATACAATAATATACACTTTTAATATATGATCTCTTATGAAAGGGATTGATGAATAGCTCTTTTAAAGTAAAGATCAGCTATGCTGTCAGGTCTTCATAAAATAAATTTAAAACTGCGGTTACGATATTAAGCAACATTTTAAAAAAATCTTGCTTTATTACTATAGTGTGTACAAGAGCAGGCCAGAAAACTACACATTATTTATTCTTCTACTGAAGATACTGTATTACAAGCTCCAAAAGCACATGTTCACAGTATACTTAAAACCACCCTGGGACAGTAATTTGGCATCTGAAACTCAGCTTCCACATCTGTGAAATGGAGCTTCATGGTAACTAAAATTAATTCTATCCTGGAGTGGTGGAGGAGAAAGTGCTTTGCAAACTCAAAGTTCTATATAATTGTAAGCTTTTATTAAAAATGTTAAAAGGTGATTTTACTAGTGGATAAAGAGCTGGCCTCAAAGTAGGGAAGACTGGGTACAAAGGCCCATCTCTGACAGAAACCTCAAAGGAATAAATTGGCTTCACTGCCCACAAGCAACTCTACAAGGCTACATGGCAGAGTAGCAGCTGATTCAGAGAAGTAAAGACCTTACCCCGCTGGGTTTTCCCTAATGAAATCATGATCTCCTCCCTCACCTTCCCACCCCCCAGATAAAGAGAATCAGCAAAACAGTGGCCATAAAAAGATTACTGAAAAGGGCATTCTAGATGCTTTTAAAGAAATACTCTCAATACAGCTATAGCTGTGGGCAGTCAGGGGCAAAAGACCGCCATCTTTGTAGTCTAATCCACCAGTCAGTGAGACAGAGGAGAAAAAAACAAGGTAAAATTTTGCCACCTACAGTAAAAGTGTACAGTGTTTTACACGACTAGGAGTAAACATGAACAACTTAGCCATCTGCTGTGATTAATATTCAATATTTTAAAGGAGTCAGTATTTATTGCCCATATCAAAATCTTTCAGTTTTGTAAATAAGCTGATGTGCCTATCTATGTATATGTCCCAGATATTTTAAATCACATCTCTGTGATAACAGAAAAAGCCTAAATTTCTCGTCCATAAAATGACAATAAAGGACAAAATCTAACCAACATTCCTTTGGATAAATATTTGGGTAAACCTTCAAATGTGCTTTAGCATGATATAGGAATAAGAACGGTGGCTTCAACCAGAGTGCCCAGCCTCCAATTCTGGCTTTGAGATATAAATGGGGAAACCATTGGGCCTCAGTTTCTCAACTCTAAAAGCTCTACGGTTATGACTAGATCATGTCCGAAGGCCCTTCATACAATAAATCCTGTAAGCCTGGGGAGGTCAGTTAAATGCATATGAATAACAACAACTAATTATCTCTTGGTATATCCAAGTCAAGTATCCAGAATAAGTGAACTAAACTTTTAAAATAACTGTTCACTCTCCACAGTTAGAAACTAACTATTGTATTTTACCAAGGGGAAGAATTGGGTAACTGCCTCAAGAAATGTGAATTTTGGACAATAAGTTAAGAACACTGAAAGCAAAAGAAAGCAAAACAAGTTGTTTCATCCCACTGCTAGTTAGAAAGAGGATGTAAAGAAGAAAACACAAAAGACACCACACTCCACTAACAAGAAGCCCAAAATAATAATAATAATAATAATGAAAAACAAAGCAGTAAAGCTGGAAGAGTCACTGACGGCCAATCACCTGCGATTTTCATCCAGCACATCCAAGACCTGCTGGTAAGCCCTACGAGTAGAAGACTGGATAAACGACAAAATGCCCCGAGCAGAGTAAAGATTAGATCCATCTTCGGGTAACATATGGGGAGGACAGACACGGGCCTGTTGTTGTGATGGTGTCACACTGTTTATGCAAGCACAGCAAATGAAGAGAAAAATACTGGAGTCAGATTTTAACAAAACTTCAGTTAAATATCTTCCCCAAACATTTATACTTCATTTTTCTTTCCCTTTTCCCACCCTTCATTTTCAGCAGATAAAAAATATCATCGACCCCTAAAAGTAAGATAATGTATTTCACTTAAGAAAAAAACTTCTAGATAGCACACAAGAATGGTAGTTTTTGTACCAAAACATGAAAGTAATACAACTGCATTAATATGAATGAGAGCATAAAAGGGCAGAGATCAGATCCAATCCCCCTGCCTTAGAGACATTTTCAGTTTACCCAGTATTTAGCCTGAAGTAAACACATGTCTAAGCAAGTGAACTATACTCCATGATAATTAGAATACTCATAAAGAATTATAATATGCAGATGTTAAAGTTCAAGCACATGAATATCAAAAGCCTATAGAGTAACATGTTAATTTATGAACCTTCCATTTAAAGAAAAAGGAAACTATTAATTAGAAATAATTTTTTCAGGAAATCAATTTTTTAAAAATAAAAAAAGATAAAAATGAATGTCTAAGTTCTATAAAACTGCAGAAAATCATTGTGATTACTCATTTTTTCACACTTACATGCACTATTGAAAATTACTGAAATAGTAAAAAACAAATCTGAGAAAGAAATCAGAATTTTTTTTTTTTAACAAGGCAGCACTACCTAATCTTTGGAGGCCAAGAATGCTTTTAAAATTAGGAAGATGATGGTCCATTGCTATTTCCGAGTGAGAGTACTCTGAATCTTTTATTCACATTCAGCCTGAGATTTACTTTCTTTGGCTCCATCTCCAAAGCAGCCTAAAAGCTGGGCACATTTGAACAACTCTATTATATTTGGTTACCTGCCAAATAAACTCTTCTTGAGATTGGAAAGGGCTTTTTGGTAACCTTCATAATCTTGGAAGATGTTCGGTTCAGTATTAGGTACTGGAATACTACACAAATGTGACACCCCACTGCCTGGGCCAGTTACTCATGACTACGTAAAAGCAGAATTATGACACCCAACAGAGGTGACTATTACCCATTCCGCCTTTGTGACACGGTTAGTACGCATGATGAACTTTATCTTTGTGTGCTAGGGTCAAAGAATGATGACGGACCCAGGCCAATGATACCGTTTAGCAATGGACCAGGCAAAATGAAGATGTTTTGTTTTGGCTCATGTAAGACTTCTGGATGCGACTAGAATTTCTCATGAAGTTGCAACATGAGTGAGGTAATTATAGAGAAGACAAGATTTTGGAGTCCCACTATACCAAACCTTTAGGAACTCTGATGAATTTCTGCGTATTTCGGATGCTAATTACAAAGTATTAATAATTAAGCACGACACCATTTGTTCCTTGTTCTTTACACTAGAAGAGGGTTTTTCAAAGTTAAATTCTGACATTTTTGCTTCAAGTCTCCAACAACTTAGGAATCTGTGTGAGAGCCAAAGGCAAGGTTTAAAAAACGTTAGGGCACCATCACCTTATTGGTAGCTCTCCTACATTTTTGTCTTGAGAATTGGAAACCTGGGTCCTGAATTCCTCGAGTGCTTAGACTCAGTCTGTTGATTTGGCCATTCTGGGAATGTGTTTGCATGACGATAGATGGTATATGGCAAAAGCCATCTTGAATTGTGGGATATTCAGCCTGGTGAACTGAGTTCGCTCTCTGTGCCAGCCTATAAACTGACTGAGAAGAGTAAGATCTGAATACCCCGAGGCAAAACGCCCTGTGAAGTAACCAACAGTGGGTTTGGAATGTACTCTTTTCAGGTAAATGGGGAATGGCCTCAAGATCTAACAATGGGAAACCTGGTTGTGAGATCACAGTAGAGGAATGCCACTGGAACCTAGAGGCAAAGAGAGAAAATAAAACACATAATCTGGAACAAATAACACATCTCATGTCTTCCAAGTCACTGAAAAGTTTGTCTAGCAACCAGACAATTCAATAGTTACCCAAACAATTCTGTAGCACCAGCCAGAACAACACTCAGTGTCTGTACTGAAAGCTGATTTTTGCCTGATCCTTTTCTAAACATCATGTTACTTCCCTCAATTAGATACATAAATTCTGATTCATATGTCAACAGAAATATTTATCATTTGAGGATGTCTGTATCTGTGCTTACATATATGTACATAATATTAATTTAATATTAAATTAACTTAGTATCAAAATTAAATTAAATTTAGCATTAAAATTAATTTTAAATCCAAATTAAAATTCATTTAGATTAAAAACTGAAATCATTTTGTACATGATGTACAAGAATATAACGGCAAAAAGTAAAGATAAGCTGAACCTCTGAACCTGAAAGTATGTTACATATGTTTTTGGTCCTTTAGAACTGAATGGTCCCTAAAGAGCTAAGTGAAAATCATCTCCTGAAAGATATATCTTGTGTCAGAACTGGCAATAAAGAAAAGTTTATTTAAGTTCTGAAGACTTAAGGTTTCTTGGATCATAATACAGTAAAATGAGAAAAAGTTCTAAAAGTAAAACTTGGGAGAAAATACTTAAGAGATGAAGATGAAAGCTACTGTCTTTATCAGTGATAGTAAGAATACCCTTGGGGTAGCTAGGTGGCACAGTGAATAGAGCACTGGCCCTCGAGTCAGGAGGATCTGAGTTCAAATCCAGCCTCAGACACTTAACACAAAAAACTATCTACGTGACCTTCAGCAAGTCACTTAACCCCAACTGCCCTACCTTCCCCCCTCCGAGAAGCAAAAAAACCACAAAAAAACAAAACCAAACAATAAAACCCCCTCACCACCTTTTCCTCCCAAACCACATAATTGATAACACACTCAGTTATCTTGCTGTTTCTCAATGGGAATTAAAGAGAATGTCTAAGTTCTACAGGGATAAGAACTGGACCCTGTGATTTCATCAGTAAAGGGAACAAGCTCAACCAAGGCAGGTCAGCACCTTCTTTACAACATCTCATGTTGAAACATTGCCTGGAGGACTGAGAAGTTTAGTGACTATTCCAGGGTCCCCAAACTAACACACACACAGTCTGGAGGTAGATCTGAGTCCTGGCCTTCCTCTCTCCAAGGCCAGCTATTTACTAGATCATGTTGCCAAAAATTTATATGACCTTTAATTTCACTTAAATTGAAAAAGTCAAGTTGTCTTTTCTTCCATCCAAGTATATTACAGTACCTGATAAACTGAAAATGAACAACTGCAAATCCAAAAATACAGGGAATTATATCACATCAAGTGCCACTGCTAAGAGGGGTCTATGCAAGTTAAAAGTTCATGATTGTTCTAATCATAAATGCATTTACTTTTTGCAAGCCAATTGAAGAATTAAGAGAAAAAGATCTTTATCTTAAAAATCACTGCCCTAAGAACATTCATTCTTCCCCACATGTTCAGTTTGAGAAAGTTTTTTTTTTTAGTTTTGAACTTCAAGAACTGACACCTTTTTCCACAAATAACAAGGAAATTCAGGGGTAGATAAAGTAAACCAAATATTAATGCATGAGGTATTAGAATCAGAAGGGCCATCAGTGAAATTACACTTGGTCAGTGAAAAACTTCTATTGTCATTCAAGACATTTTCTGCTACCCCCCTCCCCCGCCCCCCAAAAAGACAAGTACTGTTTAAAAAGAAAAAAAGGTTAGAAAAAACAAATCAAAACATCTAGTAGCAGAAGTAGCAGAAAGGCTATCACCCAGATGTTACCCTATAAACAATGCAGAGCATACTCTGCAACTGAGAGAAAGCCATTAATTTCAAACTAATGTTTAGCAACATTCCACCACAGCAAATTTCATTTAAATTTGTTTGCAAGTAAGAAAGGCTATAAAGTATTTAGGATGATGTCAATCATGTTATTTTATTGGTACGCTCTCTACTTAAGCCTTGCATAATAACCTGCACAAACATTAGCTAAATAATGTTAGAAGATATGAGTAGAACTAGATTAATCTGAATTTATTTGGCATAATTATGTATATGTTCATTACTAAAAAATGAGTCTAAAGTAAATTGCCTTTTCCCCCAAGGACTTCTATGGGAAATGGTGTTTCTTAAACTGTGAAATCAAACCTCTTTGGTGAGATGCTGACCTTTGTCAGAAAATTTTAGAGCAAAAACAATCAAAAGGAAAACATTCATACTTTCACATAAATGATAAATTTCTTTGTTAATTCTCAAGTTGTAAATAACAGAATACTCTTTTCAGCCCTATCTCAGGCAAAACAGGGGACTTTCAGAACTTAAAAGAAACCAGCAGGCCAATTTGTAAAAAACAAAATAAAACAAAAAACCCAACAAAAAGCTGCCCTCACTAACCCCACAGTGCTGTCATCGGCTTCTCCCGACGATGAAGAACTACAACAGCTCTTCAGTCCTCAGGTACCAAGCAATGACAGGTGCTGTGCATCAGATTCTAGGTCAACGATTCTCAACCACAAAGATGTGTAATTTTCTCAAATAATCGAGGAATTGAAAAAAATTCCAAAAACAAATGTTAGTTTTGGTTTATTCAAATGTTCAAGATTGGCCAAATGGTACTTAAGGAGGCTGTTTCTGAAAATATAAACTGTGTCTCCAATAAAACCAAGAATCACCGCTTTGTTAATCTGAGTTCAGAATTCATGTGCTAGCATGAGACGTATCAAGGAAATAATGTTGAAATCATCCCAGTTTCCTTCTTTTTGAATATATATGTGTATACACGCATATATGTGCACATACGTCCATATGCACGTACACACACACACACACACACACACACCACACACACACACACCACACACACCCCTTTCAAGAGGTCTGATGACATAGTTTGAGAAACCCTTAATGGAGGTACTCCAGAGCCAAGCAGTAAGAGAATTAAGGCATTATGTGCTAATTATCTTGTAAAACAAATTAGTATTACAAACCAACAGAATTAGAACACTTCCTACTTGCAAAGAGCAGATCAGATAAAATCTTACGTGTATTCCGGAGCTGAAAGCGATGACTGGAGCCTTGAAATTTTATTTCGTGGGGCAGAATCTGATCTGAGCCACCTTAAATAATAATTACGCTTCTTTAACATATTCATCTTTGTAACACACCAAAAAAGCTGAAAACCGATGTTACTGTGCAAAATCCACATTTGTGTTGATGGCTAGACATGTAAGTACTTCCTATTGCCTCTTAAAAGTAACACAATTTGGCCTTGAAAGAACATAAGGTTTCAGCCTCCGGCTCATTATATTCCCATTCTTAACGATGCCAAGGGTGGGGTGGCGGTGGGGGAATAATATGAATAGAGACAAAAGATAAAGGCACAATTATGTATATCTTCACTTTGTGAGGGAAAACTGAAGTTACGTAAGATATTGAGTATTTAATAATCTGGAAGAGGCAAATCAGTCTTATCCTGTCCCTGTTCCTGCCTCATCACATTATTAACATTACGTATGTACAGAAGTTAACACACAAAATCTCACTGAATATTTATTTGCATGCAAACACTTACTCTAACATTTATGTGATACTTTGAAATTGTGATAAATCCTAACGAAAACAATTTTAAATTATATATTTATGCTAAGCATAAGATTAAAAATGTCATCATATTCATAATATATTAGGAATGATATCACAAAAGAAACTGCAAGGTTTTACCGCCATTAACAGGAGAAAATATTGAGGTTAATAAAAACACTTCGCTATTAAAACACAAAGCTGAAAAACTGCAGTCCATAAAATGGTATTTAAAAGTTTGAAAAATATGCAACTGTGTGATTTGAAGTACTATTTGTATTAATATACACAGAATTTTAAGACTACAAAAATAAAGAATTAAAATACAAGGGAATAAAACTAGTATCGAGTTAATTGTTCTAAGAGATGATAGGCTAGTAAAGGCAGCTAGAACAATGAAAAGACACACAGCGTTAATCATTTGTCTACTAGGAGAAATATATCATGTAATAATAATAGTAAGATCTGGAAGGAAACAAATGACTCATCAGCTTAAATCTGCTTTCAGCAGAACGGTTCACAATACAATATGCAGTTATTCCTTTCCTTTTTTCCAAACAATTACTTAGCCATGTATGAGGAAATTTAAATGACTGAAATAGATAAATTTTGCAACAGTTATCAATTGTTTGCTCTTTTGGGTCTCAGATGAGAAGTGTTAAGCAATAAAGGGTTTATAAAGAATACAGCTAATATTATGTTAAAGAGTTCACTAAAAATTCTTTGTATTCTTTTATAAATTTTTTGAAAAGGTAGTAAGTCAGGTTTTTTTGTAGGGCATAAAAATTAATTATACAAGGCTACTCTCATATTTTCATAAAGTACTTGGAATTCTTGAATATGGCTGGTACACAGAGAAAACTTCGATGTATCTCGCCTGATATGCTATCACCTACGACCATTTAGAGACGAGGGCGGATAAATCTCTTTTCCATTTAGTCTTTTCCAGCCCAATTATTTATCATCTGAATTTGTGTTTTCGCTATATAAACATTTGGGATAAAAAGACTAGACACATTAAAGGGAATAAATTCAGCAAAGAAATTCTGATGGCTGCTTCCCTATTCTTTAAACAAAGGGACACAATTTCATCAAGTGAATACTTGGCTTCAAAATTTAACTGAAACTTCAGGTGAACTGGCCCATTAGATTCTGTCTAATGTGAGGTACAAATACATTAAAAAAGAATCGAAACATATTATTGCTGAAGACTTACTTCCTACATAAAGCCCACCCGAACCTACTTCTCTGCATTCTTGGACCACTCTAGCTTGTACACTGCACGCGGGTACTCAACTACCTTTTGTCTTGTACGCAGTTCTTGAGTAGTTAAATTCCATTTACCCAACGAAACGGAGAGAGCTCTACTGTGGGAGCTGTATCTGCCACAGCACTAACAGGGAACACCTTTGCAGATAACTTTTTTAATTTAAAAAAATCCGTGAGGAAGAAATGGCAATTATTTCCTCCCAAAATGCCAATCCCAATAAAAAATACAAAGAATCTTTAAAAACCTTGGTATTTAATTATTTTTAAAAGTGTAAAGGTCTTTTCATTCCATAAAATTCTAAAGGATTCCTATGATAATGAATGCATTTCTACTTTAAGATATCCAAAAACAGAGAAAAAGAATCAGATTGTGATTTCACCAAATCAGAAAGCAAATGGAAAAAAACAAAAACAAAATTATTTAAAGATTATGACTCTATTTTTTTGTAACTACATGTATCCTCAAGCCCCAAGGAACCACATGTAAGAAAGATAGTATTAATTATATTGTGAGAGTAAAGATATTTACTTTCCAATGTGGTTTTGCTTACCAAATCTCATTTCGACTCAAAACTCTTAAAGAAGTCACAAACACATTAGATTTGAAACTAGGGAAATTCTTTGCTGAGTTTCAGCACTATTCAGGTTTTAATAACACAATGTGCTAGATAAAAAAATCTCTCAGAACTAGTTGAATTTAAAAGGCTCATCAGTTTAAATATAAAGACACTTTGCAGGTGACCCCTAAATGAGGATATCCCATACAAACAGAAATAAAGATATTACTACATATATATGAAATATCAAAAAGGATGGTATCACTGAAAATGCTTTCAACTGGTATTTGGCTACACAAAGTAAAGGCTTCTCTAAGTCTGAAGCCAGCAATAACCTCACACTCAGGGCCGCTATTAGAAACAAATGTCGAGGAAAGGTGAGTGAGAGGGGATGGGGAGACAGCTGTGGTTGTGGGGCAGCAGCTTGAGGCAGGGTGAAGGGAGGGATTGGGGATGGGTGCTACTCACATGGAATCGTTTCTGACCAACTGTCCATTTTGTCGTACAGCATTTTCACTCATAGACCTCTCCCTTTTCAGCCTGCCAGCTGTACGCACTTGCTAAAGAACAAAAGGAGAAGGGGCAAAGGGGAGGATTCAGGGAGGAAAACATATTTTCGGTGAGCATTCCATAATTTTGTTGTTCCTCAAAATAAAAACCTCTTAGCCTAATTCCAGAAAGTACTTAATTATTTACAAAAGATTATAACCAAAGAAAGACAACCCAAGATGTCTGCAAAGCAACAGATAATGATGAGGAAGAAGACACAAAAACCTAAATTTACAATGCCGCAAATTAGGGGGAGATTACTCACTTTATGTATAAAGAGCCATCACACATTTATTTCAAAAGAATATCTTACACAATATAATTGAAATTGTTCCATTCATGTAAACTCATTAAACGGGAACTTTTCAGAAGCCATGTGTACACTGGGATTATGAGTAAATGTTTTTATTTTGAAGACAAAGTTAGAAATTCAAAGCTGGCTAAGTCTCAGGATAGTTTTGGAAACTGAACTCCAAATGAGTTTTTGCTTTCTAGTGTTTATCCAAGAAATTAATGAAGCCCCCAAATGGAACAGATATAATTAAGACATCTATTTTAATTGTTGGGTGAAATAAATGTAACTAAAACTGGTCTTTAAAACTTCAAATTTAGCTTACACCATCAAATTGTCAATGAAGCAAGTCACCTAAAAGGACTTGAAATGAACAATTATCTTTTTAGAGTTGTCACAATCAACATTAATGAAAATTTAAGCAAAAGAAAAATCCTGGGAGCTAGGATGTTAAGTGCAGTTAATTTCAAAGTAGGAGACGAGCATATGTTGTATTAAATGAAACTTTGGTGGTATTAGATTAGCCAAACACTCTCCCCTAATTTCTCTTTAGGGCTAAATATCTGGTCCAGGTAGAATAATTATTTTTCTGAAATGATAATTTTGCTTTTAAGCCATCAGGTTTAAATTTGGTCAAAGAAAAAAAAAACTTTTGATTTAGCAAAATAGCAGAGAATCTGGAGACAAAGACTTCAAACATGAGTTAAATATCAAATCATTAAAAAAATTTTATTCATTACATGTAAGACATAGTAACTTACCTTCCATATCTTAAGGACTCATGAAGCAGATAAATTTGGGAATATTAAACTCTCTTTATACTTTTCCAGGTTGCACAGTACTCTGAGTTAGTTTGACATTAAAGGTCCTTGTTAGTACAGCCTTTCTAACTGTTACAGGGCTCCTTCAAAAGAAGTGTTATCCCTAAGAGATTTTTCAAATAAGTCTTCTCAGACCTAATGGAAACTCACTTGCTGGTGGTACGGGAGAAATGTGGGTTTAAGCAGGATGGGTGGGGAGTATCAGGTAGGCAAAATACACATGTGATTTTAATATGGCCAGACAAGATAATACTGCTGTTTCCACCAGTGTAGGAAAAACTGTAGAAATCAAATCTGCATTTAAGAGTCTGTTTCACATTTAATATGAAATTTACCATCTTTACCAGCTATGATTGATCATAAGGTCAACTTGCAATATATATTTTTTTCCACAAATGAATAATTCTACAGGCATTTGGAAAGTCTTCCATTACTTCTAATCATATAAGCAGCAACTATCACTTTCCAATAAAATTTGAGACACAAAAGCCATCAATGGTAAAAGCTATTTGCTACTAGGCAGTTTACTGGGATCTTTAAAAGTTTAAGGGAGGAAAAAAAGCTAATATGTATACCAGCACAATGTGGAATCAAATGTATGACAAATGTAGGTAGAAACAGAAGTAATCAGGAGAACCACTGCTGGAAGTGTGACTACCTACATGTTCCATGACATCTGCATGCTGATCATGCTTCTTCCTTCCAATACATACCTGAAGTATAAAGGCCATGCCGAGAAAACAGAAGCTACAGGGAATGTCAACGGGGATGTGGTTCACCTGAGGTAGAAAGTCTATTGCAAAAGCAAGCAATGCACTGACAAAGCCAAATGCTAAACTGAGATTACTAATTCCTGGACTGGTCCATATTAGGCTATTTTGTCCACAGGAACAAAATATCTCCTTGGAAGAAGACATTCTCAAGAGAATAAATTAAATGGTTTGCTCTATCCTATTTCAACCCTATCTGTTACAACTACTTTTGAAAGCAGAAAACTGATCCAAGTGGTACTTGCCACCACCACTACCTTCAGTACAGGGAAATTATGTTACTACATTATTTTTCTCATCTAAAAGATGGTTACCGCTCCCCAAAGTAATCATTGCCTTCCATTCCCCTACCCCGCTTTGTTGTTGGATACAACATAGAAATTTTATGATAGCCTACCACCACTATGTTATAACTCCTGATTCTCAAAGTCCTCACACTTTAATCAAGTCCTTCCTCACCACCCACCTGATGGCTGGGTTCTTCCTCCGAATGTGACTTTTCCTGAAAGGTAAAGTGTTTAGATTTAAGAAGCATCAGCATTATGTCCTATAAGTATGCATCTATGTCAGAGTACTGTGTAGTGACTAAAGTCATGAGGAGGATAGTTTTATTTGAATCAATGTTTTTTAACGACATCCCCATCCCAATACCTGAAGAAAACTACTTACATCTTCATTTTGAGGGGTTGGAGGAATGGGCCTTTCTAAGTCGAGAAAATCAAGTGGTCTCTCGCTTAGTGTCAGAACACGGGGGGGTGTTTTTAATGCCAAGGGTTTGAAGGATGTTGACTGGATAAGGTCAAGGTCTGCTGGTCTTGAAAATGAAATGTCTTCATTATTACCTGGAAAAAATATATTTTAAAATAATCTTTTCGCTAATACATACTACTTGGAAAATCTCATCAACTTACAAAATCTCACTAACCTCCCCATTCCACACCATCACTCTCCTTGGTCTCTCTGATTGGAAGTTAAAGCCTTAACTCCAAGCTCCCATTTATGGTGAGGGCCCAGTTCAGTCCTCTCCTCATTTCTGACCTGGCTGAACAACTCAGGAATTTCACCAGCCTTGCTCCTATTTCCTGCAAGGAATGTCCTTCTCTCTCTTCCACTACAGCTTTTCAACTCCCTTTTGTGTGTGGCCTTCCCCTATTGGACTAGAAGCTCCTTGAGGGTAAGGACTGTCTTTTCTTTTTCCCCTTCCATATTTGTATCTCAAGTGCTTAGCATAGTGCCCAGCACATATTATGTGCTTAAGAAATATTTACTGACTATTGACTAGTCTCTCTCTGTTATGAATACAAAAACCTGTAGTATCCTTGTTCCCTAAACAAAATCAGTTTAGCTCCTTACAGGTTGTTACCTTGACGCCTAAGTAATAAGGCAAATGTCATCATGATCTAGAGTTTTCTTACTGCTTTTACTAAAATTCCACAGCATTTATAATTAGATTTTAAAATTATAATCAACTGAACATTAAAATTAGTAATCTCAAATAGAATCATATGCAAATTTATTAATAAAATTTAAAATGAATATTAATAAAAAATTATTAGATTAATAGAAGAGAAAAAGTTTATATTCTATGTGAAAAATTTAAGAAATGAACAAATAAAAGTTCTAACTCAGAACCATTATGCTAACCTGTATGCAACAAAACACATAATATTTGTTTTAAAAAGATGATTGATTCTTATGCTTAGCTGGAACATCTAACAGAGAAGATGAGTTTGTGTGTGGGGGTGGAGGGGATTAGCTTCTTACTAAATTATTAAACGCAATTAACCTGCACTTTTCAAGTACACCTCCCTATCATGTTTGCTGTTCTTTATTACTAGTAGCTCTCCCCTCGCATGATTTCAAATTAAGGAATTGAACACAGCACTTAGCTGAATGGTATTTATGACTGATGCAAAGTTCTTTGGTGTGATACTCTTGTAGGCAGGCTCGAGAATTTCCTTTTTTAAAAAAATGTTTGCTACTAGTATTTAGAAACATACCCAAAGGGCTATAAAACTGTGCATAACTTTTGATCCAGCAATACCACTGCTAGGTATATATCCCAAAGACATTAAAAAAAGGAAAATGCTCTATTTGCACAAAAATATTTATAGCAGCAATTTTTGTGGTGGCTAAGAATTAGAAATGGAGAGGATGCCCATCAATTGGGAAATGGCCAAATAAGCTGTGGTATATGGTTATTATGAATATTATTGTACTATAAGAAAGACAAGCAGGATTTCAGAAAATCCTGGACTTACACGGACTGATGCATAGTGAAGTGAGCAGAGACAGGAGGACATTGTACACAGTACCGGTAATATTGTTTGATGAAGAACTGTGAATGACTTAGCTCTTCTCAGCAATGCAGTGATCCAAGACAATCCCAAAGAACTATTGATGAAGCATACTACCTGCCTCCAGAGAAAGTACTGATATTGTCTGAATACAGACTGAAGCATGCAATTTTCCACTCTTTTTTAAAATTTTGAGTCTTCCTTTACAAAATGTCTAATACGGAAATGTTTTACATGACTGAACATATATAACCTTGTTTATCCTCTCAGGGAGGGTGGAGGAATAGAATTTGGAACATAAAATGTTAAAAAAAAAACAAAAAACTTGGGCAGCTAGGTAGCGCAGTGAATACAGCACCGATCCTAGAGTCAGGAGGACCTGAGTTCAAATGCGGCCTCAGACACTTAACACTTATTAGCCGTGTGACCTTGGGCAAGTCATTTAACCCCAATTGTCCTGCCTTTCCCCTCCAAA
Organism: Pseudochirops cupreus; assembly: GCA_028627135.1. NCBI lineage: Eukaryota > Metazoa > Chordata > Mammalia > Diprotodontia > Pseudocheiridae > Pseudochirops > Pseudochirops cupreus. The sequence goes on from CM053580.1 coordinate 48,690,595, forward strand.
AAGCCTCCCCCCCAAAACAAACAAACAAAAAAACTCCAAATGTAAAACAATTGTTTTAACATATAACTGACTCACCATCAATACAAGGAGAGGTGCATGGTCTGGTCTGATTCAGTACAACTTTCTTCACATATAAAGGAGAGTAATTATTCTTAGAATGCAGTGATACCACATGTACTGCCTCTACAGAGGCAGTTACATAATGCAGTAGATACAGTGATGGATATGGAATCAGACACTGACCAGGTAAGTGACCCAGTGAAACCACTTAACTTTGGTCTGCCTCAGTTTCCTAATCTATAAAATGGAGATAATGGCACCTACCTCTCATGGTTGTTATATGTAAGGCACCTTGCAAACCTTAGAGCACTATCCAAATGCTAACTATTATTAATTCACTTCCAGCCTGAAGGGCAGGTTGAGAAGCAGGCTCAGATACTGGGTCTAGAGCTGGAAGGGACTCCAGAAACAATCTATTCCAATCCCCTCATTTTACAGGTGAGTCAATCAAGGTGCAGGGAGGTTAAGGAACCTGCCTAACAAAACAGTAGTAGGAAATCAACTAAGAGAAAATGTGAACCCCTGACTCCAGATCCCAAGACCCTACCCACTTACCTTGCATAAGGCACTCATTTTATTAGGCATTGGTAGCACAGAAAAGAAACAAAGGGTCTAGAACTGAAGAAGGTCATAATCTTGAGCTGAAGAGAAGAAATCTGGGAAGATTTGGACAGGGTCCTCTAAGGAAAAACACAAAATGAGCTGAAGCTGCACGAGAAGAGTAGAGGAAGAGGAGGAGGGCTCAAGGTAAACTGAGGAAACAAGTACTTGAGATGGTAAGCAAATAAGAGAAAGGAGAGGATCACACAATCACAGATCTGGAGGGGAAAGGAATCTCAGATGGCACTAATCCAACCCCCCTGTTTTGTAGGTCAGCACCCTTTCCACTGGACATATACCACTAGCAAAAGAACCAAGGTCTGACAATCCCTCTGAGTGAGTTTTCTAATGGCCTGCGTGGCACTCATGGGATGATCTGACTCCTAGAAGAGAAAGGAAAGGAGCAGTAGAAACACTTCTCTATTCTACAACTTACTGGGCAGAATCAAGCATCTCTTTTAAAAAAAAATGTTAGCAGATTTTCAGTATGAAAATTAAAAAAGGAACTGGGGAATTCTGACTTATGTTAGGAGGTTGGAAAGAACCACTACTGAAACTTGGGAGTTCTCTTCCAAGTCAGGAAGATGCAGGTACCAGGAGGGAAGAGATACATTAAAGTCTGGAGGAGACAGAATGAATCCTGGTGGATGCTGAAGTCATCCAGTTCAACTCTCTCATTTTAGAGATCAGGAAAAGGCCAGCAGTAGAGGTAGGATGGTTTAAGGGATCTTCTCAAGATCTCACAGGTAGTAAGGGTCAAAACAAACTTGAATCTGTACTCTTGTCATAATCCCATCTGTCACCTTGGTAAAAACCACAGAAAAACATGCCTGAGACACAAATCTAAGAAGCAACAGAGAAATGACTAACACAGCAAACAGGATGACTACTAGCCACTTCTGGTGATTCATGTGGGAACCAACTGAATGCCAAGAAGAACCTAGAAAGAACTTCCAAGAGATTACAAAATCTAGGGCAAGAAAATAAAGACTTTAAGGGAGTATCACTGATGGTTTTTTCAATCAGTGCTCTGCATTAAGGCAAAGGTTTCAAAAGAGGAAGACTGATTTGGTAAGGAAATAGTTAGTTAAGAAAACTGTCTGAGATCTGCAATTAGATTTTTAGATTGCAATTTAAAACGTAGGATTAACAGGTTGTGGTTATAAATATACCTGACAGGCAGGTATCTATTACTAGACATGTATTAGAAGGAAGCCACTGGTAAGAAGAAAATCCCCATATGCACCAAAATATTTATATTTTGACATTATATATTACATATTCATATTTATATATTATATATAATAGTAATACACACACAGTGCTTCACACAGTACCTAGCATATAGTAGGCACTTAATTAAGATTAATGATTGATTTTTGTGATTATAAGAACAGAAAACAAAGAGATGCTCATCAGTTTGGGAATGGCTGAACAAGTTGTGGTATGTGATTATGATGGAATACTACTGTATTATAAGAAATGATAAGCAAGATTCTTTCAGAAAAATCTGGAAAGACTTGCATGAGCTGATGCAAAGAGAAATGTACCATGCACAAAATGACAACAATATTATAAGATGATCAGCTGTGAATCACTTAACTATTTTCAGAAAGATCTCAGACAGCTCTGAAGGACTTAGGATGAAGTGTTATCCATCCTCAGAGAAAGAACTGTTGGAGTCTGAATACAGATCAAAGCACACTGTTTTTTAACTTTATTTTTGAGTTTTTTTCTTGTCTATGTTTTTTTCCTTCTACAATATGACTATTACAAATATGTTTTTGCATGACTACACATATAGAACCTGTGTAGAATTGCTTGCCTTTTTAATGGGGAGTGGAGTAGGGAGGGAGGAAGGCAGAAAATTTGGAACTCAAAGTTTTAAAAACGAATGTTAAAAATTATTTATATATGTGACAGGGGAAAAATAAAATACTAAATAAAAGCTTGAAAAAAGAAATGGCTTTTGTGATGAATACAAAGAAACCTGGAAAGATCTATATTAACTAATGCAGAGCGAAGTGAGCCGAGTCAAGAAAATATATACTGGGATTAATGTAAAAGGAAAGAACTACATACCAAAAAAGCAAAAGCAAATGCAACATAATTATAAAGGTCAGGCGGATGAAAGGATGTGAGAAGACGGCCCCGCCCATCCATCCCTTCGCGGAAGGGGGAGCATGTTTGTGGACTTCGCATTGAGTAGCAATGCTGGTTCTTTTCTTAATCTTCCATAAAAAATGCCACTTGTCCTGTAGGATGACCCCCTCTGGGAGGGAGAGAATGATACTTGGATAACTATGAAGATGTGAGAGAGAGAAAAATCAACAAAATATCAGCTTTAAAAAGCAGAATTCTGGTCTCGTACACACCGAAACAGTCATAGCAGTATTTTCTGTGGTAGCGAGAACTGGAAATTAAATCTATGCCCACCAACTGGAGAATGACTAAATAAATCAAAATATTACTGTTTTAAGACAGAATATGAAGAATTCAGAAAATCGTGGAAAGATTCATATGAAATGAAGTAGGATAAAGTGAATTAGGAAGGCAATATACATGATGACCACAATAATGTAAATCAAAAGAATAAAAAAAGAAATTGAATGCTATGTTACCCTAACAACTCATCTTAGCCTCAGCAAACAGCATGGCCTGAAGGCATACAGTTGGTGCCCTCTAAACGTCCTGACCTGGGACAGAGCTCCAGGCAAACACGCACAACAGGTACAAACCTGCTCTGAAGCTTTTATTCTCCTCTTAGATTGGCAATGCCTTCAGAGCAGGGTCTTTCTGGGTGTGTTGCCCAGCACAATGCCTCTTTAGTCCTTTTCGTGGCAACAACAAGCTCTTCAAAAATTTCTCTGGTAATTTTCAGTTTTCACTAGTCATTTTTTTACTTTGAAGAAGTCACTTTAATTGTCTAGAGCCTTCAGAGCTAACATTCAGTTTTAGAAAATAAACCTCACTCTCCTATTTGTGGGGACGGGGAACAATGGGAATGGAACATTGGGTATATCATTAGACATGGTTGGTGTTTTTATTCAATTTTGTTATTGTTATTTTAATATATAATGTGTTTGTTTTGAAGAAAAGCTTCTTTCACTTCTAACACTGTTGTTACAAGGAATGGCTTGCTGTGTAAGTAAGGGAAATATCTGAAAATGAATGCGCTATTTAAAAAAAGTACCAAGAAAACTTTTTTGTTTTTTACTTAAAGAATTGGAGTCTTGCAAATTTAACTTAAAAAATTTTAACTTAAAACGTAAGGGGGAGATAATTGCTTAGGCATATATCACAGAGGGTGGTTACACTGTAGGAACACAAGGAGCAGAGATGTCCAGAAGTCCACAACAGACAAAAATCTAAGAAAGGAATCAGTAATAAAATCTATCGCCTCAGAAACCTGTACACTAATGGACAAAGTACTGGCAACAAAGAAGATAAAAACAGAAATAACACGAGGAGGAAAATTTGATCGCACAAGCATCACTGACTGAACTATGGCTCTGGAAAGAATGTACTGTATATGTTATTCAAAAGAAAGAAGATAGGCAGAAAGGGAGGGGGTGAGGGCAAAATAGTGTAACAAAATAAAATCATGTGAAAAAATCTCCAAACTAGCAGCATATTAGGAAGCATTTGTGTGAAGGTCGATGAAACAAAAGTAGAAGCAATATTCTAATTTGAATATACTACAGACCATCTACAAATAGTAAATAGATTAGGAAACGGGGAGAGAGACCACAAGCCTAAAACACAGGCTCACTATAGTAGTGATGGCACAATTCAGTTATCCGGATGTTGGTGGAAGGACTATCTCTGACAAAGGCCAACTGGCTCACAAATTCTTGACCTACATGGGGAAAATTCTCTTCTGGATGGAATTCTCCCTCACAAGAAGGTACTGGTTGCTGGTTTGAAGAAGACTAGAACCTTGGGAGGAAATGACTACTTCATCAGAGAATTTGGGACAGAAAAAAGAGAGGAAAGCCAGAAACAATCTGTCACCTACTGTAGGTAGGACGGATTTTAGGGTGTCCTGGACTAAAATTTCTCTATCAGACCTCTCAGGAATACTAAGGAACTCTAGAGAATGACATTCTGAGAAGGAGAGAGTTATTTGAAAAAGTATCCATAACCAACTTGCATTTTTAAAAGACATAAAATAAGAAACATTCAAATGCAAGTAAAGCACTCCCATCGTAAGTGTCAAGGTATTAAAGCTTAGGACAAGCTGATGCTGGAGAAGAAAGCAAAGAGTTACAAAAAGGGATTTTTACAAGAGTTTTAAGGAGAAGAGGATAAAAGAAGCAACAGAGCTGGATGGGACATGGTTCCTGAAACAGAAAGAAGACAGAGCGGCTTCACATTATTTCTGCTTCTGTGTTCCCTACTAAGGAGAATGATCTCTGGATCAGCAAAGGAACAAACTGAGACAGTTCCTTGCTTTCAAGGAGCTCATACTATAATTAGAGGAAAGGAGCTAACACACACACAAAAGAGTGTAGCTACAGAGTAGGTGGGAAGGCCAAGGAATCTTTAGGGTGCCCACCATCTTTTATTCACTCCAAATTTGAGACAATGTAATGCTTCCTGTAAAATACTACTCAATGACAGCACCATGAGGAGCACAAATTTTTAAGGCACAAGCAGAATTTCTAAGACATCTCCCTAAAAAGTATTTTCTCAAAAGCCAAAAACCTTGTAAAATGTCCCCTGCAGGGGTGCACAGAAGAGAGTTCATTAGTCAATTTCACAGGAAAGGACAAACATACCTGCTATAACAATTCTCTCTGGAACCTGCATCGTGACGCTAGCATTTGGGACTCCTTCTTGGAACCCTGGCTCCAAATCAGGAGGTGGTGGAGCGACTTTTAATTTTTCTGGGACCCTCATCCGCTGACTGATACCTTCGGTGTATTCCATCTCATACTGAATACGATTTATTTCTGCCATATCAGCTGTGGGAGAAGGAAATGCTGCCCCACTCATCCTAGAAAAAGAACATTTTTTTTTAAAGCCAGGAATTAGTTAGTGATAAGCCACGTCCCCCTCTTCTGAGTGCAGTTAGAAGATAAAAAGAGCACAGAAAAAAGAATTCCTAAAAGGATATTTTAATAATGTAAACATGTGCAATATTAGAGTCACAAAAAATGTTTCCCTAATAAAAAGTCACTTGACTTGTTATTAGTGAAAACTTCTAGTTTTGGCCCTATTGTGGAAAGAAGACATGAACATTACAGCACTTTCACTGCCTTAACAAAAAAAACATGCTGCTTGATAAATGTACAAGAAAATATAAAATTCTTCCTATCCCCCCCACCCCCAGTCAGTTTCCCCACAGAGGCAGGAGGAAAACCGCTAGGCTTTTTAAAAAATTAAACTGGAAAACTGCTCTCAGGCATGCACAATATCCTTCTTCAAAGTATTCTCACTTTTGTTTTTTAATTACAGAGGACTGATGAAACTCACAATTATAAAAGAAGGAAAGCAGGGTTACTCAGTAAAGTTTAAAAAGTAAAGGTTAAAAAGGCTTGACCCCTAAAAATCATGAAATGCAAATTCAAACAGGGCCTGTTGAGTAAGTAATTTTTGATGTTTATTTAGGTACATAATATTATATACCTTCACGTAGAGAATTTGTGATCAAGGAAATCTTCCAAATTAATAACCTTTTGAGGGCTGTGAGTTTTTAAATTTATGCTACATATTATGTATAGTAAGAAGTGCACATCATGCCTTCTGGAATAAAGGCAGAAGAAAATGCTTCGAGTTCATTCTAAATTGGCAGGACATCCATGCTCATAGGGAAACGCAACTGGAATGGGGTGATGGTGGGGGACAAATAAATAATGCTACCATTGGGGTGCAGAAAGAGCAGCAGCCGCACGCATCAGTCAGCTTTAAAGCCAGTGGATCTTTACCCTTACCATGTCAGCTTAACTTCACAGAATTCCACTAACCTTCCTAGAGGGGTATCACTGCTTGTTCTTTTACTCATTTTGGCAACTGTATGGGCACCTTTACAAGGACTATTCAAACACTGCTACCCTGCAGCTCAGTTTACTTTACACAGTTCCCCTACAGATCTGATTTTATTTTTGTTTTTTGGAGCTGTACATAAGAGCACGACACTGCTTTCCCAGCTGTAAAACAGAAAGAAGAAATCAGCATTTTAGCAATTTATTTCCACAAACAATCCATGAGTTAAACATAGCTTAAAGTCTTATTTGGACTCAAACATATCCTGAAGCTTTACCTGAGAGATTTATTTCCAAACTTTTAGTTGCACATCTCAGAGATCATTAAGACAATTTTAAGCAAGTTTACTGTTTTGCAAAGAGGAGAAAGAGAAAAAAATTATGCTTTTTATATATCACACCATGAATTTGGATATTTCTGCAAGCCCCTGGGTTCCTCCCAGGCAGCCTTGCCTCCTACTTGACAGGCTCTCGCCAGTTCTCTACTCTATACCTCCAGGAGCCCCTCCTTCTTTGTTCTAGCCCGAGCAGAAGGGAGCTCTCCTCCTGGTTTGGATGAAGCTCCCCCTTGTGGACTTCAGCCACTTTCTGCCATCTCCTCCAGAAGCTTGTCTCCTAATTTTCCTCCACTCCCAATCCAGCAGTGCTTCTTTCCCATCAGGTCTCAGACTTAAAAAAAACCTTCTCCAGACCTCATTCCCCTTCCCAAATACCCTCTTTTCCATCAGTGTCATGGACTAACTCTTTTTTTCCTTTCTTTTTTGAGGGGGGAAAGCAAGGCAATTTGGAGTTAAGGGTTTGCCCAAGGTCACACAGCTATTAAGTGTCAAGTTTCTGAGGCCACACTTGAACTCGGGTCCTCCTGACTCCAAGGCTTATGTTCTACTTACTGCACCACCTAGCTGCCCCATGGCCTAACTCTTAGAGTGGCCTATCCTTGCTGCCTCTGCTCACTCACTTTGTGTCCTCTGTCTCCAGCATTCCACTGAAATTACACTTTCAAAGGTTATTAATGCTCAGGTCTTCGCTGTCAGGGCCAGTGGCCTGCTTTCTCCTCACTCTGAATGTTTCTTTCCCCTCCGTAGTTTTTCCATACTCTTAAAACTGGCCCCAACCTGGACACTTCCTTGAAACTTCTTTCTCCTGGTTTTCTTCCGACTTGTTTTGATTTTTTCAGTCTCTTATTCCCTTAGTGTTGGTTTCTCTCCAGACTACTCCCTCCCCTTTCTCTCCTCCTCTGCCTGGGTCCTTTTTCTACTCTTTTATATTCTCTCCTAGTGACCTCATTTACTCCCAAATCTCCCCAAACTGGAGTTTGCTGGAGTCCAGTCTATCTTCCCTAACTGCCTGCTAGACCTCGCTACCTGAGGTTCCTAAGAGCATTTCAAAATCAACATTTCCTCCATAGAACTCATCTCTCCTCCCTGCAAATGTCCCTGTATCTGTTGAATATACCTCCCAGTCACCAATGTTTGGAACGTTGGAGTCATCTGTGACCATTCTCTTCCCCTCATAAATTCAATTGTGAACCTTGTCAAACACCTTTCCTTGTCCTGTGTTTGCCCCCATCTCTTCTGCTCACATTGACACCACCTCAATTGAGGTCTCCATCATGTTTTGCCTCACCTCCGTAAAAGTCTCCTAACCAGCCTTACTGCTTTCAAGCTCTCTCACCCTCCTCCAATCCATTTTAGTTGTGAAAATAATCTGCATAAAGTACAGGTCTGACCACAGCCCACCCTCAAAAAATTCAATGACTCCTCTGAATAAACTCCCTGGGCTGCCAGTCCAAGTCCTCTAGCAACATGGCACCCACACAATTCTCCCCTCTTCACACATTCTACATTCTAACCAAACTGGACTGCTCACTGTTCCCTGAACTTGATGTACACCCCTGGCCTCAGTATATTTGTATCAGCTTCATCCACCTCTCACTTGTCTCTTAGCTGGCCTATTTTGGGGGGGGGAAGGCAGGGGGGGAGTCTCTTCCTTCCAGATTCCCTTTTCTGTGAAGCCTTCCCTGACTGGGGGGGGGAAGGCGGGGGGGGAGTCTCTTCCTTCCAGATTCCCTTTTCTGTGAAGCCTTCCCTGACTGAGCTACTAGGGCTCCTAACCATCTTCTTCCCTTCTTGGACAAGGGCTGTTTCCTTTTACCTTTATTCTCAGCACCTAGCACAGGGCCTGGTCCAAATCTTTGATTTCATCAATATAGAAAATTCCCCATCTGCAAATTCCCTCTACTGATGCAGACTGACTGTTTCATCTGTAACTCAGAGTCTCAGAGAGTTGCTTGGGATGTTAAGAGGAGGTAGTATATGCATCATACAGATATGGGTGAAACTCAATAGATCTAAAGTAGGCTTTAAAATTGCTTCCAAGGCCAGCCCACTATCCCATATACCACATCCTACATATTAAGGAAGCACTTAACAGATGTGAATGAGTTTAAATGAGAATTCCTTGTTCCCAAAATGATTTCGTCCACATTAAATTTTCAGATAAATATTATTGTACAGTTTTAAATTTTCAATTAAAATGCTCTATAAGTAATATATCTCACTTAAGTTTTTCAGCATCTGAAAAATCCCTAACACTCTCCTAGAGAAACAGTAGTAATGCTAAGGAAAACTGATGAGGCAAAAGGTAAAACTCTTTTAAAGAGATTAAATAAGTGAGGAAATAAATTGACTGAAGAGAATTCTAAAGGCATTAAACAATAATAAAAAAGTATTTTATACTGTGTTCTGAAATTGGCATTCTAAGAAGCAGCTCAAAGTAATCTCTTTAGAATTTTCCAAAAACAGCCAAAAGAGATTTTCTGAAGATTTTACCTATGAAGGTCAATGACAGTGAAACCTGCAAGACCATCTTTTAAAAATAAGTCCCAGAACCAGAAGATGATGCAAACATTAGAAAGGTTCTTGCTTTTAAAATGCTTCTCTATTTCTATCTCTCAGATGCTGGGAAAGAGTCTTAGAGAGAAAGAAAAAAAAATTCAGCTGTTGAATCCACCTCATTTCCTTCTCTTTTCCTTCCCCGAAATGTTCAACATTTCAATGTTCAGGATCCAGAGAGCCCACACCAGAGATGTCAAATATGTGGCTAGCTTGGCCAAGGGTGATATTCCCCAGGGCCACAGAACCAGACTTTAATGTAATTGGGAAATACTTAACAAAATAAATAAAAATACAGTACAATACAGATAATGTTAATATGTGGTTTTCTAAGTCAATCTGCAGCCCAGAGGGATCCACTTCTGAGTTTAACACCACCGCTCACAGTACTGAGAAACAGTGGTTACAGGGGAAGAGAAGATACTCTTACTCACAAAAGTACTCCAGCTACGGCTTGCTATATGCACTATCTGCTTCTGTGCTTCATATCAAATCCTTGAACTTGTTTCAACTAGGATGTGCTGTACTTGCTGCTTCTTTTCCCTAGAAAAACAAAGTAGCCAAATGTGACACAACCTCCTGCTGTTGACAACCACCCATTTTAGACCAAGGACTTGGGGTCACTGGAGAAAATGAAAAATTTCCAATCGCTCCAAGTTTCAGATTCATCAACAAACAACTTATCAAACACTTACTAAGTGTTTCTGCGCAAACAATGTGCTTGAGAAATGACGACCAAAAAAGAACTAACCTCCCTCTTACTGCTACACAGGCCTCTTCATCTGACAGTGAAATACCTCCAAAGCGAAGTCAAAGATCAATTCTAAGGGTGTTTCTAACGTTCTGAAAACTTAAATCTAAGAAAATATGGCAGGCAGAAAAAATTAAGACTGTAGTGGAGACTTTAATATTTGTGGGCAAGTGAAGCACAGTAAAAGATTTATTTTATTGCCACATTTATTATTCTCAACGCTGTGAACAGCGATGGAACTAAAGTCGAAAGGATTCTCTCTTTGGGACTCTAATTTGAGAAGTTCCACAAACTCTTCACCACTCAAGCGGACGAAGGGGGCACACTGCCGGACTACGCACATGGCTGGATGGGCAGACGGTACTTCCTGCCCAGCCTGGCTAGGGAGGAGTGAGGACTACAAGAGAACCGAAGAGAGCAGGGTATCTCTAGACCTCAATTAAATGGGGGGTTAAATGAAATGATCTCCATGGTGCCTTTCAGCTTTAAATCTTTGATCTTATAATATCTAGCAAATGATGTGGTGCTTTTCATAATGCCACATTGCTTCCTGACTCCACAGCCTATTTTGTAAACGAAGTTGTTAACAATCAATAATGTCATTAACATAGCACCTGTCTCCCCCATTAGACTGAGAGTTCCCTGAGCGCAAGAACAGGTTTTTGTCTTGTTTTGTATAGACAACGCTTAGCACACTGTCCTGGCACACAGAACGTGCTTAAAAAATGTTTGACCAGGTGACTGATTTTACCAACATCTCACTTCATTCTTAGCAACCACTAATCCCCATTTTACAGATAAGGAAACTGAGGTTCCGAAGAATCCAATGACTAGCCAGGATCATAGAGCTGACCTATATTTCGGATAAGACCTGAACCAGGGGCTTCCATTCTCCAAAACCAGCAATATACTACCTTGCCTCATGAGAACATGGATATTCTCTCACTGAGAGGCAGTATGCTATAGCAGACAGAAGGTCCAGTGTTGGAGGTAGGAAAAAGTCTTGCCTCTAACACATACTAAATGTACAATTTATGGAACAATCTACTCAACCGCCTGGTGGCCCAGGCAGCTTTATATGGCTACAGAACATGGAACACAACAATCACAAGAGAAACAAAACTCTTGCTCTGCCCAAATGACAAACTTTAAGGTGGGCATAAGCAGGCCGCAGTTGAGAGCTAGTAATTTCTTCCATAGAAGTGACATAAAAGATTCTCAAGGACATGTGTGACCGGCAAAGGAAGCCAGCTGGTCAACAGTGAGAGATAACCAAGGGCCTGAGTTTGCACTGTTAGCCACAAAATATTAAAAGACTCAGAGGAAGGTCTCCAGGCACTGGAATAGATCCTATTTGGAAGGCCACAGACTAAAAATATACAGAATAAGAAACTGTAGATGGCTCACCATCTACATGAGTGGAGTGCCCAAACTGGTAAGATCACAGATCCTAAACATGTAAGTATAATGACCTGATGGCCCAACAGGTCCATCAATTTACATGATCACTAACAATCACTTTTTTATACCACTCACTGGATTTTGTTTTAGTAATTAAATTTCCACTGTCACACCACAAGGCACAAGTCAGGAGGTAACCCAATTCACTTGAAAAAATATTTCAGGGGATCCCAGCGTCCTAGAGCTGGAAAGGAATTTAGAAGCCATCTGGACAACCTTTCTCCCTATCCCTCCTCACCCCCACCATTTTACAGATGAAACTGAGGTCCAGAAAGTTAAGTGGTTTGCCTAAACTGACACAGATCCCTGAGGATGCAAGCCCTGATCCTGCTTCTAAAGTCACAGCAAACTGCACAGCAGGTACTGTAACCACATCCCTGGACAAGGCACGGTATGAACTAGACAATGATAGAATAAAGAAGAAACTTGATACAGCTCCTGTCCTTGAGTTGACAATTTAATGGGGAAATGGCAAGTACACAAATAGCTATGATGTATGGCAGAATGGGATGAGTGCCAACAAGAGTTCCAGAAAAAGTGCTATGAAAAATTTAAGGCGAGAAGAGAATGCTTTCCTCACATTCCACCTGACACATTTGTCTGAGTCTGGGAAAATCAAATAACCTCTTTAAACGTCAGTTTCTTCATCTGTAAAACTAACAACAGTACCAACTTCACAAAGCTGTAGTGATAATCAAATCAAGTGATGTAAAGCATTCTGCAAATCTTCAGCTGCCATATAAATGAGAGAATGATTAGCAGAGGTAGAGCCTGGGGTGGACCCTGAAATAAGGCAGAGATGGGGGGCTGAAGATGTAAGGAGGGGGAGGAAATGGAAGACTTAAAGAGTGGTACCGTTTATGGTTAGAACAAAGAGTACAGGAAGAGGGTTATAAGGTAAAACTGGAAAGGAAGCTTGGAACCAGAATGTGAATGGGACTGAGTGAAAAGAATGCGGTGTTTGCACTATATAGTCCACGTGCAGTGGAAGGCTATAGAAGGTTAAAGCGTAAAGAGAAGATACACTAGATTCTAGCAGCTAGAACATTAGCTCCGTGAAGAACGGACCTAGTCCCTGTTGGTCTGGGAGTCCACCCCCAGTGCCCAGGAAAGATCAAGCTGGGGCTTAATAAATACTCACTGATTATTAATCAGACAATGGCATATTAAGATGTCTTAGGCAACGATGAGAAAGCTGGTATGAAAAGGGGAGAAAATGAAGGCTTAAAGAGGAGTTAGGAGGGTATTACAGCAGTTCCAACAAGCACATCTGTTTGTTTTTATAGCATTTCTTTCTTACATTAGGATTAAAAAAAAAAGACTCCCATTTGAAAAGATGGTTTCTGAAAGAGCCAAGTTTTCTTACAGTTAATTTGAGCCCAAAGGAATTCAAAACAAAAGCTATGCTTGAGTTATCATCTTTAGCAAGTTACAGGAGAAAAAAGGGACATTTCCACTCAGTTTCAACTCTGTTGTCTCAACTGCTCAAGTAAAACAAAAACAGACCATACATGTTTTTCCTATCAAGTTACACCATTCTGGGTGAGATCCCTTAGTACATGGAACAGAATCTCTGCTCTGGGGACGTATGTTGATTTCAGAAGTATCATTGCCAAGTATCTGCCTCAGCACACAGGATGAGGCAGCTTCTAATAACCAAGGCAGTGGAATATATGCTTGAATTGGAAACAACATATGTCTCTAAAAGTTGTCACTCAAAAAGGGAGTCACCAGGACCACCTGGTTGTCACTGAAAGGAGTTAATGTGGTTCTTCCTGTGAATCCTGCACCCAACCCCACTCTTCCTGTGTACCTACTAAACTTCAAGGTGAGCAATTCTCAGCAAATAATCAGAAGCGAATCAATAATGGGAAAATGTTAACAGGGTATCTTAAAATATCATCAAAATCAACTACATGGGCAGAGTTGGAAATAGAGGGCATGCACATCCATGGCTGAACAAGTTGTAATCGTGATGGAAAAGGAAATGACAAGCAGCATGGTTTTATAAAAGTAGGCAAAGATTTGCATAAAATAGGAACCAAGAGAAAGTTGTATATACTAACAGCAGTGTTGTTTTTTAGAATAACTGAGAACTATTCTGAGTAATATAATCATTCAAACTGTTTGAACTAAGAAGGACTTTGAAGGAAAATGCTATCCACCTTCAGAGAAAGGACTGATACATGCGGGGATGTACTGTATGGTTCCACATAGATGTCTACAGCAAATGCTGCCTTTCTCTAACGTGAGGCTGAGAGGAAGACAACTTGGAACTGAAAATGTAACTCCAAAAGCTAAGACAAAACAAAACAAAAACTCTACAAGTTAATACCAGGAGGCAGCAACTCAGTTTCTCAGTTTATCCTAAGGGAGACCTTGGTGCTCCATCACAAGTACTTTTTCTCTTCACTGGAAGAGGTGAAAACATCTAATGTGAATCAAATACTAGGTTATCTGGGAGGAGCAGGTAAAGATCCTGTAAAGGTAGTTATTTTTCTCTAAGTAAACACCTGGAGATTTTTTTTTTCCTTTCCATTAAAACCTATCCCCAGACTTTTAACTCTCCCAGTGTAATAGCTGGACAGTCTCCCCAGGGGTCCTTCAGTACACCGAACTTTATCTGGGAAGACAGCAGACCCCGTCCCTCACAAGTCACGTTTGTGTCTATTTTCAAGGTGTGTCCTCCACAAGACAGAGCGGTGGGCGTCGCCAGCGCTAAGGACAACACTAGGAGCTCAATAAATGCTGCTTTTCGTGACTTGCTTAAGGCCCCCACTAAGCAGAAAGTGGCTTCGGCTTGCTCCCTTCCCCTTCCCCGCCAAGCTCCTCCTGAACAGGCTCAGAGGCATCTCCTTAAAGGCCAGAGTCGGCTCGGTGCAATGGAAAGGATGTTGGCTCGGAGGCTCTGGGATCGAATTCTGACCCCGCTGGAAATGCGGGCAGACAGGGACGGGAGCCAAAGGGAGGAGGGCAGGAAAGGGAGCCCAAAAGGCCAGGCCCGCTCACAGCGGGCTCCAAAAAAGTGTAAACAGATGCCCGATAAGGACGACTTCCGTTTGCCTTTCCCGCGGCTATTTGGAGCGACGCCCCCCGCCCCTTCCCACGCCGGAGGGGTCCCGAGCAAGGGCAGCCCCTCCACACGACCGGAGTAGACGGTCCGTCTGTGCCTGGAGGGCAAACTCAAGGTCACCCAGGGAGATGGGGGAGGGGAGGATGGACCCCGGCGTCCGAGCCCCACGTCCTTCCCCCTAGTGGGCCGGGGAAGCCGCGTAGAAGGGGCCTCGGTGGGCTGCTAGGGAAGCCGGGCCTTGAAGGTCGAGAGAAAAACCCGGGAGGAAGAAAGGCAAGGCCTGGGCCAGACCCCGCCCTCGGCTCCGAACCCGCCCCCCGCAGGGTCCCCGGCCACCGAGCCCGCCGAGCAGGGTCAGGCGGGAGGGGGAGGGGAAGGCGGCGGGGCGGAGACTCACCCTAGAGCCCCGTTGGTGAAGTCGCCGGAGAGGGCCACTCGGGCCGGCTCCCCCGGTAGCTCGGGCTGAGCGCTCTCAAAGGCCGTTGGCCGGGCGCATGAAGACGCCGGGGACAGGCAGCCAGCTGGACGGCCCCGCAGCGGCTCCAGAGAGAGGGAGAGAACGGCCGGGACTGTCCCCTCAGAGGAGCCGTAGTCGTAGCCCGGCCTGGTCAGGTGACTGGGAACCGGGCGGAAGTGCTCCCGCGCCAGCCCGGTGCTGGCGAGTGACGCCAGGCTGACATCTTTGTCACGGGCTATGGGACCCTGTGGCCGACGTCGTATGTGCGTGCGTCCTCTCGTCGGAGCCGGGCTGACTCGAGTGGCGTCGCATGGCGGCGGCTTTAAAGGCTGCGCGGTCACCGAATCCAAGAGGGCTTCACAGGACTAGAGTCCCGGAGGCTCAGAGGCCCAATAACTTCATTAGGGTTTTACCCAAGCAACGAACAGAGGCAAAATTTGAACCCAGACCTTCTTACTCCAGAGGCTACTAACACCTTTCTATCCCAAAGGGACATAACCATGCTGGGCATTTGTGAAATGGGCATAACCAGCACCTGTTCCACTCATGCCCAGTCAGAAAGCATTTATGAAGCGCCCACTGGGTGCTTTTACTCCGAACATTAATTAAGCACATACTATGTGTCCAGGCATTGTGTTCCACCCTGGGGTCACCAAGAAAAGCAAGACCAGTCCCTGCTCTCGGCAAGCTCCCCATCTGATGGCAGGGATGATGTACAAATGACATGAATTGGGGATAATTTCAGAGGGAAGGCGGATGGAGGAAGGCTTCCTGCAGAAGGTGAGAAGAGCGCTGAAGTTCGAATTGTGTAGGATGTAGTGTGGTCCTCTCATTTGCTAAAGTATATAGAGCCTTTGGCCTTAGGGCCATAAGGAAAATGAATAAAAAGAGAACTGGCTCTAAGCTGTGATTAATGAGACTTGCTGTTTGAGGAGAGGAAAAAGGCATTTGGGACCATAACTAAATTTTGTTTGGAGTTTGAATCCGGGTATGGTTGCCTGCATCAAATGCCCCACAAGCTACTCGGAGGGAGTGTGATCCTATACTGGTAACAGGTGGAAGTCTACATTTGGTAAAGGCTGAAGGGGCAGTTGCAGTCTCAGCTGCGATAGGACCCCTCTGGCAAATTGCCCATGAAATTCCTTTGAAACGCAATGTGTCCATCTATTCCCGAGTCTAGCTGTGAGGTGGTACCTAATACTGGATGGATGGATATCTGTGACCTTACCTGAATTTAAACAGAGCCAAGGATGGTTATCCTGTCATATTTGGAATGTTATATGTCCCTGCTTATCCCTTCTATAGCGAGTTTCTATGATCAGAGCAAGTAGTCAGTAAAAGATATAAACCATCTTGTTTTGAGGTTGGCAAACGTACAGGAAAGCTGAATAGACTGAATAATGGTTTTGTTGGGAAATGTGAAAGATAGGAAGGTCTGGGACAAATGAGGATTCATCCAAGACCCTCCTGTCTAAATAATTGATATCAGTTTCAGAAAGGTTTAAGTATGCTGAGAGTGTGTGAGGAAGTATTTTTAGAAAGCAGATTTGTAAGTTGATTCTAAAATTCTGGGGAAAGCAACAGGATCAGATTGATTCTTCTAAGAACTATATAGGTGTGTAAGATTGGCTTTCAAAATTTCTCTATCATGGAAACTCAAACCTTGAGCATGTTTGGTAATAAGATTAAAAGTTTGGATTTTTGATGCAGTGTTGTAACTGTTGTGAAACTTTATTGTAATCTACCTGGCCTGTGTGGCTAGAAAGCTGAACCATTTATATGTGTCTGT
>CM053580.1:48708166-48754114 GCA_028627135.1 Pseudochirops cupreus
GCCTGGCCCCACAGGCTCCACGTGACCACATTCAGCCTATTAGGGAACAGAGTATACTTTCAAATATCCAAGGGTCCTCAGGGTCACGTAGCCACTTTAGCAAAGGGCCTAGGGGCAGGGAAGATCTTCAGATTCCCATAACACCTTTGAATCCTTTCTGTCTTCAAAATCTGTGACAATAGATTTGTAAAACAGTCTAGTTTTCAAACTTAGGTGTATTTAACTTGAAAATGAGGAGACATTTGCAAATATATAAATACTAAAAGTCTTAGTTTAGTTTTAAGTCTTAACAATCTTACTACTTTAAACCTGTAATAAGGCTTTTGGGACAGATGCCCTGTATAATATAGAAATTACCAAAAATTTCTGCCAGCAGTGTTATCTATTTAATGTCCCTTTTAAAGTGAGAGAGTTTAAAAGCATCACACAAAATAATAAAAAGCATTCATTTGTTCTTGGAAAGTTTAAAATATATATTCATAGAATTAGTAAAAGTTTGATATTTTGTCTATTGCAAGAGTTAAAGGGCTTGGTTCTACAAGAGTTAGGGACGATGACTAAACCAATGATTTAATTAATACAGGGAACCACAGAAGAAGGAAATCCTTCTCCCAGTGCAGTTGGGTATCTTTGTAAGTTAGAGAGTTTCCTACAGCACTGAGAGGTTAAGTGATTTGCCCTGGGACTGAGAGCCAGCATGTGACAGAAGAGGGAACATGCCCTCAGGTCAGAGCCAATTTTCTCTCCATTGGGCTCATGCCTCTCTCTTTTCTATGAACTGTTTTTATGCTGTTATTGTTTTCTTTCCCCTGGCTTGGGGTTTGGTATGAGGTGAGCCAGTGAGAGAGTATGGCACAAATTAGGGGCACAAATTTTCTTATGCCTGTTGAATTTTTAGACATGACAGTAGATCGAGAGAGTGAAGCAGAAGGCAAAAAATGTGGAGTATGTAGGATTCTTCAGCTAATCTTTAGTTCTTTTGTGGCCATAGCAGGTATTAATCATAAGAATGTTTATACGTGCAGAGCATTTGAAGCTCATGCAAGCACCCTGTTTTTTATTATATGTGCATTGCCAGTTAACTTAATAAACTACTTTTTACATATGAAAAAATTTTATAATAAGACAAACAAGGAGATAAATTTACAAGTGAGAAGAAAGTAAAATTGCACTAAAAACACTTATTTTGAGCAAGATTGATTAGGAAATTGAATTTAATTATTTAGCATTGGCACTTAGAGGGACACTTCATTGATATCTGTGATCCTACCCATTATGGTTTTTTTCATCACTGCTCCAAATTCTTCCTTCTGTATATCTTCTCATCCTGGATGATCCTTACTTCTGTTTGTCCTGGAAGACTTTGGGCTATTTTACTATTTCATATATGCTGGTGCAGCACATAGGCTGTCCATCCAGTGACTCTCCTTGTGACTACCTAATTGACCTCCTTTCTGACCCTGGGTAACCTTGATAATTGCATGGTCGTTGGAGTGTGAAATAGGAAGATGAGTGCACCAGTTTCCTAGTAGGAGGGCTTAGTGGTTTGTGTATGTATTTAATGGAGCAAGTGTTATATTTTCAAAGGGTGGATGGAAAATAGTCTATCAAAATCAGTACTTAATGATCATTTGATAGCTTCAGCTGATACAGCGTTATAATGAAGTATTTTTTTGTATATTTAGCTAGGGTAGAGTTACAATGAGACATGCAGTGAATCAATACGCTTTTAAGTTTTAGCTGTCTAGTTCCCTTCTTGAGTTAGCATCAGTCCTGGGCTCTCTGCTGAAAGAAGATGTGAATGGTCTGAATTGACCTCAGGAAATATGTGCCAGAGACAAGGTCATTTCTGTTCTTGACTTTAGCAGGTTCAGTAGATGTGAGTTAAGTTCTGTCCAAGATACCTTTGCCTAGTAAACAGTCTTCCAAATGTCCTTGAGGAACCAAGAACTAACTCTTCCTTGGAATGTTGAAGAGCAGGAAGCAGGTGAATAAACCTTGGGGATACCTTGAGCCATACCCCTCTCTCCATTTGATTTGGAGTATCTAGCTGCATCCCAACCACCATTTATTTGGTACTTTAATTAAACCAACAGTGGTCTGAACACAGTAGTAGTGCTTCTTGTGAATAATCTGGTGGCACAGCACAGTACTTTCATTCTCAAAAGGAATTTTTGTGGTAGCACAGCTATACTGCCATTTGTCAAATTTTTAAACAATTCTCTGCAGTTTTATTCTCTGTGATTTTGTCAGTCTCTTCTCCTCATGCAGACCTGACAGCGACTGATTATCCTCTCTAGCTCTCCGGCTTTCACAGTGGATGGGATAGGTTTTCTGGGGGGAAAATATTAAAGAGAAAATGCTTGTTTAAATTAATGTCATTTAAGTCAACACACATTAAACCAGTGTAAGTGCTTCAGATACAAAGACAAAAAACTCAAAAGCCCCTTTTCTCAAAAAGATTACAGTGCCCAGCACATATTAAGCACTTAATGAACACTGGTTGACTGATTCACTGGAGGAGACACTGCTTTTAGGAAACAGAAGAAAAAATGTACTATGTTTAAATCTGCATAAATTTGGCAACTCAAAAACACAGACACAGTAATTCAAATATGATATTTTAAGAGTATTTTTTCATATGAAGTAGAATTCCCGAAAAAAGGTCTAAATCAGATTTTTGCAGATTCATCTATACATTAGAAGCATTAACAGGACATCTCGTTAAGGGAAATCTATAGTAAAACATTTTTTTTTGTGGTATGGATTTGTTTTCATTTATTTTGTTAAGTTCAAATTTTCATCATATGCATATATAAGTTCTTAAAGCAATCTATATTATTTTAAATAATGAGGATTTATTTTATTTGTGTTTTGTAAATGCTTTAATTATGTTGACATGTTGATCTTTCCAATCACGATAGCAGGATATTTAGTATAAATTACCTAGTTTTTAATTGAAAAAAAACATAAACACCAAAAAGTTTAATAATTTGCTTAACCTCTATAGACTGTAAGTTAAGGGTAGGAATTAGAACAAAGAAATCTTTGACTTTTCTCACTGATTATTTTACTTGTTGACTTATTAGTTGAGCACCAGGAAGTCCTTGATTTAGAAAAGGGTAAAAATGTTGTTAATGGATGTCTGGTGGAATAGAGAATAAATGATCATGTCACTGTGGGTATATGGGCTTTGTGCCACCTCATCCCAAAGTATCAGTCAATAAGTATTAAGTGCTTATTATGTCCTGGGCCCTATGCTAAGCTGTGGGAATATCGAGGAAAAAAGTGAAGCAATACCTGCCCTTAAGGACCTTATATGCACTAATGGGGAAGGTAACATGTACATGTTTAAGTATAGAAATAATACATACAGAGTAAATGTAGGGGTTGTTCAGAGAGGGAGAGGACTAAGAACTGGGGGACCAGGAAAGGGCTTTTGAAGGAAGGAGTGGGGGAGGTTGGAGTTAACTAGGGATTCCCAGAATCAAAGATGAGGAGGGAGAGCATTCCAGGAATGAAGGACAGCCAATGCAAAGGCATAGACGTGGGAGATGGGACAACCAGCAAGTTGGCCCTGATGGCTGGACCACAGAGTGCATGGAGAGAGTAATGTTTAGGAAGATTGGAAAGGCAGTAAAGAGTCAAGTGCTGAAGAGCTTAAAATGCCAGAAAGTGGGGTTTCTGTCTGATAATAGATGCAGCAAGAAGCCACTGCAGTTTATTGAGTAGGGAGGTGGCCTGTTTCCTGCCTGTTAGGAAAATCATTTTGGTAGCTTTGGGGATGAAGAAACGTGAAGCAGGGAGACCAAACAGTCTGTGCTCTGTTGTTATAATCTCATTATATATTCTAATATCATCATAATAATGTTGTAATAACTGTCGTAATCATCTATGTGAGAAGTGATGAGGCTTTGTGAGTGGACATAAAGGTGTATATTTGAAAAATGTTGTGGAGATAGGAACAAGTTGATTGCCTATGAATAATGACTTCCTTCCTGCCAGAAGCATTCAGGAAGAAAAGGTTATTTAATTATTAATAATAAACTAAATAGAATTTCTTAGGCATATAACTTTGTTTTGTTTGGAGCATTTTCACCCTTTATTTTGGAAATCTCATGTTCTAGATTGCTTCGCTTATTGTACTGATACCTTTCTTAAAGTCATCAGATTATTGTGTAATAATAATAATAACTTGCATTTGTGTGGTGCTTTTAGGTTTGCATTAAGGCCTACAAAGTACTTTATAAACATCTCAATTCGTCCTCAACATAAGTCTAGGAGGTAGGTGCTATTATTATCCCCATTTTATAGATAAAGAAACTAAGACAGACTTAGGTTCAGTGACTTGCTCAAGGTCACACAACTACTGTCAAAATCTGTATTTAAACTCAGGTCTTCCAGACTGACTCCAGGCCTAGCACTCTGTCCACTGCCCAAGCGGCTTACTACTTCTTAGTAAGTTAATACTGTGTATGATATTAGAGATGTTTTTTCTTAGGAGATGTTTTGATGACTGCCATGATTACATTATATACTTAGTAATGAAATGGCTCTGGCTACAATTGATGCTGAAGTTTCTAGATGTTGGTGGTGTCAATCTGAAGGTGGTTTTGGTATGTGAGTGGGTTCTTGGCGTGTGAGCCAAGTAACATCAAAAAGCTGCCGTCAAAAAATTGGAAACAAAATAGATGTTCATTGATTGGAGAATGACTACAATTGTGGTACATGTTAATGGAATATTACTGTGCTGTAAAGAAGCGCCAACTATGATAAATACAAGGAAGCTTGGAAAGACTTATGTGAACTGATGCAGAGTTAAGTAAGTAAAACAAAGAAAATACGACTTACAATGTCTCCAAGTATGTAATTGGAAACAACACAAAACAACTGGAAGTGAATGTGGCCAAATTACAAAGGACAAGCATGGCCCATGGAGGACATGTGAAAACACACCCCCTAGCCACTCCTTAGTAGAGCCATGAGGCCCACAAATGAATTGCCTGAATTTTAAGATTTTTTTTTTCGATATTGATTAGTATTGCGGTAAATTTTTCTTTTTTTTTTTTTTGTCATATGCAATGACCCTCTGGGAGAGGAGTGAAGGGATGAATACATCTAGGTGATATAAAAAGATATCCCTAAAATTTATTTGGAAAACAAAAGGAAATGCTTCTCTAGGTAACCTTGAACTACTTCTATGGATTCTCCAGACAAGGTTTGTCCTTGGATATTTACCTGAACATTCTCCTTGGATTTAATGAAGCCAACCAGAAACTGTAAGAATTTGAATAGTAGTTGCAGGTTCCCCTGCCATGACATTCTATAAATGGACTGGCGCGGAAGTCTTCCAGGCAGGAACCAGGGGATGCTAATGCTTGCCCAGAGCCTTCCGAGCCCGCACTTGTGTACTGTGAAAAACAGGAGCATTAGAAGTGATAACTTTCAGGTGCCAGACAAGGTTATTATGTGCAGTATTAGCCCATGAGGCTGCTGAAAATAATACCTGCTATGATTTTGCTTTAGCTTTTTCCCTTACCATGACAAAAGAAAATCCTTTCCAAAGAGAAATCCAGCCATCAGGACATAAAGGGATGTCAGTGGTTTGACTGTGAACTGCTATGGCCATGGCAGGACCTTCACAGACTGTACATCTGGAACATGACATACAGTGTAAATACCACCACTTTCTGACATTATAGTCATCATAAGGTGAGTGCTACACAGAACATTTAAACACTATTAAACTAATTTTTCATTGTCTTATCAAAAGAAGAAGGAAGAGATTTAGTACCTGCTAATATAAGGCTCCAAAGCTCTGCCGGTAATTGGGGCCATGTTCATTGGCATCTGTGCTGTTGTTGACAGCCAGTATGAGTAGTCATTTCGGGAGGCAAAATTGCACACATCATTGGTATTACAGAACAAGAATGGCATTGTGGTAAAACGTTGTAGGCAGCTACCAAGAGTTCCTGTAAAACAAAGGATTGTGCAACTTTACTATCTGGAAATTAATTTAATATCTCAGTTAGAATGTCACTTTAATAAGGCATAATCTAAAGCACTTGAAGAAAAGCTGGATAATGGCAAATTCTGTAAATAACAGCATCTCCAGATTGTAATATTGAAAGGCTGTTCATATGACAACTTAACAAAATCATGGTGAGGTTTTTTTTTCCCCCCCCATTCTGCATTTAGATTGCTTTAGGAATTTTTTGGAAGGTGTATGTAAAGAATCTCCACTAAAATTACACTCTTCAAAGCATGGAAGTGATCCTGGGTTCTCAAACTCTACCATTAAAGTCCCAGGCTTAGATGGCAGATCCTTCCAAGCTGCAGCTATAAGCCTTGTAATAGACTATCTGTTTATTGATAGAAAAAGCCTAGCTCATTTTGGGAGATTTATCACTCTAAAGGCTGGCCTCCAGGTGATCATTATTTTCAGCCACAGAAACTCAGCAAAACTGTCTTCTGCAGGCTAGAAAACCTCCACTGGTTAAGGGGATATGTAAACCAGTGAAATATTATATCCTTGGAGTACAAGTATAGGGAAAGACCCAGACATGCCCTTGGGTCAACTCCACTCTGAATTCACCTGTATGAATATTCATTGCTCAGTAGACTCTGGTAAAAAGAAAACAAATTTAAGACTTAAAGGCAGGCAGATGTTTTAATTCAATACTGCTTGGAATGAGTGGGATGAATCCTTGGCAGGGTTATTCTAACAGTTATTTTGGGATGACAATACAGACACATCAATGATGAGCTAAAAATAAATATTGGAAGTAAACGTCATAACAAATTGGGGAGATAATGTAGGATATGATAATTGTAGGCTAGTTCAAGTTTTGCCAGACAGCACTCCCATATATCAAGAAAATAATAGGTAAAATGGAAACTAAACTTCTTTCTTATTGGATTAGGGGCACTGTCATCCTTGAATTCATCTCCAAACTCATATTTTTCACTCTCCCCTTTCCTAAAATATATACTATAACTTGTCTAATGTAGAGACAGAGAAAAATAGTCATTTGGGTAAGGATATTTATTTTACTTCAATATCTGGTTGCCAGTGATTTTGCATTGTTTTTCATGTCCAACTTCTAAGGCAACTACACTATATGAAATGAAGTTTTCACCCTTAATGAAATATATAATTTCAGTCACATCTGAGACATTACCAAGGTCTTGTCCATAAGCTTGTTCATTTCCCTGCACAAAGAGAAGAGAATAGCCGCTATAAAGGGGCACTGTTCCTCCTGGGCATGAAGGAATCTCTGTTGATTGGCTGTGACGAGTGAAGATAAAGCCTCTGATGGATGGCCCAGTTGCAGGTGGTCCAGAGTTTCCAGGTTTTCCTTTTAATCCAGGCAATCCAACTGATCCAGGTGGTCCTTAAAATTATATACTTAAATGTTAGAGGAAACATGAACAAAAAATTACTGAAAAGTACATCCATCATCACTAAATTCCCAACTTGGCGTTCAATTGTTCAATGAAATATTCATGTGTATCTTTTTATGGCTTATCCATGTAAATGTTTGCTGTGCCTAATAACAAGAACTAACATTTAAATAGTGCCTAATATAAGCCAGATACAGTGCTATGCACGGTACAGTTGTTATCTCATTTGAGCCTCACAACCATTCTAAGAAGCAGATGCTACTATCACTGTTTTACAAATAAAGAAACCAAGGCTAAGAGGTTAAGTGTATGATGCTAGATTTGAACTCAGATCTTCCTGACTCCAGGTCCAGTGCTCTATCCACTGCACTGCCTCGCTGTCTCACGTGTAATAATAAACAAATATTTATTTATTAAACTTCAAATTATAAATTTATTATATTTATTATTATATCTAACTATTATTTGTTTATATATTTATTAATATATCGTATGTTTATAAATATTATATTTATCAATATTATCTATTTATAAATAATAAATTATCATTAATTATCATATTTAATAATTAACATTAATATTCATTAATAATAAAACATCATTAATTACTATATTTAATAATTAATTAAATATTAAATTAAATATAAAAATAAGCAAATACTAAATAAATAAATAAATAAAATAAAGAATGAATGAATGAACGTGGGCCAAACGGCATGTTTTGTGTTGTCATTATTTGCGTAGATGTGTTATCTCTTCCTACTACACCGAAGCTCTTTGAAAAACAAAATTTCTTAATCATTTTTGTGTCCTGTCTGGTACCTAGGTAACCAGCACCCTGGACATTGTAAGCACTCAGATATTTATTAAATGAATTAGCTCAAATGTCAAAGATCTTAGAAAGTCAAACAAAACCAACTAAAATTTCACAACGCTTTGAAAGAGGTATATTAGCAAAACAATGAGGTCATCTGTACTTGGACAGTAAACTCAGCAAAAATTTATTAAGCACTTGCCATGCCTCAGGGATGCTAGGTGCTAGGGATATAAAGGTAAAAGTGGACCCCTGACCTCAAAGAGCTTCTCTTCTGTGTGTGCCCATATAGAGATAAATTAATACAGAACACATGATTTCAGAAGGGGGAAGGGCACTCCTCCTGAAGGAGTGAGGGTGGAAGCTAGGGATGCTAAGAGGTAAGGGCATTCCAGGGATGGGAGGATCTTCCATACGTAGGTATTGAGGTGGCAGGTGTAATGCTTTGGATAGGGAATAGTCAGTAGACCAGTGAGCCTGGAACAGAGAGCGTGTGAGGTGAAGTCATGTGCGTTCAGGCTGCAAAGATCTACTGAAGCTGGATTATGAAGGGCTTTAAATGCCAAATAAAGGAGTTTGTATTTTGTCCCATAGGCACTAGGGACCCATTGGAGTTATTGGATAGGGAAGTTTGATGTTCAGACCTGCACTGCAATATATCCCTGTAGCAGCCACATGGAGGATGAAATGGAGTGGAAGGGCCGGGAAGGAGGGAGACTGGTTAGGAGTCTATTGCATTGGTCCAGGGTAGAAATAACAAGGGTCTGAAGAAGGGTGGTGGCACTGTGAATGAACAGAAGAGCACAGATGCCAGAGGTGCTGTAGAGGAAGAACAGATGAGGATAGAAAGTGAGAGGGAGAGTGGAGGATACCTTCCAGGCTCAAACCGGGGTGGCTGGAAGAGGCAATCAGTGGTGCCCTCAGCAAAAATAGGGGAGTTAGGAAGAGAAATGGGTTTCAGGGGAATGATAAAATAAAAAGACAAACAAACAAAAAAACAAGCAATCCCAGCTTTGATAAACTAGAGAACATAAATTACTTGGGAAGGAGCTACCTCTTTTACAACTCCTGGCAAAAGTAGAAAGAAGTTTGGTATAAATGAGGCTTTGACCAATGTCTTATACTATATACCACAATAAGTTCAAAATGGATGTATGACCTGAATATTAAAGATCATGCTTTAAAAACAATCAGATTAGGTACTATGTCTAGGGAATGAATTCTTAAATTCTTAAAGTATAAAGGTGATCTCAAAAATAAAGAATTTTATTATGTGAACTTAGATGGCTTTTGTATGATCAAAATTAATGTAATTAGGTTAAGAACAGTTGACTGAGGGAAAAAAAAATCTTAGTACCAAGAACTCTGATAAGAGTCTAAGTCCAAGACTTGTAGGCAACTAATAGAAGTAAGACAAAATGGATACATGCCCAAAGGATATTAAACTATCCTCAAAACTGCAAATTATCAGCTGCTGTAGAAAAGAGTGCTTCAAATTACTAATAAAAAGAAATGCAAATCAAAACAACTCTGAAATTTTGCTTCATGCCCAATTCTTCTCCTCTACTTGTGCATATCAGTAGAGTTTGGTGAAGCTTTCTCTGTGTGGAATGATCATTTTTATCTGGACTGCTTGTACTTCAAGTAACTATTTTCTTTGACACAGAGATCCCACTGTAATACATACATCCTGAAGAGGCTAAAGACAGAATATTCCTGTATCCACCAAAATAATCATAGCAGCTCCTTTTGTTGTCAAGAACTAGACAAAAGGTCTTACATATCCCCAGCGCCTAGCACATTTCCTGGCACATTGTTAGTTGAATGGGAATGGCTAAACAAATTGTGGTACACGAATAATAGACTATTACTGTACTAGAAAACCTGATAAATAAAATTCGGAGGATCATGGGAAGACTTAGATGAACTGGTGCAAGGTGAATTAAGCAGAACCAGGAAAGCAAATTGTATAATATAAATAAAAATATGTATCAAAGACTGTATAATTACAATGACTGTGCTTTTCCCTCAAAGAGATGGGAAAATACACCTCCTTTCTCCTTCTTTGCAGAGGTATGTCTATGGAATGGCACTTATACCGGCAGACTTGGTTGATGTGATGGTTAGTTTTACTGACTTGTTTATTCTCTTTTTCTTCTTTGTTAAAAGGAAAAGTGCAACAAGTAGGTAAGGGAGAGTGATATGTTCCAAAAATGAAGGTGACATAAAAGCAAAAGATACCCATAAGAATTAAACATTTCTGAAAAGAAAGAAAATTATGTTTTTGGATCTCAGTTTGAGGTACCTTTGGGACATTCAGGTAGAAATATCCAAATGCAGGAGGAGGACTAGAGCATAGGAGAAAGGAAGACTAGATAATGGAGATTTGGGAGTCATCCACATTTACAGACAATAATTGATCCCATGGGACCAGATGAGACTGATAAGAAAAAGTAAGTATAAAGAGAGGAGGGTCCAGGCAGAGCCTGCAAAGGAGACTAAGCGAGAGAAGTTGGGAAGGTAGGAGGAGGAGAAAAGTCCTATCACAGAAACCCAGGAAGGAGAATCCAGGAAGAAGGCAGGATCTTTAATGTTGATTGCTATAGACAGGCCAAGAAACCTGAGGACTAACAAAAGGCAGCTGGATTTGTCAATTAAAAAATTGTTGGTAACCTTGGACAGAGTAGGTTCGTTTGAGTGGTGGGGTGAGCAGTCAGAATGCAAGAAGTGACTGGGATATGAAAGAGTAGAAGACACCTATAAACAGCTGCCTTCTCTTTCAGTTTGACTGAAAGGGAGGAGAGATATAGCACTGTAACTTGAGGGGATGGCAGTGTCAGGGGATTTTTTTTTTTAAGGCTGGGGACATGTTTGGAGGGAGGGGGAAGGTGCCAATGGATAAAGAGAGATCAAAGATGACAAAGAAAGAGGGAACTGCTGAAAGCCTTTCCAGTGCCAAAATTCTGTGATTTGGATTGAAAGATAAGCTAAATAAAATAGCTCACAACACCTATAAGATATTCTAGCTTCAAGAACTTAGTTTTGGTGAATCAGAAAGGTAGATAAAAATAGAAGAAATAGTTTCTACTAGAGGAGAGGTTATCTATTCTACCTGTCTAAAGTCAGAACTAACCAGCTTAATGAATTTTAATAATCTTAAATGTTTCTCTGCATTTGGGCAAACCTTATCCATAAGTGGGCCAGTTTTTGCATGTGGCTCAATAATTTCTGTTTCTCTATATTAGTTGGCCTTTCCATTTTAAAAATATTTATTACACATAATACTTGAAATTTACATTGTGATTCTAATATGTAGAGTATAATGGATTTTTGTTGTTATTTTTTTCTGGGGTGGAGATAGTGAAGTTCCACAAAGGTACCTCATTTTATGCATTGAGCTAATTGTGGAAAGTAAATTTGGTCATCAGTATTTTCAAATTAGAAAAATGTATTGGTCCTAAACCATCTATACAGTCACACAAAGCCCGTATTTTCAGGGTACTTCGGATTACTTGAGAGCCAGGATTTAGTAATGGATATTGTTAGCTCTATATTTCAACTTTTTCAAATTTGAACTTTTAACATCTGTTGTATCTTATAGATTTTGGCATTTATACTAGAAAATAGGAAGGATATTTAAATTTTTTCTTAGTTTAAAAAATTAAATGATGTGATAAATGTTAAGTTTGAACAGCTGATCAATTTCCAACATGGATGCGCAGAATTTTTTTCATGCAGCTTTGGCAGCAAGCAGTATTTAATACAAGTGGATTTTAAAAGCCAAGTAGAGTGTGTCAAGCAGTTGGTTCCTATCTAAGTCCAAGATGTCAATAGAACAAGCAAGGTAGGAAATGTGTCTGTGTTTCAGTTAAAAGTAGTCATTCTTATATAAGTGTGAAGATGCCTCTCCAGCAGTATCTATTTCATTCTTTTTCTGGTTTTACTGCTAGTTTTTATATCTAGTGACAGATCTATGTTCCTAAAGGGGAGGATTGAACTTTATGAAATTAAAATATCTATTGATGTCTGACTTATTAGAAACTGACCTGTTCAAAACAATTGAAACACTTTGACTTGGCTTGTGTTCTTTTGTGTTAGAGGCAATTAGAATAGAGTAGATAGAGTGCTAGACCTGGAGTCACACACACATACACATACAAAATATATGCTTATTTATTCCCTTTTCCTTTTCCTTTCCTTCTCCTGGTTTTGGAGACTGAGCCATGTAGGGCTATGGAGTAGATGAGAAGACTGTTCTGTCCCGTAATTCCTAGATTTCTTTTTTGTTCCTCTTGACCACCTCTCCCTATGGTTAAGAGGAAGGATAAATGAAGAAATCCCATATTACCTTGAAGTTACACAGTATGTGGCTAAACACAGTATGGTGCTTATTTCTCTTAGCAAATGATTCCTTACAAGCCTAATTTTGTTGAGAAAATAAATCTAGATGTATTTACCAATTTCTCCTTTAGATCCTTTGTTGCCTTTTTCTCCAACTGGTCCAGGAATTCCTGGTTTTCCTGGTTTCCCTAGTTGACCTCTTGGTCCTTGAAGTCCTATTCAGCACCAATTATTGCATCATTACATTCATACATGTGGAAAAGCAAAGCAAAAAACAGCAAATCAATCATTCTCATAGATGGGAAAACAATAACAACAAGAAGTAAGGGGCAAGTAGGTGGCACACAGTGTATGGAGTGCTGAACCTGGGGACAGGAAGATAATTTAAATCTGTCCTCAGATGCTGACTAGCTGTGTGATCCTGGGCAAGTCATTTAGCCACTGTTGGCTTCAGCTTTTTCTGCTGTACAATGGATGTGTGTGTGTGTGTGTGTGTGTGTGTGTGTGTGTGTGTGTGTGTGTGGTTTGTCCTTCAAAGAGGACCATGATATTAGGAAGATGATGAAATGACTCGCAAGTGGATTGGATTTAAGTGAGGGAGGGCTGTGCAAAGAAAGTCACCGGCGTCACTTTTTCCTCCAGAGTCATCTGGGTCCTGTGGCCAGATATAGATCTAGACAACTGGAGATGCCCAGGATACAGGGGGCACCTTGTCCTTTTCAAGTTAAGGTCTTTCATAGGTCTCAGTTTGACTGAGATAATGCCCGTTCATTGATTGAGGCCTAATAAGAAATGAGGCAGAGAATGGCCCCTTTACCCAGTCCAAAAAAACATAAAAGCATTTGGGAGGTGAAAACCCTCAGGGTTTCTGGTCAAAACAGAAATAATTGCTGTTTACATTCATTTTGAGCCAATCAGGACCCCAAAAATGGCCAAGTAGGGCTTGGTCTAGGACCTATTGCTGGCCAAGAGTGCACAAACTGTGGTTTAGTAGATAAGAGAACTGGTTTGAAGCCAAAAAGACCTGGATTCAAGACCTGCCTCTACCCCTTAAAAACTGGCTATGTTGTGTGATCCTGGGCAAGTCACTTGCATTTTCAGTGCTCTGGGCAGCCTTCTGTGACTTAGAAATAAATGGAACAGAAGGTGTCATAGACAGTTTCCTCACTCAGGAGTTGGGCAAAGCCTACATGGTAGATGTTAGTTGCCTTATATCACCCATTTAAAGAGACTCCATTGTATTAAGCACCCATCAACAAAGTGACTTATTTTGCATCAGGAAAGCTTATCTTGCAGAGAACTCACAATTAATTGTGGCAGATAGTAATCAGGACAAACATTCAAAACATATTTATCTAGAAAACGCATACAAGTCAACTGATTTTCCTAACAGTTCAATATAGATTCACCATATTTTAGCTGCCAGCAAGTCATACACCAAGCTAGATCACTGGGTTTATCATTACAACATGCTGTCTAAAGTTGTGTTGTTTAACCTCAAAACAAATGACTACTATTTTAATATTGGGAAGCAGACGAATATATAGATTTAATAGATAATAGATAATAGTTTAGAGTCAGTAGCACCTGAGTTTGATTCCTCACTCTGGTATTGGCTTTGACAAATCACTTACCCCATCTGTCTTAGCTTCCTCATCTGTAAAATGACAATAAATAATACTTGTACCTCCCTAACTTCCAGGGTTATTGTGAGGAAAACATTTTTCAAAACTTAAAACACAGTCTTGTTCATAGATTTAGAATTCTAGATGGCTGCTTGGATCATCTGGTCAGCCTCTTTTATGAAGGAGACAACTAAAGAAAGTGTTCAAAATTACAAAGGCAGAAAGTAGCAGATCTAGAATGAAAATGTATACTCTGACTAATTCTGTCATTATTTCCATTTGCCAAGCTGTAAATGTCAACAGTTACTATAGGATAACTTCTCAGTGATTCAGTTTCATATATCTGACTCCCAACCTGGGTATCCTCCTGGTCCATGTGGCCCTGGTTCTCCTTGCATTCCTGGGTCTCCAGGCTGACCAGGAGGGCCTGGGCTCCCTGGCAGAGATAAAATTTTAATTGTTCCAGGGTCTCCAGGTTTACCTATTAACACAGAGATAATAAAAAGATGATTTATTACCTTTAGAAGCATTCTGTTATCTTTATAAAGTACCAAAAAAAAAATTTACCAGGAGGTCCTTTTGGCCCAATTGACCCTGGAGGCCCAAATGGTCCTGGAGGTCCTAGATTGCCTTTTTCTCCTACAAGAAAAACAAAATTTATAATAATCATATAGTCATTATACTTTGGAGGAATGACTTCAAGCCACTTCTACCTTCAGGTTGGTAATACACTTTAAACCAGAGATTCTCAACTTTTTTTGAGGCAGTCTGGCAAACTCTTCTGCAAATAATGTTTTTAAATACTTAAAAGAAAATACATAGGGATTTCAAAGGAAACTATATTGAAATGTAGTTACCAAAATATGAAGAAACAAAACAAGTCATTGACACCAGATTAAGAGTCCCTGCTCTAAGTGGAGACTATAGAGTTATAGAGGTTAGTTAACATTAGAACCATTATTATGAGTCCTGCTTGAGGCATGGCTCCAGAATGAGTTTGATATGTTATGATCCAAACTATGTCAAACCAGGGAAAGCTTTTAATCTTGACATTTGATGAAGATTCCAGTCCATTTACATGCTTGGCCAGGCTACGAGCAGAGGCCCAAAGTGGAGGAGGCAACAAAAAACACATGTTGTAGGGCAAGGGTTCTTAGCGACTAATTTTCTGAGTTTAGAAACCAAGTCAGTTTCATTACATTTTAGAGTAGAGACATTATAAAGCCAAGCCTCATTAAAAATTCATTGGAACATTCTTCTGGTAAGGGACAGTGCTTAAATAGTATGGTTATCAATGTTCTTTCCTGAATATGGATCTGGCAGGACATCTCTTTCCAGTACCCTGGGGAGTAAATGTCAACCCTGCCTGCTTTTTACTCACACTCACTAAATGGTAAGGTTTCACCTTTCATTTCTAGCCTTTGACACAGGTGAACAGAAGACAAGAAGATCCCTGAATCCAGAGCCAAGGTGTCAAACAGGCTTTGCTGCTCAAACCAGATTAAAGTGTAATTGGGAGATATTTAACTAACTAAATAAAACTACAATAGAGCGTGGTTAACATGTGGTTTTCCAAGTCACTAGGTTCAGGAGTCCTTATGTACAGTTTAGTGGCCCTCATTTCTATTTGAGGTTGACACCACGAACAATATACTCACTTTAAGGCATCTAGTTAATGATTGCAATTTTCAGGAAATGGATACATGTTTTTAGCGAATGAAGAGACAGGGACTGGGCCTGTGATTTTGCTGGTATAGAGAATTCCTAAATAAAGTGATTCCTACCAACAAACTTCTACCAACCTTCTTTGTAGTTTATAATCTTAGCGAGTTGCCTAGAGCAGGGACCTCAAATTCAAATAGAATTGGGGGCCAACAGTCCATACACAAGAATCCTTGCATACTGCATGCTGGCTTAATTTTAAAATGTGATATTCTCTGTTTGTTTCATTTCTACTTATTTTATTATTTCCCAATTACATTGTAATTTGGTTTGGCAGTGCCATGGAATGTTATGGGTAACCAGGCCTTGCAAGTTTGATACCTCTGGCCCAGAGGCTGTTCCCAAGGTCACAGCCGCTGGCTCTGGGTCAGAAGGGGAATCAGAACTCGGGCCTTTCTGGCCCTGAAGCCAAGTTCCTCGCCACCATGCCACATGGCCTCTTGGGGTTGTGGGGAGAGAGACAAAAACAAAACACGATGAAAATGCATTGACAGTGAAGATGAATTGGTAATTGCCCAGAAAATTGTCATCTTAATGAAATATTCAGTGTGAAGAAATCTTTTTTGTCCTTGACTTTTTGAGATAAAAATTCCCAAGCAAAAAATATGAAAGAATAGTAATATTTTATGGGACTGACTGGAGGATCCAGTGGCTTACTCTGGGAGCTCAAGAAATGAAGAGAGCAATTGTCTTCATTCTACAAAATTGGTGGCACTGACCTCAACAATTCTTTTGAGAAGATTTCCTCAAGACTTGTTATGTAGTCAGCTGACATTGATGTAATGCTTTAAGGTTTGCAAAGTGCATACACTACCTCATCTAATCCTTACAACAACCCTCACTCACTAAGTTACTTAGTATTTTTATACTATTGATAATAAATAAAAGTAGTATGATCATCTCCATTACACAGATGTGAAAAATGAGGCTCACAGGGGTTGTGACTTGTCCATTGTCACATAACTAGAAATTGTCAGAGATGGGATTTGAACATTGGGCCCTTCTGACTTTATGTCCAGTACTCAGACTACTATGGAGCCTCACAAACCTAAAAATGGGCACATTCTATAGTTTGTGGAATCTTTCCTAGGCTTAGAGGAAAGTAGTTGGTGCTAGGAATTCTTTGCAGATAGCAAACCATCTCGTCTCTCTAGTGTAGCAAAGCTCTTCAAAATTTTCTACTCTTGTCTTTTGGCTAATTTATCGCATTAAAGGATAAGTATAAAGACCAGATTGAAAACAGCAAACATTCCCTCTATGCCTTCTGAAACCCATCTCATTTGCTCTTGTCTTCCATAACTATTTTTTTTTTGCATAATTCACCTTGGGCGAACTTACTACTTAATATTTCTGTTTTGTTATGCAAAAACCTTTCTTGATTTATGAAGAAAATACTGTGGGAATTAACTGGACAGGGCAAGATCATTAAGTTGAATGCATTGCTTAACAATCCCACATAAAGGTCATGGCACTTAAAGGATTGCTATTGATGAAAGATTCCCTGTCCATTTTCTGAAACTTTCAAAGGTTTTTTTATTTTTGTTCCCATAGTGTATATTCATTTCTCCTCCATCAAAGCTTTGAACCTAAGGAATTTAGTCATCAGATTATAATTGGTGATTGTGTTTACTCTCCCAAAGAGAACATTTAGACAGGTACCTGTCATGCCAGGAAATCCTTGAAATCCAGGATCACCTCGAAAACCGGGAAAACCTGGGGTGCCTGGTATTCCCTGTAATTTAAGACGAGAGAATTGCAGAAGAATTACCACATCATAATGTTGCCCACAAAATTTTCTTCTTGAGGTGGATAGTAAGATACAATATTATATTGAGAAAGTTTGGCAGAGTTGGAGCATAATTTGTCCCCTTCAATCCAGTCCCTTGGCTAATCAGATACATTCCAGACACAGTTAGGGGTCTTTCATGAAGAAAATCATTCTTTGTAACCTCAGTGTAGTAGTGTAATGTAGTGTGGCTAATGTTATTATAATGCAGTATTTTTTGAAGTCTGTTGGATATGACTTTCTGCATGTGGGCACTTTAGCCAGATTACAAATTATAATTTATATTTCTGATTATAATAAAGGTGACATACACAGGTAGAATAGTAATGTTCAAGACCTATTTCTAGTAAGCCAACAGGGGCATTAGTTTCCACTGTGAATGTATCGGGGTGTTGTTGAGTGGGCAGGAAATATGGGAAGCCTGGGATAGAAAGGGAGCTAGGGACATCGCCATTTTGCAGGGAGGACAGGTGCTAGAATCAATGAATGAATCAAAAAGCATTTATTAAGCACCTACTGAATGACAGGCATTGGGGATACAGATACAATAAATGCAGTAATTTCTACCCCTAAAGAGCTTGCACTGTAAGGAGGAGACAAGCGAAGACCTGTAGATACAGAATAAATAAAAATAAATTCAAAGTCCTTTGATACCAGGTCAGAAAAGACTAAACGTATTTCTGTCAAAGACACCACCATCCTTCCAGTCTCCCGGATTTGTAATCTTGGTGTTATACTCACTACCATCACTCCATACAGCCAGTCAGTTGCAGATCTTACTGTTTCTCCCTCCATTTCCCTCACATCCAACCCTTTCACTCTACTTGAATAGCTGCACCTTACTTTAGGCCCACATCACCTCTCCCCCAGATTATTACAGTGGCATCATGGCACTCCCCAACTCAGTCCACTCCATTGGTTTCCTGCTGTTCCTAGGACAACATAGAAATATCTATATAGCTTTTAAAACTCTGTACAATCTAGCCCCAACTTAGCTTTCCAGTATCACTGGGCATTTCTACACTTCTCATATTCTGTGTTCCAGCCACACTGGTCTTTTCTTCTTCACATATAACACTTCATTTCCTGTCCCCATACCTTTGGCTGTATCATATGCCTGGAATAAATTATTCACTTCTCCACCTCATAGTCAGTCCTTTTATTCCTTGAAGATGCAGGTTAAACTTCATCCTCTTCATGAAGCAATATCTAATTCTCCCCATCTATCCATACCCCCCTTCTAAAACTACCTTGTAATTAATTTGCATATATCTGTATTTATTCATTTTGCATGTGCTTGTCTCTCCCATTAGAATCTAATCCAATCCAATCAACATTTATTAGGCACCTACCATGTGCTAGGCATTGTGCTAAGCACTGGGTATACAAAATTAACAAAGAGACAGTCTCTGCCCTTAAGGAGCTCACAGTCTAATGGGGGGCGGGGGGAGAGAGACAATACACAAAAGGAGGCAGGACCGCTTGGTGGGGGGGTGAGGGTGCCCAGCACAGGTGTACCAAGAACATTTTGTTCCCTTGTTGTTG
This sequence comes from Pseudochirops cupreus, assembly GCA_028627135.1. NCBI lineage: Eukaryota > Metazoa > Chordata > Mammalia > Diprotodontia > Pseudocheiridae > Pseudochirops > Pseudochirops cupreus. The sequence goes on from CM053580.1 coordinate 48,727,404, forward strand.
AGTCATTTCAGTCGTATCTGACTCTTCATGACCCCATTTGGGGTTTTCTTGGCAAAGACATTGGAGTGGGTTGCCATTTCCTTTCTCTAGCTCATTTTACAGATGAGGAAACTGAAGTAAACAGGGTTAAATGACTTGCCCAGGGTCACACAGCTAGCACATTTCTAAGGCTAAATTTGAACTCAGGTTTTCTTGACTCCAGTCCTGGAACTCTATCCATTGTGTCACCAAGCTGCTCCATCTTGTTACCTAGAGTTGGAAAAACCAGGCAGGGCAGCAAATGCAGAGTAGAGTAAATATAGAAGTCTGTTTCTCCCTTTGACTACCTTCTAGTAAGCTAAGGGAGATGCTGTCAAGCCTTGAGTTAGCAGCATGGTGATAAAATCAGAGTTCATGTATACTTAACCTGAGTGGGGTTTCTTGTTCCTTGGAGTCTAGAAAGAACAGACAGGGCAGCAGATGCAGTGTGAATGCAGTCTTATGCTTGTATCTTTGATACCTGGTACATAATAGGTACTTTAAAATACTTTTTTTTTAATTGTTGAGTTGCATCCTGAAGGAAGAGAGGACTTCTGTGAGGCTGAGGGGTAGATGGAGTGAATACTAGGCATGAGGAACAGCCAGTAAAAAGGTATGGAGTATCCTGGGTGAGGATCAGAGAGGACAGTTTCACTGAATTTCAGAGCATTGGTGGGATAGTAATAATGTATAATGAATATGGAAAATAAGTTAAGGCAATTTTGTGAAGGGCTTTAAAAGCTAAACAGTTTACATTTGGTTCTAGTGGCATTGGGAAACCATTAGAATTTAAGAGTCTCAGACACGAGTACTCGATAGATACCAAACTGCCAAGTTGCTTAGATTGGAACAAGAAGTATCCAAAAGGGCTTTAAATCAAAGTAATAATTATTCCATTTCTTTCACCATATAGCTAAAATTAATTCTGGGAAAATGCTACTGTTTGGAAATAATGAGATGAGACTTACAAAAAAATGCTAATGGATAACAATTTTAAAAGCTTTTTACAGCTATGTTTGAGCCAGGAAGAGGCCATCTTCTCAGGAAAGGTGATGTAATGTTCATCTAGAGCAGTGCTGAGGTAAAATTCTTCAGCTGCTATTTTGCTTCTCTGTTAAGGAGAATTACCTTTATATGTGAAAGGGCACAATAGGCATGGTTAGGAAACAATGAAAAAACTCAGGATTGCTGAAGAAATAGAACTTGAGCACTCAGAAGGTTTAATTGGATTCAGGTCTTGGACCCGGATGATACGTTCCAGAATACGGAAATAACTTTTGATATGACTGTATCAAGAGACAAGCACACACTTTGCCTTGTAGACAGTCTTCAAAGGAGTATGGAAAATGGCAGAGATGTCAAAGGACTAGAAACAAATGTGGTGCCATGGAAAGAAGATGGGAAATCTGAATTCACATCCCAGCTCTGCCCATGATAACCTACAGGACATTTAACCTCTGGACCTCAATGTCCTCGTGTAAAATGAAGGGTCTCACTAGATAACTGATAAGGTCTCTTCCAGTTCAAATTGCTATGATCCTGTGAAATGTCTTAATTTTCAAACGTGGAAGTGCTGGAAACTACAGAGCAGTGATTTTAATGTTGATCCTTGACAATTCCAGCATAGATGATTAACAGATTATAAATCCTGAAGTGATGATAACTAGGAACCGAGATGGGTTAGCTAAGATTATTACCTCCTATATTATTAGATTATAAAAATATTCACCAAATTATAAAATTCTTGAGTGAAATGACCATATTGTATTAATCTTTTAAAAAATCCCCCCAGATACTTAGCATGGTGCATTGCAGGTGCTTAAGGTTTGTTGAATAAACAAAAACTAATTTCATTGTCTTTTGTGATAGCATTACTAAGCTAGTAGTAGATCAGGAGACTTACAAAATAATGTATCTTTATTTGAGCAAAGCACTTGACAAAATCTTTCATGATGTACTTGTTGATAAGATAGAAAAGTATGGACTGGACCATCGTGCAGTGAAATGTACTGTTGTGGCTCCTCTCAGTCCTCAGTCTTCTTGACCTTTTGGTAGCATTTAATGCCATTCACTACCTTCTCCTGAATCAACTCTCCTCTGAAGTTTTATGGTATCATTCTCTCTTGGTTCTCCTGCCTTCTCAATCTCCTTTGCTGGATCTTCATGTCACACCTGCTAACTATAAGTATTCCCCAAGACTGTCCTGAGCTTTCTTTCCTCTCTAGTTTGTCATTCACTTGGCAACCTCATCAGCTTCCATGGGTTCAATGATCATCTTTAGATCATCAATATCCAGCCTTCTCTTCTGAACTCTAGTTCCACATTACCAATTGCTTATTGGACATTTCCAACTGAATGTACCCTAGGCATCTCAAATTCAGTATGTCCAACACAGATTTCATTGTCTCTCCTCCCACCCAAATCCACCCATATTATTTCCCTGTTACTATTGAGGGATCTCTCATTCTTCTGGTTACCAGGCATTTGTCAGATCTTGTCACTTCCTCCTCTACCTCTTTGTTCATATAACCACTACCCTAATTCAGGCCCTTATTACTTCACACTTAAAAACTATTACTTTAGCCTTATAACTGGTTTAAGTCTGTACTACACTCTATCTCCCACAGTTGCCAAAGTGATTTTAGCCTAATATAAGGAAGAACTTTCTAATATTTAGAACTGTTCCAAAGTTTAATTAGATAATATATGAGGTACTGAACTCTAAACACTGGAAAGGATAATGCAGAAGCTAAAAAATATAAAAATCACCTTTCTGGGAAGCTTTATGAGGATTACTGTATTGTGTAGGAGGCTAGTGTAAAATAGATAACCTTTAAGGTGTTTTTATTTCAAGTCAACAAACATTTTATGAAGTGCTTATTTATTTTTGTAAGTAACTAGAGGAAAAGTCATAGAAAACCTGATGATCTCCAAAAAGCCAAATGATCATAAGACATTTAAGTATGATGTTGGCTGGAAGACAACAAGCAAATGAAAAATGGAGAATATTTGCCATGATTTCTATAAAAAGACTCTTTTCTCCATCAAAGATAGTAGAACTACCACTTGGAGCTCTGTCATCATAGTATTCAGTATATATTCCTTATATATGAGGAAGTAGCAATGACAGCAAGAAAAATGCAGGAGGTCTGTACTGGAGGCAATATACTTTTGAGGGATTAAACTTCTTAGGATATCTCAAAGAGAGAAGATATGAAATTTTTGGGGAAAACATGCCTGGGGGAGATAAGATACATCCACAAATATGGTTGATTATTGTCCTTTGTGCTCAAAGAGGGTCAAAATGACATCACTATGTTGAGGTCAAGGTACAGAAGAGTGCCTGACTATGACTGACCAGATCAATATGAGCTCAGAAGACTCTACCACAGGTCAGCCATAAATAGTCAACATGACACAATTGGAATGGAGGTATCTCTAAATTCACATATCTCTTGTTTCTTTTGAGCTACTGCAGTTCTACTTTGCTCATAGAGCAAAGTTGATATGGGCATGCCATACTGAGTGATCCTGTGCCAACATCTCCCACATCTCACATTTGATTTCAAAGTTCTTCAAAGAGATGAAAGTGTCCTTGTACAACTTCTTCTGGCCTCCATGTATTTGCCTTATATGGGCTCTCCAAAAAATAGTCTTTTAGGCAACTATAATTTGGTGTTTGAACAATGTGACTAGCCTATCAAAGTTCCCTCTCTGCAGTAGAGTCTGAATGCTTGGCAGTTCAGCTCAAGGAAGGACTTCTGTGTCCAGTACTTTATCTTGCCAGAAGACCTTCAGAATCTTCCTAAGACAATTCAAATGGAAACGATTCGGTTTCCTGGCATGATGCTGGTATATTGTCTAGGTTTCAGAGGCATACAACAATGAGATCAGCACAGCAGTTCTGTAGACCTTCAGTTTGGTAGTCAGTCTAATACCCCTTCTCTCTCACACTTTCCTTAAGAGCCTCCCAAACACTGAGCTAGATCTGACAATATATGCACCAACCTTATCTATGTGAAAATCCCTGGAAAATTATACTGCCAAGTAAGTGAACTTATCCATGGTATTCAGAATTTCTCTATTTGCTGCAACTAATGGTTCCATGTATGGCCAGTGCAATGCTGGCTGGTGGAGAGCTTCTGTTTTCTTGTTATTAATTTTTAGACAAAAATTAGCACAAGTGGCAGAGGATAGATCCTTACTCTGTTGTATCATGTGAACAAAAAGTCATGCACCAACTCTCCCTCCACAATTATAATTATTTATACACAGATAATAATTATATATTATACATAATCTTTATCATATATTTATCTTATATATTATATGTTATATATTGTTACATATAATAAATAACAATTATTATTCACAAATATAAGGCATGAACTATAAATGCTTGGGACATATCCAAACAAAGTACTATGAGAAGTCCAAAGAGGTATTTCTTTCAACTCACGTGTTCAAGAAAAGCTTCATGGTGGAAATAAGATAGGTGCTGGGGCCATAAAGGAGGAATAGTGTTTTAACAGGCAGAGATAGTGGGGCATGGGGGTATATACATCAGTCATAGAGGACAGAAGATCAAATGCAACTCTGGGAGAGGACAGGGAGGCCAGTTCAGGGAGAATTGAGCAGTCCAGTTTGGCAAAACAATCATAGTCTGTTAAAAGGAATAGTGTTAGTCCAGAAACACTTATTTAAGCATCTATTTGTGCCGAGTACTGTGCTAAGTGCTGAAGGGATGTAAAAAGGTAAAAGACTCTCCCTGCTCTCCAGGAACTCACAATGTAGTTGGTACAGACAGGAAATATAAAGTACGCATAGGAAATAATCAGAGCATTAAGCATTAAGAGTGATCAGGAAAGACTTCCGGAGGGTGAACTTTTTAGCTTGACTTGAAGAAAGCCAGGAGGAGCAGATGAGAAGGGAGAGCATTCCGTACATGAAGGAGAGCCCATGAAAATGCTCAGATTTTGGAGATAGAGTCCCATGGGAGGAACATCAAGGCCAGGGTCATTGCATTGAGAGAACAAGGAAGGATGTAAGGTCTAAGAAGACTGGAGAGGTGGGGGTTTTGAACACCAAACAGAGGATTTTATATTTGATCTTGGAGGTGATAGAGAGCCACTGTGGGTGGTTTACGTGGTTGTGCTTTAGGAAGATGACTTTGACAGCTGAATAGAGAATGGACTAGAATGAGGAAAGACTTGAGAGCAGAGAGACCAATGGTGTGAGGCGAGGAGGGCTTGTGCCAAGGTGGTGGCAATGTCATAGAAGAGGGAGGGGCATATTCGAGACAGGTTACAAAGGTAAAATTCATAGGCCTTGGCAACGGGTTGGATATGGGAAGGGGGAGAGAGAGTAAGGAGTCAAGGGAGACACTTGGGTAATGAGCCTGGGGGACCAGGAGGATAGTGGGGCCCTCAACAGTAATAGGGAAATGTGGAAGGGGGAGGATTTTTAGAGAAAGATAACAAGTTCCCTTTTGGACATGTTGAGTTTAAGACATCTATGGGACTTTCAGTTTGAGATGTCTATTAGGTCGTTGGAGATGTGAGCCTGAAGGTCAACAGAGAGAAGGTTAGGGCCGAGTAAGCAGATTTGGCAATCTTCAACACAAAAATGATCATTGAATTCCTGGGACCTGTTGAGATCACCCTGTGAAATTAGGATATAGCCACATTGTGGAGCTAGCGGGAAGCTACTAAAGGCCTTTCAATCAGGGTATTTATGGGATTTCAGGAGAGGTCTTCCATTTGAAAGTTATTGCAGCAGAGATGCCAATTATACATTTAGGTACATCAAAGTGGGGAGAGACTGGAAAAAGGAGATCAAGCAGACAGCTGTGATAGTCAAGGCAGCTGGGTAGCACAGTGAATAGAGCGCTGGGCCTGGAATCAGGAAGACTTGAGTTCAAATTCAGCTGCAGATACTACCTGTGTAATCTTAGGCAAGTCACTTAACCTGTTTGCCTCAGTTTCCTCAACCATTAGATTGGGGATAACAACAGCAACTACGTTGCATGGTTGTTGTAAGGATCAAATGAGATAATATTTGTAAAATGCTTAGCAGTGTCTGGTGCGTTAATTGGCACTAAATAAATGCCTATTCCCTTCTCTTTCCTTAAGTGAAGATCTAAGCTAGGGATTGTGAAAATGGTAAGGAGGGGAAGTACAGAAGGCATTTTTAGGAGATAGAATTGATTTGATAATTGAATGGGGTGAGAGGAAAGGGAAAGAAAGTCAAAGATGATTCTGAGGTTTTTGCCCTGTGTGATGCTGAGAACTGTGGTATCATTAATCAAGACAGGGAAAGTAGGAAGGGACAGGTTCTGTGGAAAGATGGTGAGGATGGCTTGATATGTGTTCAGCTTAAGGTGTTAGGATCTGTATCCAACTTTTCTTTGATTCTATGAACAATTTGAAACATTCCTTTCCTGTGGTATAGGCCTCCAAAGCAACTACAGATGGTCCTTAGATAACTTCTCTTGCTTCCTGTACAAAATTGGTTATGATACTTTTGTGTCCAATATATAAAAGGAACAAAAACCCACTAAAGATAATCTTGCTTACCAGATGCCCAGGTGGCCCAGGGTCTCCTATGGTTCCTGGTTGACCTGGTGGACCTTGGTCTCCTGGAAAACCTTTTTCTCCTTTTATTCCTAATGTGTATTCACAAGGTGGGCCTGGGGGGCCAGGATCACCTAAATTTATACATAGTCTGTCAGTATTGTCAGAAGTCAGACTGTCCAGTAATATCAGTGATTGCTATACATGAAATACCTTGAAAGCTAAATTTATTTTTTCCTATAAAAAAACTGTTGGTGGTCAACATAAAAAACATCTGTCTGTTAGTCCTATTAGTGTAGAAAATCTATATGTTCTATATGTCATGGACCTGCAGTTTTCTTAGTGTGAATACTCCCTTCACCATTTTAGATGGGACTCTCTATTTATGATGGGAGAGATTTTACATTTGGCCAAAAAAAATTGTTACCTTTTGTCTAACCTGAAATTCTTTGGTCATCAGACAACTGGTATATACAGTCTACAGATGGGTCCCTGTTTGAAGCCTTTCTAGCTCCTAGGACTTGCTGGAGTTTGCACCCCATTACTGTCATCTTCAGGGACCCAGGGTCATTCCTCTGACCAAATAAACCATGGTAGGAGGCGTGTATTTTATTAGAACTCTTTATTTTTAAAAATTACTTTCAGTATTTGTTTTCAGGGAGAAAATTGTTAAAGTTAATGTCATATATACTACATTCTTTCATTCAAGCTTTTTTTCTGCCCATCAGGCATAATTTACATATTATTTTACAAGCTAGTTTATATTTATAAGAATAAAAACTTATTATTGTACATTTTTACAATATTAGTGGTGAGACAGCAAAACAGATGACTGTTTTTAATCAAAAATAATTCTTGATTATTCATTTATGGTAGTATTTGAAAAAGATAGCACCCACTGTACCATGGCTGGAATGATAGGAAAGCATTTCTAGTTTTTTCAGTTTTCATTTGCAGATTTCCATTAGATTTAACAAATCACATGAACAGGCATTGAAAACAAATTGATATGAAAAATTCGTATGTGTATGTTAGAAGAGAAAGTCCTGTTTAATTTTAAAAATAGACACGGACATTTCCAAAGGCAGGATGCTTCCAGGACCATGTAAATACTGACTCCACTCCCTTTTTATGGAGAGGGGGTTTAGAGAATTTGTCTGAGTTTGGGTGGTGTCAGACCAATGATGGAGTGGAGAAGGAGCTGCCACTGGGAGAGAGAGGACTCCCAGTCCTTGGATGGAAAATTGGGGGAAGATCATGAGTTGCTCTTTGGACATGTTGAGTTTAAGATGAATACAGGACATCCAGTTTGAGATGTCTGTTAGGCTGTTGGACGTGGGAGCCTGAAGGTCAGCAGGGATGTTAGAACTGAATAAATAGACGTGACAGTCACTAGCATAGAAATGACTATGGAATTTATAGGAGCTGTTGAGGTCAACAAGTGAAATGGTATATAGCCATACTGTAGAGCTAGTGGGGAGCTACAGGCCTTTCAATCAGGGTAGCTATATGATTTTTCCCCATTATGAAGTCAAGGTATCTATGTGATTTTCTCCCAGTATGAAATCAGGATATTTATGTGATTCCCCCCACCCCTGTATGAAATCAGGGATTTATGTGATTTTTCCTCATTGTGAAATCAGAGTAGTTATGTGATTTTTTTTCCCCAGTAAGAAAACATTTGAGAAGCTCTGGGGTAAAACATCACTTCAGCCTTAGAAAAATTGTTGTGTTTTTTGTTGTTTTTCCCCAAATGCTTAGAAGTAAAAACAAATACCTGGATTTCCTCTCAAGCCTGGAGGACCTTGATTTCCTTTTTGGCCTGGAATTAGTGTGCCAGGAAAACCTGGTGGCCCTGGTGGTCCTGTCATGCCGATGGGGCCTATTGGTCCCACATCTCCCATCACACCTTTTGTACCATAGATGCCAGGTAAACCTGGCCTTCCTTCATTTCCTTTGTCTCCTACAGAGAAGAAGTTTTGGTTGATTTTTAGAATATTCCTCTAGCCATGATAGGTAGCATAATAACCACTCTCAAGAAGTGATTAAATTAGCCATCTAGCTGGGGTCCCTGCTTCAATTCTCTCCTCTCTTACAGGTCATCTTTCAGATATCTAGAAAAGTGACTTTCCTAAAGTGTAAGTCTCTGCCTTAAGGTCTCAGTAAGCTCCTGCCGCTCACAATAATCTCTGGGGTCAAATATAAACTCCTCTGTTTGACACTTACATCCCTTAACCACATGGCTCCTACATACCTCTTGAGCTGTTAGGCATTATTCCCCTGCACACAAAGTCCAGCCCAACTGATCTTCTTACCATTCCTTGCACATGATCTTGTACCTCCCAGCATGGTGCCCTTACTCTGGCTATCCCCAAAGCCTAGAATATACTCTTTCCTCAGATATGTCTCTTTGAATACCCTCAGCTCAGCTCAAGGCCCATCTCTTATGGGAAACCTCTCATCTTACTAGTGCCACCTCCACCTCCCACTCATATACCTAGGTTATATTCTCCCTATACCCCTTCTCCCAAGTTTTCTTTAAGGAAGGGGTTTTCACTTTTGTCTTCGTATCCCCAGGGCTTGGCATATAATCAGCACTTAGTAAATGTTTGGTGATCTATTGGTCATAAAGGCTAGACCTGGGAGGGACCTTGGTGATCAGTTGTCAGCTTTCTCTATGTGGATGAGGAAATTGATCTGTGTGAGAGGGCAAAATGACTTGTCCAAGGTGACACATCCAGGCTGTGGTAGCGTTGGACTTGTACCTGGGTCTTGAAGTCCTGACTCCCAGTCAAGTACTATATCATGCTTTCTCCCCATTCTGTGAGCTGGACAAAACATAACTTTTTCCTACATTATTCACATTGTCCAGATTCGTTGTCGTTATTGCTATTAGCTGCAGAACATCAAGGACCTTCTAATTTATCAAGCCCATGCCCTGTACCACCTGAATTTCTCTCCCCTCCTGGTACAACACAAAGGTAGAACGAATGAGATATGTTTACCCATCAGCCTGCAAAATGTCCAGGAGCCATTGTTAGGCTTTTCATGGTGAGACCATGAAAGACTCATCTTGTCTAGACTACTGACGTCCTCTAGTCTCAGTGTCTTTATTAACTAAAGTGAAGAGGTAATGATTCTATGTTAGTGAGCAGCAGTGGCCTGAAATATAACTGGTCATTAGCATTCTGCAGCCTTAGATTATGAAAGTTCTTTAATTCTAAACACCATTATAAGGTAGGGACCTTAACCTTCTTATCTCTGTGTCTGCTACAGCATCTAGCATAGGCTTATGCTTAATGAATGTATGAACAAGTCACACTAAACTCATCTCACTAGTGGTCGAATCACAGTTTTGAATTTTTATACTCTGTGATGGTAAAGATAATTTCTATTTGAATACATGGGATTCAATTGTCCAATAGTTCTATTCAGAATACTTTGATTTTAAGCATATCAGAGTAAGACTACCCAAAGCCTGGTATAACATATAGAAGGATGGCCTTGGTGTTTGGAAGACCTGCTCCTGATGCAAACCAGCTGGGTGACCATGAGCAAGTCAATTCACCTTTCAGTAGCCCCAGAAAATTCTCAAAACTATAAATTACCATTGAGTTGCTATTTTGATTGGGTGGTAGAGTTTCTCTGTTAGGTGTTTACTGTACTGATGAAATCACAGGTCTAGAATTCTCTCCCCTTCCCCCTGACCCCTCAAGAACTTTATCAGGTATATACAATTAGAGGCTATTTCTTGAAAATATAGGATGTGATATTTAGGGGAGAAGAACCTCTTACCTTCTAATCCAGGAAGACCTCTTGGACCTGGAAGTGCCCCTAGCAGACCTGGGGAAAAATTTCTGGATATTAGAATTATGTGTTTCCTATATATCCACGTGGTTCACCTAAGCATTGCATCAGAAGAAAGTCTAACTGATACACTGTTATTTTTCTTTTTGGGGGAGGATATTGTTTTTTTAAAATGCATAATAAAATATTAATTCTCACAATGGCTGTTTAAAAATATGCAAATCTCATTTTGTACTCTAAGTTTATCACATCTCTGTAATGGATAGCATGTTTCACCATCAGTCCTCAGAAATCACAGATAGTCGTTGTATTAATCATAGTCTGTATAGCCTTCAGAGTTGTTTGTTTTTTTACAGTGTCATTCTTACTATATAAATTGTCCCCTGGTTCTATATATTTCATTTTTAATCAATTTATGAAATTCTTCAGAATTATTCATTTTTCTAATATTGACGTTAGGGTATAAACTGTTTCTGGTTCTGCTTGCTTCATTCTGCATTAGTTCAATAAGTTTTTTAATGTTTTTAAAAAAAATGTTTTTCATTGATGTCTTCTATTTTTTACATCACCATAGTATCAATGTCTTCTCCCTTCTCTTCCCTGAGAACCACCCATATGACGAATAGTGGTTTGTTTGTTTCTTAGAGAGGAAAAAAGTCAGCATAACTGATCAATACATTGAGAAAATCCAAAAATATATGCAGTGCATAATACCTGTCGACCTCCCACCTCCACCAAAAGTAAGTTGGGATTATCTTTTTGTGTATCTCTATTTTAGTCCTGTTTAGCTTTATAATTTTGTTACATTTATTTTTGACTTTGGGTGTGTCATTCTTCTTCCCATCCATGTCTTTTGGGAACCAATTTCCTCATTTCTCACATTTTCTAAATTCGTGTAGTTTATTAAGCACTTTCTGTTACCGAACATATTTTATGCTGACCTTCCCCTAGTGTATAGAACATTGCTTAAAAATTTCAAAATAAGACAACTGTCTCCCTCTTCTCAAAGTGAGCTATATCACAATATAGGGAAAAGATATCATACATTGGGGTTAAGAATTGGGTTCTTCTCTGGAGGAAGTGTCCAGTCAAGTGTCATGGTCATAGTCATGCTCAGGGGTTTCTGCAATCTCATCTGATAGTGAAGATTTTCATTCTTAAGAGTAGATACCAATGGAAAATATAGACCAGAGAGGCCCTAAAAAGCAGTTGGTGAATGTATAGATCTGGAATTTTCTGTATGTGTCATAAGCCACTATGTCTTCTACCTCATAATCCAAAAAAGATGCCCACTTTGTAGAACTTCTCTCTTAAAAGAATGCTGGTGCTAAGCATGATGCAGACTCAAAAGCCAGTATCCAGGAGAGGGAGATGGTGAAACCTCTCCTCTCCAATTCTACTTTCAGGAGTCTTACAAAGACTAGTATCCCAAGCAGAACTGTTTTCCCCCATCACCTCCCCAAAATGTTTCCTTCGTGAAGTTCTGAGTTGTTAGAACAGCACCATATAGATCAGATCTCTCCACAGCATAATGTATCTTCTTCCATCCATCTCTTTCTCTTGGTGTTTTCATATCTGTGGACAAGATGATTCCAGATGGGCAGTTTCAGGATCCAGATTGATTTTCTTGTGGAATTTTGTCTTGATCACTTTTCTCTGATTCATGCTCTTCACTGAGTTGAGGTTTAAGCCATTTGAAGGACTGTGCCACAGTCCCCCTGAATGGGCTGGAGAAACCTCACAATAGAAATTCTCAGGCACTCAGAACATTTAAAACTACTCTTGGAAGCCCTATGAAGGTGCTGGAGAATTTATGTTCTCATTCTATAAACATGACACGTGGAGAAATCTCAGCAGATGGGGAGCTTCAGCTCTTGGGAGGGACTCGGAGTGAGATATGAAGCCAAAACTCTTGAGGTGCCTCAGATTTGGGCCTTTCCATGTATTTGGAGATAGTTTCTTAGTTTTCTGTTTTGTTGCTATTTCCCCTGGTGAGGTAGTAATAATTACAACTCCATCAAGAATTTGACTTAAGCCATCACCATGTGCCAAGCACTGTTAGGCACTGGGAATACAAAGACAAAAAAAGAAAAACAGGCGACAGCCTCAAAGAGCTCATATTCTAGAAGCTGGATATTACTCAACAACAGTAACAGAAGTTTTTCAGCAGTGAAATGAGTGGATTCGAGGTAACATGAAAGTCATACCTAGTTCTCCCTTTTCTCCTGCTGGACCAGGAAATGCATCCCCACCTTGTTTACCTTTCTCACCCATTGGTCCAGGAGGTCCTGGGGCTCCTGGAGGGCCTAGAAAAAGGACAAACCAACCAAAAAGAAAATATATTTCCTTCTTATTCATACATTTTCTCAAGGACAGGGAAATAGTTTGAGATTTTGTTTGTTTGGAAAGACTAATTATTCAAGGTGCTGCTAGGTGGAGCAATAGATAGAGCACCAGTCCTAAGTCAGGAGGACCTGAGTTCAATCTAGTCTCAGACAGGTACTGGCTGTATGACCCTAGTCAAGTCACTTAACCCTGATTGCCTCAAAAAAAGACTAATTATTCAGAACCATAAATGTATGAATGTTAATTCTGTATTAAATGTAATTGTTATAAATAAGTAAATATTTCCATGAAGATCTTCATGTTGGAATTTCTGATCTGATGGGGATTTCATTTGGGTGTGTATACAGAGTAGAGTTTAATACATTTTTTCTGAATCTTATACTGAATAACGGGTACTACTCTCTAAAATGCTAAGCTAGAAATGGATGAGTAATTAAGTGAACAGCCATAATTAGTTGTATGAAGATTCTGACTTTAGGAGAAAAAAAAAGATTACATTTGTTCTCAAAATTGTCTACCTTGTGTTTTTTTATAGTGGAGTTCTAAGGGTAGATTACAGAGAAAATAAAAATGAAACCTGGAGGTCCTTTCATTCCTGGAGTACCAGGGAAACCTTTGCATCCTTTAAATCCCAAATCACCAGCAGGTCCAGGCTGTCCTACAAACAGAATAATAAAGAAAGATTTCACGAAATATTCCAGATATTTTAATGGAGGTCAAAATAACAGAGACAACCTCCCCATGCTCTTTGCTCCATTTCCCCACCAACCCAACTACACATGATAAGGTGCTATAACTGGCAGTCAATTCTTGTTTAATACTCAGGTTGTACCAATATGCATAGCAAAGTTTTACTCTTGAAAGCTTTGGCCCTGAGATCTATTTCTAGGCTGCTAATAACCCATAGCTAATTGATTTATTAATAGCAAGAAGAAGATCTCTTAGGCCAGAGGTGTCAAACCTGTAGTGGAGCCCCAACCAGTTAAAATGTAACTGAGAAATATTTAGCAAAATAAATAAAAATAAAACAAAACAGATAATGCTACACTTTAAATTAAAGTCAATGTGCAGCTCACCAGGTTCCTTATATATCCCTGTTTGTGTTTGAGTTTGAGATCACTTTAGATAACCTTGAATCTATAATTTTACATGACTTTGTTGGTACCCTCAGTATCTGCTATTAAACCATGAAAGTAGTCCTGACGTCAGTTTTAGTAACAAGAGTGCTGAACTTTTCAGAGCTTGATGAAAGGAATATAAATATTCCCATTAAAAATTTGTCTGGAAAAATCATCTCATAGTTTGGTTCTGCCAATTTTGGCTCTCAGTTCCAGACCCAGACTCAGAGGCCATCTAATCCAACCTCATTTTACAGATGAGGAATATAAACCTAGGGAGGTTAAGTGATGTGCCCAAAGTCCCATCTAGAGTGTCATGGGTGGAATTTGAACCGAGGTCATCTGATTCCAGAGCTGGTACACTTTCTATGGTGCCATGATATATTCCTTATTTGTTTTTTATATACATTAGAACAAAGTCAAAATTTGAAATTAAAATTCTGTGCCAGCAAGAAACAAAGCTAAGTGTTAAACCTGAAACCTAAATCACATAGTTACAGAAGTTATACCATAGGCAGCTATCCCATAGTGCCTCTGTGTTTACTTAATTTGGGCAGTGAAGGTTGGGTCCCTGCCCCTACGAGGAGAAGTCTTATGTGTGTCAGTTGATTGACAGGGGTCAATCAACAGGCTGTGAAAGGGAGAACCTGCCTGGCAGGGCAAGGTTATGATCTAAGCTAAAATCCAGGAATGTCAGCGGGATGCTGTAATAAGGTGAACCCAAGGATTCACTAGGCTAAATAAATCTAGAAGGATAGGCATTACTTATAAAACATCAGTCTCATACTGGGGCTGGTGAGAAAATTCAGCACAGGTGAGTCAAGGAAAATGCTGCAGAAGCAGCAGTGTTAGACACTGCTCACCTGAGACAGCATCCTTTTATAGCAGCAACATGCCTGTCACTCCTTCTGGGCCTTTATTTTAGGGAGAAGTCCAGGCTGGTCAACATTCCTTACTCTCCTGGCTTTGCTTCTGACTTTCCAGATTGACACCAAGGTATAGGGAAAGTACTTTCTTGCCTTCTCTCCTCACTTCTCAGTTTCCTTTTGTGTATTGACTTCCTTCATCAGAATGTCAGCTCCTTGAGAGCAGAGGCTATCTTTCCCTTGGCTTGTATTTTATTTCGAGCACTTAGTATGCTGCCCATCACTTAGTAAGGGCTTAATAAATGTTTTTTGCTTGCTTGTTGCCTGCAGAGACCCAGCCTTAAACCAGATTTACTCTGGATCTCATGGATTGTACAACAGTAGGTCCCTGCCTAAGTACCTCTTGGTTGTTTTAGGGCCCTTCTGGCTCACAGTGAATGTAAATAGTAACTGTTTTTCTTTTGGCCACCAACCCTGATGGGCTTCCCCTTCCCAGTTTGATTTTGTTTTGTCATTAAAGGGGCCATCCCTTGACTCACTTCTTAAAGAGACCTGTTCACTGAATGGGTGTTGCCTCATTCAAAATGAGAGCCCGAAAAGACCTTAGCTTAAAAGGGCCAAGGTTTCCCACCACATCCTGGGTCATCTCCAGTTGTCCTGATGGATATCTGGCCACTGGACCCAGATGGCTCTGGAGGAGAAAGTGAGGCTGGTAACCTTGAACAGCCCTCCCTCACTCAAATCAAAGTCAATTGCAAGTCATGGCATCATCTCCCTGATGTCATGGTCCTCTTCAAGAATGAAAGACAAACCACAAACTTCCTTGCCTGTTGACAAGGATTCTACCTATGTAGTTTGGACTTGAGTAGATCCATTTTATGTGGTAGAACATAGGGTGGATGCTTAGTAACAAGAGTTTTCTTAGCTGGCAGATTGTGAGCCTGTTGCTCACTCTGCCAGTTTCTAAAGAGGTCTAAGTATCTCAGTTTCAGGAAGATAGCCAGGCCTGATTCCTTATATCCAAAAGCTTCCCAGAGATACTATGGTGGTCAGTATCTGGTGTCCATTGGGGGAAAGGTATTTTATTTTTATTTTTTTATATTTTTAAAAATACATTTATTATTTATTTTTAACATTATTTTTTTAATTTTGAGTTTCTAATTCTCTTCTTCTCTCCCCTTTCTGGTCTTCCCCTACCCACTGAGAAGGCAAGCAATGTGGTATCAGTTGTACATGTACAAAATATATTTCCATATTAGCTATGTAGCAAAAAAAAAGAAAAGAAAGAAAAATAAATAAAATGAAAAAAATATGCTTCAGTCTGTACTCAGATTTCATCGGTTCTCTCCTTAGAGGTGGATGGCATTTTTCATCATGAGTCTTTTGGAATTGTTTTAGGTCATTGTATTGCTCAGAATAGTTAAGTCTTTCTCAGTTGACCATCACTAACGATATTGCTATTACCGTGTACAGTGTTCTCATGGTTCTGCTCACTTCACTTTGAATCAGTTCATATAAGTCTTCCTAGTTTTTTTGAAACCATCTAAGGGGAGGGGAGGGTTTCTTTAAAGACAGTCATCTACCCCTATCCTCTCTTCCCCTCTGCACAATTCAGTAACCAATACAAACAGCTTAGGTTTGTAACCAGTTTTTAAAAACAAATTAAATTGTAAAACAATTAAAAAACAAAATAAATCACCAGTTAAACAGATAAATGTTTTTCCTGAAGCTCAGTTCTGATTTGAACTTTAGTGGCCCTCTGTTACATGCAAGATCAAATAGAAAGTTCTCTGCCCTTTTGTGCTCTTCACAATCCAGCCTCTTCCAGTTTTTCTAGTCTTCTAATGCATTAGATATACCTTATTTACCCCTTTATATACTTTGTGGTTCAGGCATATTAACTTAATTTTTGTGGTCTAGGCATATTAACTTTTGTTCCTCCCATATGACCCAGCATTTCCTGTCTATGTGTGTTAGCACTGGCTGGTCCCATGCCTAGAATGCTCTTAACTACCTTATAGGATACCTGGCTTACTTCAATACTCAGCTCAAATGCCATCTTCTACAGGCCTTTCCCAGTGCAGTACCTTACACATGATCCAAAACACCAAGACAGTGCTTTAATAAATGCTTTTTAACGGCTGAACATAAAAAGTAAATGAAGAATCAAAACTCAGTATCTGTTGAAGCAGCCAGGAAAGGATAGTACAAAAAGAGGAAGTGAAGAAATGGTGTTACCCAACGTTGCTCCACCTTGGAGGGAAAACAGAAGGGAGCTTGGGTCTCTGCCTCTGCTCTTCTTGACTTGTGCCTGGCTCAGCAATCTCAGAAGTCCAGTCTGGCCCATGATCCAAGCACCTTGATTGTCACCTAATGTTAGCCACAGTTCTGGGCCAACAGTTCCCATCTTGGCAAGACATGTGGTGGCTATTCCTAGAGCTGCCCATGTTGTTTTTTTCTTGCAGCTACTTGTTTGTAGCAGGGCTTCTTTTCCTTCTTCCCAAAATTGCAAGACTGCTGGAACTTGGGTAGTGCTGGGTAAATTGCCCAACTATCAGGCCCCCTGGCTTGTAGCATTTTTGCTGATTATTCCCCATACCTATAATTCTCTCCTTCCTTACCTCCTTTTCCTCCTCCTTGTGGCTTCCCTAGCTTCCTTCAAGTCCCAGATAAGATAGCATCTGCAAAAAGGCTTTTCCAGTCTTTTATCATTTATGCCAGTGACTTCCGCCTGTTGATCATCTCCAGTGTATCCTTTAAAGGCTGATTTGTACCTAGTTATTCACATGCTGTCTCCCCATTAGAGGAGCTCCTGGAAAGCCAGGACTGTCTTTTGTCCTTCTTTCTTTGTATCCTCAGCACTTAACACAGTGCCTGACAGATAGTGAGTGTGTAATAAATGTTTATTCATAGACTGGTATAATCCAGCTGTTGCTGTAATGCAGCTGTGCCAATGCAGTTGGAACTCAAAGCTTTTTAATTAGATTAGACAGGTGTTCAAGAGACATTATGAATTTCTGGAGAGAGCACTGGACTTGGAGCCAAGAAATCTTGGGTGTGATTCTGGCAATGCACCCAACTTTTCTGTGCCTCATCCTCATTCATAAAATGAAAGGGTTGGACTTGATGGCTTCCCAGGTCTCTTCTAGTTTTTGTTTGTTTGTTTGTTTTTTGGAGGCAATAAAGATTAAGTGACTTGCCCACGGTCACATAACCAGTAAGTGTCTGAGGCTGGACCTGAACTCAGGTCCTCCTAACTCCAGGGCTGACATGCCATCTACTATGCCACTCAGCTGCCCCTTCTAGTTTTTAAATCAATCATTCTGTGACAATAGGCTCTATCCTTGACAGAATTGCAATGGTGGCTTATGGTGTTGGTGATAATAACAGGAATAATATAGTTAACATTTTATCCAATTCTTTTAGGTTTGCAAAATGCATAAAGCATGTTGCCTTGTTTCACCCTCACAACAACCTTTTGAGGGAGATGCTATTATTATCACCATCATATGTATGAGGAAAATGAAGCAAACAGAGGTGAAGGGACTAGCCCAGGGTCATACAACTAGTTAATGTCTAAGCAGAATTCAAATTCAGGTTTTTAAGCTCAGTACTCCATCCCTTATTTCACCTAGCTGCTTATGAGTAAAGGTAACTACTAAACTGGGAGGCAGAGAATGTGCTGTGGATAAGAGAACTACTTGTTCCAGGCTTTGATCCAAATGCATTCTCAAAATACTGGTGTAAAGTAAGTAATTCACTGTGTTGTTAAATGGATCCAGCGAGTGAGGAAAAATCCAGCAGTTAGAAAACAAGGATAAGACCAGTGGTCTAAGGCTTGAGAGGGAATCAGTGTGGAAGAGACCCTCAAGGTACCAAGCAAGGGTGTGGTGTCAGGGAATGGTACAGGAACTGAGTGAAAGTTTGTCTCATGGGCACTTTCCATCTGTTCACAGCACCTAAGCCACCCCTGCTCCATGTGCATCCCATTGGTGCTGCTGTGATCCCAGATGCCACTTCAGAAGTCCTGTGTGCCTTACTGGCCTATCCACGTGATAATATGTTTCTTGGATGTTTCTTTACTTCGTCTGGATCTTAAAGCTTGATGATTTGATTCAAATTCAACTGGTTTCAATTTTAAAAATCATTTATTAAGTGCCTACTATGTGTCAGGCACTGTGATGAGAGCCAGGGACAGAAAGACAAAAATGAACGAAAAGAGTACAATTTGAAAGGTGCTTAAGAAAAAGAGGATCCAATTTTAGGTTCTGATATTAGAGGGAAAATGTAAGTGATTCACTATTGACTATGAAAATCGTCAAAAGATATACATATATGTGAGGTTCAGAAAAAATGTGCAAGATTGCAAGTGGTTGTGTCCAGGCACAGGAAAGTGTTTGAGGCCCAGGAATTAGTTGGGCCACGTGGAGGTCAGAGCATATTGCACTGTTCCCAAGAAAAGGATACTGCATTGCTCAAGATTCTCTTGCGTGGGGTTACCTGCTGTTCTTGATTGGCATCTCCATACCCTGGGGCCTTCATACCCTTGTGATTGCACTTCCCCTCTCACAATTCTGTTCAGCTGGGCTCTGTCACGTGTGGTATGTGGATCTGGGGTATATATAAGACCTAGGCCTTGGAGGTATCTTTGAAGCCTACCTTAGGATATGGCTTTAAGGCTTCCCCATGGAGAGACCTTAATAAACCTTTTCTGTTTGGACCTTAGAGCCGTGACTCTTCTGAGGTACGTTAGCGTCAATTAGTAGCGTGAGTAACTGGTTGCCCCTGCTGGCAAGTTAGGGTACTCTGAAAGAGAACCCTGACACATATAGAACTGTGTATTTATTGTTAAGTCAAGGCTCTTACCTAGAGGGCCACGGTTTCCAGAACTTCCCTGGTTTCCTTCAGTTCCAGCAGGTCCTACTGGGCCTGGTGGGCCTGGTGGACCTCTTACTCCTTTCTTACCTAAGGGACCTGGGGGTCCTGGTTCCCCCTAGAAGTAAAATTGTTAAATTTTATTTAGTAGAGCAAACAGAGTTAAATTTAAATGCTCTCTAAACTATATTGAAAATAATAGTGTCTCTTTAAGTCAACAGGTGAACATAATTGCTTCTTTTATAGATCAGTTCTAGATATTTCAAATAGCAGTTATATAACATTCAGCGAAAATATTTTAACATTTTAACATTCCTGAGGTACTTTAACTCTGGGGAAAAAAGCTTACTATATTGTATCAACCTTATAATTTTCTCATTTTCAGTCCATAAATCAGTATAAATCAGCCAATGCTTTCTAGATCTAAGAAATATGATTTTGTTTTTCATGTTTATGTTGCTTTAAGATTCTATTTCCTATCCAGATGAGGACAAAAGTAAGGATATAATTCAGTTAAATGGAATTTACTGTTTCTGCTGAATTGCCATGTCATAATGAAATTGCATTTTTAAAGTCCTAAGTATAATTTTGTAAGTATGGAAACTTCCTCATCCATGCAGTTGGGCTGGTTGTGAGCTCTGCATGGTGGCAATCTGTTGTCTCTAGGATCAAATGCCAGCTCCACTGTGTGGCATTAAAGCCCATCAACACTTGGTTCCAGCCTATCTTTCTAGGATTATCATACATGGCTCCCCTTGATGCATTCCCTTGGTCTTTTTCTCTACCCCTTCCACATGGTGTTGTATCCCCTGCCTCCATCCATTACCCCAGGGCCAGGCTGCCTGCCCCTCAAATGCACTCTCTCATCTCCACCTCATAGACTCTCTAGTTTTGTGAAGCTTTTCTTCATCACCTAGCTAGTGCCTCCCCCAAATATCTATTTTGTATGTTCTCTCCCCCAATAGAATGTAAGCTGCTCAGGGCACAGATTCTTCCATTTTTGTCTCTTTATCACCAGCATCTAACACAATGACTAACACATAATAGGTGCTTAATAAATGTTTACTGATTGGTTGATTTCACAGAAAGAGTGCCTACATCATTGAGCACACATCTTTTGAAATGCTGAAGGAGTTTTAATACAGTGTCTTTAAAAATAAATAGTTCTGTAAGTAACCTAAGTTAACTGAGAAACTAAAGGATATTAGTGTCATATTATTTTACAAAGTAAGTAAACTAGCCTCTGTGCCTGAGAAGATATGGAAAGGATGCTCAGCCCTGACCCACTCTTCTCCTGAAATACTATGTGCAAAACCATTAGGACTCATTGGTGAAGGGTAGAGCCTTAGATTCTAATGCTCCAGGAAAGAAATGACTTGAAAAGTAGAGTACTGGAAAGACTCCAGGCTTAGAGTCAGAATATCTCAGTTGGAGGCTTCTGCCACGTGGACAAGAAGGTCATTTATCCTCCCTGGGCCTCAGTTTACTTATGTGTAAAATGAAGGGGTTGTATTAGATGACTTCTGAGGCCCCCTCCAGTTCTAAATCCTAGGCTGATCCTATGTTGCTATGACAGTCTCTTCCTACTCTCACCCTCATTCCTTCTAACTTTGCTTTTGTGGTGTTTCAGTAATTAAGAACTGAGGAGAGCTAGAAAATGTTTAGATAAGAGACAATGTCTTAATGGATAAAGGAGAAGCTAGAGGGAAAATGAGATGGCAGACAGAAATCACCTTGCAAACTTTATAGTGTAGTATAATTGTTAGTTATTAGTATTCAAATTCCATAAGTCTATTAAAAATGGAAGTTAAGTGTATGTATGTGTTGGGGGGTGGGGGTGGAGGTGGGGGTGCGTGCGTGATGGAATATGTTTTCCAGAGCTTTGAAGTCTAGGAAGAATACTGGCACCAGGGAGGACATTTTTGAGATCCAATTTGAAAGACGAGCTATAACCTCAATTTAGCTAAGACAGATTCACATTTGTATCTTGGGAGTTTTGTTTGTGTCTGATCTGATGGTTGCTTTGGAGTTGCCTAAATTTGGATATTTTAATAAACTTTTTAAAAATAATAGGTAATTAAGCATGCAATTTCATGCTAACTTTGCAGAAGAGAATCACCAACTTGCCCCCACCCAAGTTGAAGGGACAGTTCAGTACCCACGGGTGCTGAAACTACAAAATGAATGTCATAAAGAATCACAGTGGTGTGACAGCTAATGTAGACAGCCTTATTTGTGGAGCTAGAACCAAAACCTCATTAAAAACCTCATTAACCACCAAATTAAGAAACCACAATGTCTCCCTTGGCTAAGCAAGCATTTGTTCTTTTTCATCTGAATAAGGCACTGGAGACGCTGGAAAAGATGTACTACTCATTTCAGCTTCAACTGCCCAGGTTGAAACGTGACATTGTTTAATCAGCCAATATTAAAAACATGTAAACCATCATCATGCCCATAGCCCGAGTGTCCATACCTTTGGCCCTGGAGGCCCTGGCTGTATATCCTTTGCGTAGCCTGGTTCTCCTTTCTCTCCCTTCCTGCCCTGAATTCCAGGAAGGCCTGGTCGGCCAGTTACACCTGGGTGGCCTGCAGTTCCTTTTTTTCCCTTTGGGCCTTAAGCAAAGAAACAAATTTCAGATGGTTTCTATGGACAATGAATGGGCTGTTTACTTACTTGGTTCCAGACCTGGGGATAGCTATTCATCCCCAAAGGTTTTAATGCTCCTGAATTCTGGAACTAATACATCAGTCATGAAGGCACTATTGTAATACAATGAATACTGCCTAGAATTAATAAATGTTTAATTATTCCTTAATTATTTTTATTTTGAAGCATTCTCATATTGTCTCTTTGACTAAAGATGTAGTTAGTTTCAAGATGACTTTCAGATGAAATAAGATTCCATATTTCTGGTCCGTCATGACTTTGAGGGATGGATTTATGACTCACCTGGCATTCCCATGTGCCCCATGCTCCCAGGTCCTCCAGGTGGTCCTGGTTCTCCAGGATGACCCATTGTTCCAGGATCTCCTCTGAGTCCTTAATGGAGAGTAAATATTCATTCTCTACAAAATTCACATCAACATCTAGCTTAGAGTAGCCATGCCAACCAGATTAGATAGGAAATGCCTATGACCCAGATCCTTGTTCTTCTCCTACCACATATTTCTCAGTGTCCAAAAAAGAATAGCTCTGGCACTAGTACCAAGAGGAAGTGAAGACTTTCTGCTGTCATGTACATTTGCCACCTTGATCTGCCACTTCTTTTTATGTTTTCAAGATAAAATATAATCCTAGAGTAGGGGTGAGGAACCTGCGGCCTTGAGGCCACATGTGACCTTCTAGGTCCTCAAGTGCAGTCCTTTGACTGAATCCAAACTTCACAGAACAAATTCCCTTCATAAAAGGATTGGTTCTGTAAAACTTGGACTCAGTCCAAAGGCTGTACCCAGTGACCCTAGGACCTAGAGTTTTGTCACATGGCAGTATCACAGCATATAGAATACAAGTTATTGTTTATTTTACAGGAAGTAGGAAGTTACCTTAACTTTTATATGTTTTTTTTAAAAGAAAAGATAAATCTGATAAAACCCAAAATACTGTTTAGGTTTTATTTGAGGGAGAGGAGGTTGAACAATTATATGATAAATATTAAATTTGTAACACATTTCAGTCATTGTAGAAGTAGAAATTTTGAGTAAATAGTGCAGGTCTTTCTGAAAGTTTATAACTACAGTATTTTCTATCAAAACTCAAAATTTGCTCTAAATATTTTGGGCTAAAAACATAGAGCATTTCAAAATGTCTCCCTGTGCGGTTAGTTTAGAATCTGACTGGCCAAAGTACTGAATCTCTCTTCTTTTTCATTTTCAACAATAGCATCTTTGCGATCAGATCTTGTCAAACATCTACTGGGGAAACTGAAGTCTCTAAGGTAAGTTTCCCTAACGAATTTGTTTTTGTGTGTGTGTATATGCTGTGGTCCCTTTTGGCAGCATTGTAAAATCTGTGGATCCCTTCTCAGAATATTTTTTAATGCATAAGATAAAATACATAGGATTGCAAAGGAATTGAAATACAGTTATCAAAACATTTTGTCAAAAAAATTCACAAACAAACACCAGGTTACAAAGCCTTGCTGTAAGAGAAATTGTTTGTACCAGAATGGTCAAAAAGACTTTGGTTTGTTTGACCAGGTTTAAGTCCTGTGAGGCCCATGTTAGGGGGTTTTGTCTCTAAAGTTACTTTTAACTCTAAAATACAGTGTTTCTGTGACTCTAATATACCTGGTAGCCCTGGCCTTCCAGGCATTCCATCATGGCCTTGTAATCCTGGTAGACCTGGAGTACCTCTTTCTCCTTTCTGGCCAAGGTCTCCCAAAGGTCCTAGGGTAAGAAACATGGGGTGTTAGAAAATGCAAGAGGGTTTTCTTCAGGTTCATAGTCATTCTGCTTCAAATTAATGTAACAGCTTTGCTGATTATTAGTGTGCCTATGACTGAGTCACCCAAGCTTTTATTTCTTTACATGCATCCCCCATCTGTATTTCAGTTTTAACCAACATATTTGAATCAGCCTCATATAGAGGACTCTCCATCTTCATGTGCCACAATGACCTAGAGACTGGAAGCCTTAAAATTGAGACCCATAAATGTTCTTGAGTCTGACCCTATGAACCTCAGAACAGGAGGGGCAAACAGATACAGTCTTTTTTTTTCTACCAAGAAACTGGCTACTATTTTGTATTTTCCTTTTCCTTTTTTCACTTGGTTTTGTCCCCTCTATCAGTTATTCTAATTTTCTGTCCCAAGACCCTCTGCTTCTCTTCTCATTTCTGCCTCCTTTTCCTAATTATACATGTTCTTCATTCCTCCTGCATCTCTGTTCTTCAGAGAGTTGTCAAAAAGATCATCAGAACCCACGTGTACATGTGTTCATCCAGGATTACCAGCCAGATTGTAAATCCTCAAGGTCAGGTCAAGGTCTTATATTTCTTCATGTCCCTCGTGATGGCTAGCACATAGTATTTGCTGAATAAATGTTGCATGATTAGAAAACAAATGAAATCTTCCAATAAAAATAACATTTAAAAATGAATAATCCTATAAAAATACACCAAAGAGAAACACTTATTGATATGTATGTGCATGTGTGTTATTTTTATGTTATAAGTCTCAAGGAATCTACAGTGCATAGAAATCCCAGACTTTTAAAATCTCTTAGAATGGCATATTATGTTCTCATTTCTTCAAGGTTCAAGTTTAAAGAGATTTCAGAGCAATGACTAATACACTTATATATAAAGATTCTGGCAGAATTATATCTAAATGAATGTTAACCCTCACAGTTGTGCTAGATTCTGTTTAAGCAAGTATTTGGACTGAGGAATGAAGGAGATGTGAATACTTTATTTAGAATTTGCAGAGTATCTTAGAGGTTGTCTAGTTCACAAACCCTTATAGATGAGGAAATAGGCATATTTTAAATAACCAACTAATTTAATGGCAGAATTGGGACTAACGCTTGATTGTAGCCCAGAACTTTTTCCATGGTCCCTTGTTCACTCTCCTATGGCGAGACCTGAGAAAGACCTTTACTTAAAAAGGCCAAGTTCTCCCACTGAGTTCAGGGCGATCTCCAGTCTTCCTGATTGCCACTGGACCCAGATGGCTCTGGAGAAGAGAGTGAGGCTGGTGACTTTGCACAACCCTCCCTCACTTAAATCCAATTCACTTGCAAGTCATGGCATCACCGTCCTGTGTCATGGTCCTCTTTGAGAAGGAAGGACAGACAACAATAAGGATTGCAGAATATATGTTGAAGTGGAGTTGGATAAAGCATTGAACAAAACATTATTGTCCTCAGTCATATATTGAAAAAATGCAGAGCAGATTTGCTAAGTCATGATAACTGATGTTTATATAAAATCAGGGTTTGAGTAAATGAACCACCCCACCTCACTTCAAGTAACTACCTTAATCATGAGAGAACACCTTTATAGAATCTATCAATCAAAAGCATTAAACTAAATCCAAAAAGTCCTTAATCACTTTGGAGGGTAAGAAAGCCATTGGATGAAATGAAATGATGCAATATTCTGTGAGTCTGTCCATAAAATAACAAGCCAGTTTGGAAGCTTGGACATTCAAATGGTAGGGCAGCTTAGTGGTAGAAGCAGTTCCAATCAAGTCCCCAAAAAGGAATTTCTGGGGGAGAATGAGCAGAGGAGAAAAACTTCTATCTCCTCCCTTAACCCTTTACTAGAGGATGACCTTGTAAATGTTGAAAGGTCAGAAGATATTAGACTTACCTTGGGTGTTCCAGAAGTATCTCCTGAATAATTACTGATGTATCTGTAGTGGGAGCTGAGGGCAGACTAGAAACAGTGAGAAAAGGCAGATCCAGGACTCTACTAGGAGCCCATGCCTAAGGGTGCCCTTATGGGGATCCTCATGACCAGAAAGATGAGAAAAGGACATCTAGCAACCACAAACTCTGTCATCTCTTTGCCCCATGTGCTCACGAAGCTTCAGCTCACTTTCCTCTGGACTCTATATGT
This sequence comes from Pseudochirops cupreus, assembly GCA_028627135.1. Taxonomy (NCBI): domain Eukaryota; kingdom Metazoa; phylum Chordata; class Mammalia; order Diprotodontia; family Pseudocheiridae; genus Pseudochirops; species Pseudochirops cupreus. The sequence goes on from CM053580.1 coordinate 48,753,568, forward strand.
ACATGTGGGATAGATGAGGAGGGTGTTTGTATGAATTAATTTCTACGAGAAAAGTAATGCTAGCTGCCTAATTGAATATACTGATAATCAGTAGGGTAAGTATATCAACAGGAACACATGAATTTTAGTGCTAGAAAAATTCCCCAACCTCTCAGGATTACCCCCTCAAGCTCTGAGGAAAGATGCAGTTAAGCACACTCTGGGGACCCACACTGCCAGCCAGTCCAGCAAGGATTGGGACAGTAGGCCTCAGAATCTGTATCCAATTTCTGTAGTTTTTTACAAAGCATTTTACAGATATAATAGAACAGCTCTTCCTCAAACTTCCTGTGTGGAAAGGGAAATTCTCATCTTTCTCTCCTCTTTCATTCTCCCTCCTGACCCTTTCACCCCCATAGTTAAAGACTATCTTTTTTTTTAAATTTTATTATAGTTTGTATCATTCATTTCCACAAGATTTTGAGTTACATATTTTCTCCCCGTCTTTCCCCCACCCACCGCCCCAAAACAGCCATCCCAGTGTGTCCCCCCTCCCCCAGTCTATTCT
>CM053580.1:48754614-48770821 GCA_028627135.1 Pseudochirops cupreus
GAGGCCCAAGACGGCGATCCGGATCCAGGCCACTCAATGCGAGAGCTCTGGCCTGAGAAGAATCGCTCAGTTCCCCTGCTGCCTGCAGGCCGCGGGCAGGAAGCTGCAACGCTGAGGCGGGTGCAAAACCTCTGCCTTTCGCTTTTCTGCTCTGGAGGCCTTCTGGCCGGACTGCTTATCTCCCCCTTTCACAAATCCCACTCGCAGCTGCTGCTAATATGCTCACCTGAGAGGCTCCTCAGCTCCTCCTGTCCAGCCGCCCCTGGGGCACAGTCGCGGCTTCAGGCCAGGCTGGTTTTGGTTCACAGTGCTGATATGGTTCCTCGTAGCCGAGCTGACTTTAGTGGGAAGTGTCTTTGTGTGTGTTTTGGAGTTCTAGGATTGGTTTAGAGTCCTGTTTTATGGGTATTTTGGGGTGGCTATGTGAGAGCTGCGATATGTTGCTGCTGCTACGCCGCCATCTTGGCTCCGCCCCCAGTTAAGGACTATCTAAAGAGAACTGGTCACTGAGCAACTCATAACTGCTAGAGAGGTGGGTTAGAAGTCCAGTGGAATACTGATGGAATGTTAGGCCACATGCACAGATGAGAAGAGTGTGAGTGAGAGTTCTCTCTCCCTTTAAAGTCTTTCCTTGCCCAATACCCAGTGTTCTTTGGTTAGTCCCCCAGTTACTGACTGCAGTTGTGTGGAAGGAGAGGGAGATCACAGGGAAATCAACCAGGGGCCTCTGGTTGAACATGTCCTTACTCAAGAGCATCACCCATTGGAAAGGACCAGGAAAAACATTTAGCTCCAGAAGTACCCGAGTCCCAAATGAGGGGGAGGGATGGACTCCTTCCTGATTATCCTCATTATACCTATATTACCTTGTCTGATACTTACAGTAGTACTATGATGTAAGTACTAAAAGTATTATTCCCATTTTACAGATAAGGAAACTGATACTTAGGTTAAGCAACATGTCCACTCTCATACAGGAAGAAAGTACTGGGTGGAATTCAAACACAGTTCTCCTGGCTCCAGTTTTAGTAATTTTTCTGCTGGCTAAGTGTAATATTTTTCTTAGAAATATACATATATTTTACCTTATGCTCTGTGAAAGGATTGAATTTAGTGAGCTGCCAAATTGTTTCCTTGTATAATGTTTTTCTTAGAAATATACATATATTTTACCTTGTGCTCTATGAAAGGATTGAATTCAATGAGATATATAGATATAGATATAGATATATATTAGGGTCAAAATATAGCTTATAGTCATGGATATGGTATTGGGTTTTTCTTAGAAAAAGCTTATAAAATGCTAGCCAAATCACACAAATAATCTGTAACAGTAGTGAGTTTGTCTGTCAAAGCAGAGTCAAAGCTGTTACCTGAATAAAATCTGTTTCAAACACATTAGATCTAGTTGTTGTAATTAAGTCTGTCAGTAACTGCATTTTGCAACACTACTTAAAAAGTTATATTAACAGTTTAAAAAAATATGACAACATAGTAGTATTATTTCCTAAAAAGTTATTTTCCTGACTAAAAGTGAAATACAACCCAGGATTTTGTAAATCTGAAAATAATGAATTTTCTGGGTTAAAATGAAAATATGAGAGGTTCCTAAAAAAGACCTCTGTTCTCTAACTTTGTTTTATAATGAAAGTACTTCTTTATGGCAGCTTATTCTAAATTCATTCCTGTGTTTTAACAAGAGTGCGACAGTTTTTAAAAAGTAATAGAAATTTGGTTAGATCTTTACTCCTTAGAGACCATAAATATCAATGAGCTTTTATTATGGCTCAAATCAAGTGAAAAAGTCAAACAAGCCTTTATTAAGTGCTTACTGTGTAGCAGTACACTATTCTAACTGCTGGGAATACAAACATAACAAAAGACAAAAAAAAGACCCTGCCCTCAAGGAGCATGCATCCCTTGTAGTAAAGACAGAGAAGAAAACACTTAAAAGAAAGGCAAAAACCTGGGTGGTGGGGAAGAGATGGAGAAAGAAAGTCCAGAAACAATACTATGGCTGGCCTTGGCCTTTCCCTAAATTCCAGGGTGTGAGAGGAACAGACCAGTCAAAAGAAGGGGTGACAACAGCGGAGGGATCTCACAGGGTGAGAAGGCTGCTTGGGGATCGTGAACAAAGAACTCCTCTTGCTCTTAGGTTTAGTTTAGGTAGAATGTTAATATTTTCTTTATGGTTTTCTGAGTACATGTGATTAAAGTTTGGCAAAAAAAAAAAACAAAGACTAAGCCATTTTCTCATCTTGCCTCAATCATTTTTTCACCTTTTTGTATTTTAAGGCTAAATGAATCAAAAACATTAAAATGCCAAATCGAATATATGTGAATTCTAAGCTACTAGACATATTAACTAATTGCTAAGTGTACATAACGATTGTAGACAACTTTTTGAAATCACAATATGTAGATAGTATCTGTTGTAGACAAAATTTGGGGGTGTATTTGGAGCAGGACCGAGTCCCAGTACTCTCCAGGATTGTTGGGTACGTTAAGATAAGGTTTTAATTACAGCCTGCTTTCTCAGTGTGTAGCATTTTCTCACCAAAAGAACTGGGATTTTGGAGAACGTATTTTTTTTTAAATTTAACTTTATCCTGGTGACACTACAAATGCGCAGAAACCCAAAATGTGCTCAGAAACACACATTTTGCCATACAAGGTGTGTTAGACACAAGAGCTCTCCTTACCTCCTGGTCCTGGTTCACCTTTCTCCCCTACATCAGCTGATATCATTGATGGTCCTCGAGTTCCTTTGTTACCTCTTTCCCCTTTTGCTCCTGGAAGTCCTTTCTTCCCCTTTCTTCCTGGAATCCCCAAACTACCTAAACAGAGCAGCAATATCATTGGTTCTTGATTATGGCCTTGTTATAAAATCTTGGAAAAGATTATGGATGACGTTTAACCCCAAACAAAAGGCAACTGAAAAGTTATCAGCAACTGCTGGTCCATACACCTGCACTATTATTGTTATAAAATCTTTTAAAGAATTATATATGCACATAAGGACAGCATCACACAGCTCACTCAGAGATGTAAAGAATGTAACATCTTACTTTGCTTATTTTTTGCTTCAAGAAAGAATTTGACTCAGGAGAGCAAAAGCTTTCTTGAATGCTCTTATAAGATAACTCTCCTACATACATCAGCATTATAAAAAACTCCATGTTGTCTAAGGTGTATATAACTGGAAAAGGTGAGTTGGTACACTAAGCTAAAAAGCTCTCAAGAGCATCCATAAAAATTCAGGATAAATGGTATGACAGTGGAGTGGGTTGGGGGAGACATAAAAATGAGAAAAAAGTACAACAAAATGTATTCTTTTAGAATTCTTTTTCCCACTGAAGTGAACATGTGACTTGGTCTCCTGTAAAGATCCAAAGGTAACATATTCTTTCTAAATTCGGAAAATAGATAATAATGTATGTAATGACAACTGGCATTTATATGGTGCTTTAGATCAGACAAGGTAGCTGTCTGAACTAAGTGCAACTATTCTTCTCATTTTACAGATGAAGAAACTGATAACTAGCAAGAAACATAACCAGAAATCAAACCCAGGTTTTCTCACTTTAGGCTCAATGTTCTTTCCACTATATTACATATGCCTTCACCAATACAACTTACCCTTGTGTCCTGGGGTGCCTGGGTTCCCAGGAATCCCAGGAGGCCCAATTGTTCCAGGATAGCCCATCATGCCAACTTCTCCCTTTTGGCCTGTGGAATTGAAGGAACATGAAAGTGTTTTGGCTTTTCAGTGCAAAGAAAATCAGTCTTTCACTGCCTAACAGTGAGAAAATCAGCTGAGGTGCCTGAACAGACAGTATAAAATAGAAACAGAGTCAAATGATGGAGACTGATTGGGGTGGTGCCACGATGGCAGAGTAGAGGCAGCAACCCAGTCAAACTCTGCCAACATTCCCCTCCAAACAACTTTAAAATAATGCCTCAAATCAAATTTTGGAGTGGCAGAGACAACAAAAGGTCAGAATGAGACATTTTTTCAGCCTAAGACAACTTAGGATATTGGCAGAAGTCTATGACATTAGGGTAGGAGCAGCCCCAGCTGTGTTTTTGGAGGTGGCTGTGACAGTGGTGGTGGCAGCTTTGGGAGATCTCAGCCCAGAGACAGTGAGGGGGTCAGATAACTGGTCAAAAAGAGATTACAGGGTACCCTTTGCTGGCATTGGGTGCAGCTGGCACTGATTAGCACCTATATTGCTTATAACCAGTTCTGGGTTGCAGTTCTGGGATGGAGAGGAGTACTTGTGGTCAGTCACAGGGTAACAAGTGGCCTGGTGACAGTTCCAAGACAGGAAGGAGTACTAATGCTTCTGGCTGCAGGGGACCTGGTCACAGTTCCAGGACCCAGTGGAGCACTACTATTTTCAGCTACAGGGGAGGAGGGGCACTTCCTGGGTAAATACCAGAGCATAGCCCAGAAGAACGGTAACCATATCTTTCCCTAGATCACACCATCTTAGTAGCACTGAAAACTTTCAGACACCCAGAATGAGCTTTGAAAACAGCAGTGGGAAAAATTCTGAAGCATGGGACAATGCTTCCTCATCTGCAGATGAGCAGAAATCCCAACTTTAATATAAAGTTCAAAGTTAAGAAATAGACTGGAAAATGAGCAAATAACAACAATAAAAAAAGAACTTGATCATAAAAAGCTGCTACATGCCAGGGATCACCAAGACACAAACTCAGAAGACAACAGTGTGAAAACAGCTATAAGCAGAGCCTCAAAGAAAGATGCTAATGAACACAGACCCAATAAGAATTACTAGAAGACTTAAAGAGACAGGAGGGGAACAGGAAAAATCGAGAAAAGAAATTAGAGTGATGCAAGAAAATTATGAAAAGAGAATTAAGAGCTAGGTAAAAGAGGCACAAAAAAGACTTGTTTGTTAACTAGATAGGCAAGAGAAGGTCCTATTTTCTAACCTTGGCATCAAATATATTTTTGGAATGGCTAAAGAATATTGATCCAGTTTAAAGCAGAGTGTCATTCTTTCATTGTCTCCAGATGAGAACAGCAAAATGCTTATAGCCTTAAGAAACCAAAGGAAGACTCTCAATAAATGCAAGCTAAGAGTAAGTTGTCACATATTATTGACATTAAACTTTCTAACAAATAGTTCAGAATAGATGCCTCATAAACTGAAAGAAAACTTCTAATTTGAAAATGTATGTCCAATACCTGGTGGACCTGGGTGTCCTGGTGCTCCTGGATGTCCTGCTGGACCTACTAGTCCTTTATCCCCTTGATGACCTGGCAATCCTGGTGGCCCAGGTTCTCCAGGGGACCCTGACTTGTCTAATCCTGGTATCCCTGGGTCTCCTTTAGGACCATCCAAGCCTCTATCTCCTTCAAAAACAAAAACAAAAGCCATCAATAACTTCAGTTCATATTCCTATAGGTCTTTAAGGTTCGTAAGTAGCTTTCCTCAACAAGCATGAGGAACAATTAACATAAGTAGCATGATTGACATTGCACATGAAGAAAGTGAGATCCACCCCCATGGCCACATGCCATTTGTCATTAAAATTCAGGCCTCCTTAATCTGAATTCAGTACTGCTATTATTACACCATGCAGCCTCTCAACAGTAGCAAAAACCTTCCCTCTTTCCCATCCCCTGAAAATCTGATAAAGGATAGAGTTGGGGTGGTGACAGATATGGCCAAGTAAAATTAGAAACTAGATCAGTCAGCAAGCATTTATAAAGCACCAACTGTTTTCCAGACATTGTGCTGGGTGCTGGGGATACGTAGGTCAAAATGAAATAGTTCCTGTGCTCAAAGAGTTGACATTCTAACAGGGGAGGCAGAGTAAGCCCTCAGGTTTTTCTTTAGTATGGTGTGATGGAAAGAGCAGTAAACTGTATCTAGACACCAGAGTTCCAGTCCTTGCCTTTCCTCTAACTAGGAATGTGGCCTCAGTTTCCCTATCTGAGGAAATGAGAGAGGGATAGATTATATGAACTCTAAGGTCTTTTCAACTTGGTTAATTCTATGATTATTGAAGAGTTATAACCTTTTAGCTGTACAGCCTTGTCTGAACATTAACACTGCTTATACAAACAAGAAGCCATTTTTGCCAAGATTTCCATCATTGTAGCGATGCTGTTATTATTTGTGAAGGAATCGGTATTTAGTGGCCTAGGATGTACAGCTAAATGGAAACTGAATCCCAAATGGCTTCAACAACTTGACCAAGTGTAGGCAGAAACACAGATGACAAACTCAGGAAAAGAAAATTCAAGCTATTCGCTATGTGGGGGCCACCTTAGTTTATGCCTATTTGTGGTATGTGTCTATTTATTTTTAGTTACTGTAAGACAACTTTCATATTTTAGCCCACGTCATCTGTTCATTTTAGTGTTTGATACAGTAGTAAATATGTACCTCGTGTTCCTTTTAGTCCATTTAAACCTGGAAGTCCCTGGATTCCCTTTGTACCTGGTATACATATTCCTGGAATCCCATTGTATCCTGGAGGTCCAGGAAAACCAGGCTCTCCTGGAAAGAGAAATGGACAAACACAATCACATGGGCTACAAGGAATCACTGTGATCGTTTGAGTAGATCTGTGATCTCACTGGTGTGCATGCTCTTCCTGACACCCAAAGGATTCATAATTTCATCAACATAGACACTCTGGTGATGTAGCTCACAGCCCACCTGGGACTGCCCATTCTCTGTTACACTTGTCCATATTCTTCTTATTCTTTTGTCCACAAAAGGTCTACTTAACGTTCTGGGGATGTTTCTCTCTTTCTCTTGACATAGTGAGGATATCCATGAAGCCCCTAGGATGCCTATGTGTTATTCCTCCCTTTTCCAGTGTGATCAGCTTGTTTTTCTAGATCAGACATGTATTTGATGGTTTTCTTTATTCCAGTTCTTTTTAGAAGTTCTCTTCAAAATGTTGTAGCCTGTTTACATTTGTAAGTGGACCTCTCCATTGCTCTCTAAGCGATATTTTTTAACTCATCGGACACTGAAGTATTCCATAGTCCAGTAGAATATTGGAATGTAAAAGGTAAAAAGGTAGTCCATCCTTTGTTCCATGGAGAAGCTTGGGCTTATTAAACTGTACTGTTCCAGAGGTAATCCAGGACATACTTCTATTTTATTTCTGGGTTCAACTTATTGTCTATTTACATGCAGTTTATGTCCAAGAAAAAATATGTGTCTATGTAATACATACACATACACACACACATACACATATGTGTGTGCGTGTGTGTGTGTATATATAATATATATATACTCATTGCTCATTTGCAGTGTATCCAATATATGTTATATATGCATATATATCCATACATACATACATATATACCTATATATCTAAAGATATATACACACACACATTTTATTAACTACAGACTTTTTACTAATATATATGTGGATTAGATGAGCTCTACTGTAGGTTGTCCATCTAACTGCATGTCATAAGCTGTTCAAGAGATATAATTCATTCATGATTATGTTATTACTCTAAATTTTGACTTGTTTTGTCCCTGTCATGCAGGGAAAAACTTTTTAGGGATTTAACTTTTCAGAAAATACTGGAAAGAAAATTACATATGTTTCTGATTTGATTCTTTAAATACAGGGATTTCCTGAAAGAACTGAGACTTCAAAAAACTCTTTAGTTAGACATGAGATGCAGGGTGGCATAGTGGATGGAAAGATGAGCTTAGAGCCATGAAGACCTGGGCTCAAGTCTAGCCTCTGACACATACTGCTCTTGTGACCTTGGTCTAGTCCCTTAACCTCTTGGTGACATAGATAGACTATAACTTTCAGAGGAGAGGCCCACCTGCTTTAGTAAGGAGTTTCCAGTATTGGTGAAATCACAGGTCCATTCTCTAACTCTCTTTGCCTTCCCCTTTTCTGAAATGAATTGAAAGATCTGAGAAACACTCAACTGTCACTGTCCAAAGGTAGCCAAGAAAGAATAAGTTGTTTTAAAGAGGAATGTCACAGATCATAGTCTTACTATGATGCCCCATTATGTCATGGAGGTGACCAAGGAAAACTTTGTCAATGGAGATCAAGCCCTGGCATCTCCTACCAAGTTGTAGGGTTTTGGGTGTTGATTGAGCCAATCAACACCCTGAGGTAATTGCTGGATGAGGTGGTGATCTGAGGATCATCATGGTTAGCTTTGGTGACACTAATCACCCAAGAGTTAACCACTTGGCAGTGTATTCTTTGAATACATCAGGCCATGAAGACAAAGCCAGTTTCCTAAGTCATAAAAAGGTTGTGCTCAGCATGGAAGGAGTCAGTAGCTACCCTACTAAACTTATCACATCTTTGAAGCAGTGAAATAAAAATAGCAAATAAAAAGCTTATATAATGTTTGCTTCAGTTCAGCATTATGGATGCAGGGCTGGCCTTGGAGTCCAGAGGAAGAAAGCCTATGTGCCTACAAGTCCTAATCCTGACACAGACTGAGCTTGTGACTGTGGGAAAGTCATTCTCTCAGTTTCCCAAGCTTTTCTGTAAGACTGTAAGTTACAGAATATTTTAACAGTCTAATTCATTAGGAGTTTGCATACTAGGATTCCCTAACCTAATGAAATTACAGATCCAGACCAAAATGTGTGTGTGTATATGTATGTATATGTGTGTGTGTGTGTGTGTGTGTGTGTGGGTGGGTGGGTGGGTGTGGGTGAATGTGTGTGTGAGTATGTCATTTCAGCCTCTGTTTTCACTAGGGAGGAATAGGCAAATTTGTGTGACCTTTCTTTCCACATGCCCACTTCTTCCTCTTCTTCTGTCCTTGCCTCCCTTGGATCTAAAAAACATGATTTTCCTTTATTTTAGCTCAGCCCTGGTGTGGTTGCAAATAATCAAACCACGTACCTGGTGACCCATTAGGTCCTTCATTTCCCGGGGATCCTGGAGGGCCTGGAAGGCCAGGGAGTCCATGTTCTCCATTTTCCCCTGAACTTCCCTTTTCTCCTGGAAAACCAATGATTCCAGGTTTTCCAGGGATGGCTATACCCGGGTCTCCCTAAACCACAGAAAAATCATATACAGTCAATAGGATCAGAAGCCAGTAGAAACTTCAAGAAACTGAAAAACAAGGTATGGTGTTGGTGTGGGTCAGAGGACCAGCTCTGCCAATAACTGCCCTCGTGACTTGGAACTAGTCACTTAACTCTGACCTCAGGTTCGTTGTCTGTAAAATGAGGGGGTTGGACTAGATATGAATGAATGAATGAATGAGTGAGTGAATGAATGAATGAAAAGCATTTATTTTGTGCATGCTAGATGCCAAACACCACACTAAGTGCTGGTGATACAAATACAACAGTGAGCAGCCCCTGGCTTCAAGAAGCTTATATATTAAGAGGAGATAACACATGTAGGGAAATGGTGCCCAGATCCGGGTCTTTTAATTTAGAAAGAGAGATGGTGTTTGGAGCCATCAGGCTATTGCCCATAGGGTTGTGCCCTTTGCCCTAGATAGTATTGATTCAATTATGATTCCAGAACTGGAAAGGGAGGATAGGTTGGGGCGGGGGCACAACAGAGGACCACAGACCATCTGACAGGATCACTGGGCAGTAAAGTAATGCCTGGCTGGGACTATTATAGGAGACCATATGGGGCACTCAGGAGCTAGGACAACAGGGATATGGACAGACATTCCAAAGCTGAGAGGGTACATTCCCACTCTAAATCTGTGATTCCATAACTTGTACAAGGTCACACAGCTTGTAAAAATTGCCTTTACTTGTAATTGGAAAAAAAATTAAATATTATTAAATTTGAACCCAGGATCTCTAATTCCAAATCCTACTTGGCCACACAGTCCCTCACATTTAAGATTTATTGACTTAAATTCAAAGAAACTTAGAATTGAGGACATAGAGGTCATCTGGTTCCATTCCTTCATTTCTTAAATAATGAAAAAGAAAAATGCCTTGTCTAAGGTCATGCATCTCTTCAGAAGCCAGGTGGAGATCAGAACCCTGAATTTTTGCTTTCCTGGTCCATAGCACTCATACTAGACAGAGCAGTTCATAGGATTTCGAGCTAGACAGGATCATTACAGAGCAGATAGGTTATGCTCCCTCATTTTTCTGCTGAAGAAGCTGAGGCCCAACCACAAAGTTAACTTGCCCAAGGTTGCACAGGTAATAATTAACAGAGCCAGGATCTCACCCCAGATCTTCTGATTTCTAAATCTAGAACTATTTCTATGAGGGAGGCTAGCATCGAGCTTTCTTTCACCTTAGCTAGCCTCCATACCTGCTGTTTCAGAGTTTCTTCATTATTTCTACCATTGCTTTTCCAGCTGTAGCTATCAAACTTAAGAGGTAGAGGGAGAGATAGGTCTCCACACATTTAGCTTTAATGCCCAAGCCATTTCATCAGGCAGCAAAGAGACAGAGGCACCCCTACTAGGGAGGAGCAGTTGAACCCACTCTGCGATGTTAAGACATTCACAATGAATAAGTGAAGCCATACATCTTAACTCCAAGAATCTAAGATATTTTCCTCTATTCACAAAGATAGATCACAGGCATTAAAAATGTTTTTAGATTTTATGCCAGGTCCAGGCAGTGTGAATGTCAGGCTCTACATCAGAGCTAGATCAAGTTTAGGGGCCTTAGGGCACCAAAATTTTTAGGGTGCTAGCACTGCTTGAACCTTAGCAGCAACTCTAATGCTAAACTGAGTTTACCATTAATTGGTAAGAATAATGAGCATGAATCAGTAAATTATGAGATGGTGTGTACTTCTCCCTAAACCAGGATGAACTTCTCTGATGGTGAATGGCTTTGCTATGTCCTGGGGTTTGCTTTCTGTCCCAAAACTCCAATTGAACTTGTCTTAAAAAATAGATTTAAGGGTGCTTTTCTTTTTTGCTTCAATCATGTTTTCAGAAGGTTGCCCAGGCATGAGGAATGCTTGTTATGGCTTTGCTGTACCTCCACAGTGGGGATCCATTCATTAGAAATCCCTCACACCCTCCCCATAATCCTACTAGATCTTAAGACCACTGCATATTTTTGTTCTGAAAATAAGTAAGATGGATATTTAAAGACCCCAGCCATAACCTGTGGACCTTCTCTCTTCTGGATAGAAGGTATTAAGAGGCTTTCTTTTGTCGTACTACTTGAGAAGGAAGTTGCTCTTTTTTTATTTTTTAAAGGCACATTATTTGTTCTTAGGAGCCATCTCATCTAACCTCCTAATTTTGCAAATGGATAGAGAATTTTAGACCCAGAGAAGTTAAAGGACTTGTCCAAGGTGATGTAGCTTCAGGGAAAGAGTCAGGACCAGAATCCTGGTTTCTTGTTCCTCATGTCTGTGTTTTTCCCATTGTGATTTGCTGCCTTTTATGAAAGAGTTGGCATAATTAAATGCGATGCAGCCTGGAAATTGCTTCCTTAAATGAGTAACTTACTCTGCTTTCATCAGAAGACAACAATGACTTTTGTCAATAATAATGAGTGTTAACATTCATATTGCCTTTTAGGTTTGCAAAGCACTTTACGGACCTCGTCCTGAAGGCAGGATCTGTTTTTGCTCTTTATTGTATCCTCATACTGATCATGGTGCCTGGCACATAGTAAGGGTTTAAAATATGTGTTGACTATTTCACGACAAGCCCCTGAGGAGTCAGTGTGGTACAGTGGAAAGAGTCAGTTATGTACTTTTTTTATGGCAATATCCTGCCTTTCATATAAGGATATGATGCTGCTGATCTGCCTTCAGTAAAGCACGTAATTGAGTTATTTTTTACAGCAATAGCAGTTAGTCGTTTGAGGTCCACAGTCTAAACTTTATGATTCAGTGGTCTTTCACAATAACTATGTGCAGTAAGTAGCATCAATATTATTATCACCATTTTATAGATAGGAAAACTGGGGCTCAGATATGTTACATGACTTTTTCAGGATCACACAGGTACTATATCTCAAAGGCCAAGGCTCTTTTCACTGTTTCCAATAGCTTGAACTCAGGGATCTCAATAATTCTCATTGGAAAATTCTGCCCTGTAACTAATTCCTGATACTTGCAAGAAGACTGGCCAGAGTTTTAGGAGCAAATTTGTGGCGATGCACAGAGCTCTTCTTGGTTTCATACTTAAAAAATCATTTTGGAAACTGAATCTGTAATCGTGGCCTCATTAAGACCAAGCACTAGTCTTTAGACCAATTGACTCAGGGTCTAAAAGATATTAGTGACAATTTAAAGTCAGACTAAGTAAGTATTTTAAAGAAGCTAAGAAATACAACTCAAAACATTATCCTGCAGATTTCTTTAACAAAGAAATTAGTAAGGAGATCCTGGTAACTAGATGAAGCTCTGGTAAAATTTGGGTTTTCTTTTTCTTTCTGCAAGTAAAAATGTTTAACGACTTGACTTGTCTTTTTTAAAGCTTTATTTATGTGATTCAAAGGGGCATTTAGGTGGCACCATAATGCACAGAGCTCCAGGCCTGGAGTCAGAAGACTGAACTTCTTGAGTTCAAATCCAGCCTCAGAAACTTACTAGCTGTGTGACCTTGGACAAGTCTTTTGATCCTGTTTGCTTCAATTTCCTCATCTATAAAATTATCTGGAGAAGGAAATAGAAAACACTCCAGTACCATTGCCAAGAAAACCTCAAGAAAATGAAATCATGAAGATTCAATTCCAACTGAAATGACTGAACAACAAACAACATGTCATTTAAAATACTTGCTCAATGATGTTTTGCAAAAAAGATAAATTTTTCATGCTTAAGAAATAGCCTGCTGAAAGTAACCAGCAAAAATGCCAACAATTTCTGCCTCTCTTTTCTAAAAGATTTGAACCTAGCTATATACAACTGTGCACAACAATCCTAACCTGCACTCTGATTAAACCAATTTTGTGATTTTCTCAGACCTTTGCTCCTGGGACCCCTGGTATTCCAGGTGACCCAGGTTTCCCCATTTCTCCTGGACAACCTGGTGATCCTTTGGCTCCTGGAAAACCTTTGTCTCCTATAAAACAAGCAGAAAAAAAATTTTTGTTAAGGGACACTTTATTTTTACTTCTGTGTTTTTGGTGGCTGGAAAACTTAAGAGCTAAATCAGTTAGTTTATTTTTTCTTCCTTTCAGCCCTTTGAACTAGCTTAAACTGATTCCCCTTGGGAGGAAAAATCATCAGAAATAATGTTCCATATTTTTATTTTTTTAAGTAGTATTACTATTTTGATTCAACAATTTTCCAAATGAGGGCTTTGGGTTCAAAGCTGATTCAGTTTCAGAAGATTTAGCGTTCAGATTAGTTCAAATTCATGGAGAAAAGTGGGCTCAGTGATGAACCCTTGAGTCTTGCTGTGTTCTTACACTCTTCTGCAATTGTTATAGAACACTTTCTAATCTTTATGTAAGGAAAACAGCGATTTGCTGCCTACAGGAAGACATTCACTCTTGTGATCTAGCTAAAGGGAGCACTTGTAGTGAATTACATGGATTCAAGTTAGTGATCAGTGGTGTGATAGGAAAGGAAAGGAACTTATTTACCTCAAGTTAAATAGTAGACTAAACTCAGGAAGTTGCAGCTCAGGCAGAAGCCAAGGAGCTCAAAAGATGAACAATCTAAGCATAAAGGTTTCTGCTGGCTGGCAGAGTATGGTTGTGGATCTGATTCACAAGAGAGCTGAAACAGCCCTGGAGCCATTCACTAAAAGAGCTGACACACCTCTTACACTCCCACCCCTCTTTTGGGTGAGAGGGCAAAGGTAAAGGTAGCTTTAGTTCATCAGAAGACCAGCATATGACCACAGCAAAGGGCCAGAACACTAATGATAGTGGGAATCTAAGCTGCTCCAAAGTCTTCTTCCAGAGAACAACTCCCTAGAATAACTAACTGGGCAGGCAGATAAGCTTACGACCTTAGAGTCCATTCATTAGAACACTGACGAGAAAGACAGGGACAGAAAACTGGTACAGACTTTTAGCTGAGAAATCAGCAGGAAGAAGCCCTGAGTCCAGGCAATTTACTGGAGTCATACTGAAGGGGGAGTGAACTGAATGTCAGACTTATCTTCAAGGTTTAGTACGCTCATATTTGGGAAGTGTTTGTTTATTTATGTTTATAACAAATTTTTGAAATAACTTTTATTTATAATACATTTAAATTTTCACATATTATATGTTTATAATATAAAACTGTAAAAACAAAATCAAGCCACATAGGAAAGGCTCTCAGGTCATATTAACATTATTAGCCTATTTGGAGTACATCTGGTAACATTGGAGCTGAGACTTCTTAGGTGTTGTTTTCGAACAGCATGACTCAGAAGTTTTCTCAGACTTCTTGGAATGAACCCCATAGCTGCTGATTGAAAGCATGATATTTATCACCCACATTTCTTTTGGAGTGTTTACTGTGAGATAACAAGAAGAAAAATAGTCTTAAACTAAATAATTTCTTTATGTTCCAGACGAGTGGGTGAGTGGTAGTGGTTTAATTTTTTTATTTATTAAAAATCATGCATATGGTACTCAGCTTTTTGTGATTTTTGTGACTTTCAGTTAGATCCCTACGCATTAAAAAACCTATACAAAGGGGAATCTGCAAAGATAGTATGGGATAGTCTAGGCTAGATAAGGCTAAGAAGGAATAGAATAATGAAGCTGAAAGGTTACCTAGTTCATGTTTTTTTCTCTGTAGAACAATTAAATATATTTAATGCCATATTCTGTGAAACGGGTTACTCTAGAGCCTACTGTGGACGTAAGATAATATAAGGACTCATGTGGCAGGCACAGTCAATAGATTTTTGTCTGTTGACAGTCATAATATGTAGGCCTCAAAAATCAACCAATACTGTTAGTTATTTTATTAGTGGAACATAATAACATTTTTACTGAAATTTAGCATTTACCCTTATGTCCAGGAGGCCCAGGAACTCCAATTCCTGGGAATCCCGCTTCACCATCAGACCCAGGAGGACCTGGGTTACCACTTGGTCCCATGGATCCACGTTTTCCTAAAAGAAGAAGACCAAGAAAAGTCAGCCTTGTTTCATCAGTTTCTAAACTTTCTTATTTCTGTCAAATGTACCATCAGACTCTCAGGTTATAATAATTTATATATGCCATCTTGGGCTCTGCTTACCCACACCTCTACTCAGCTGCCAAATCTCACTGTTTCTCCCCCTACAGATTCTCTCTCATCTGACCTCTCCTTTCTACTCACATTTCTGTTCCACTTTGGTTCAGGCCTGCGTCCCCTCTAACCTCGCATATTCCAACAGCCTCCTAATTGGTCTCCCTGACTCAACTGGGTCTCCACTCAGAATGTCTTCCATGCAGCAACCAAGATGATTTTCCTTAAGTATAGTTCTGACCATGTTACTCCACTACTCAATCACCTCCTGTGGTTCCCTGTCCCTCTACAATAAAATATAAACTCAGATGTTTAGCTTTTAAAGCCCTTCACCAGCTGCCCCCGAGATATGTCTCCTGTGCCATTATAGATTACACTCCCTCCTACACTCTTCAGAGCCTGTTAACATTCCTCACACATGCTATTCTATATGCTGTCCCTGGGTATTTGTGCTGGCCATCCCCTATGCCCACGCTGTGTTCTCACCTTACCTCACTGAATCCTTCTCTTCCCCACCCCACTTTTAGTGGCCTCCCTAACTAACATATATACATATATACTTACATACATACATACATATATATATCATATATATGTATATATATATATATAAACTTTGCATTTATTTGTTTTCTTCTTACTCTCCATATACACGTGTGTGTGTGTGTGTGTGTGTATAAAAATCTCCTTTTCTGTTGGAATGTAAACTCCTTGAGATTAGGAACTGTTTTATTCTATGTACATGTATCCCCAGTGCTGGGCACCTAATAGATGCTTATTAATGTTTGCTAACTATATGTGAATGATCACTGTGTTTTTGTGATAAAATTAAACTAATATAATAACCAGTCCTCTTCCTGTTCTTGACAAAGGACTTATCGTTAAAATCTGCAAAGTTTAATATATATTATCTCTCTCCCTCGTCTCTGCTCTCTTTTTTTCCTCATTTGACACTATATATGTGTATGTGTGTACAAGGTGTTCCAAAAGTGAACCTTTAGGGAATCTTTATCTTAGAAAGATATAGAGATAGGGATTGAGAGAGAAAATATATATATATGAGAAAG
>CM053580.1:48771321-48793668 GCA_028627135.1 Pseudochirops cupreus
ATTTTAAAGATTTAAATATAATTTCTCTCATATGTATATATCTCTCCATCTCTATCTCTATTTCTTCCTAAGATAGAGATTCTATAAAGGTTCAAAATTCTGGTTTAAAGAAATATATATTTAGGGTATTCCAAAAATCATAATGAAGTTTTAAACTATTAAAACTTTTTATTAAAGTTTAATTTTACTAAGTTATTAGAGCTTAAAACTGCACTAAGACTTTTGGAAAACCCTGCACACAAATAGACACATTCTTAAATCTATACTTTTAAGATACATATACATGGGGCAGCTAGGTGGTGCAGTGAATAGAGAACCTGCTCTGAAGTCAGGAAGAGCTGAGTTCAAATCCAGCCTCAGACACTTAACACTTACTAGCCATGTGACCTTGGACAAGTCACTTAACCCCAATTGCCCTCCAAAAAGCAAAAAAATAAAGATATATATACACATATTCACATGCATATTTTTATATACCTTGCATATGACTTTATATATCATATATTTGTATATATAACATGCATATATATGCATATAAACTTTTAAAACCAGCATTTGATGTGGGTATATGTATGTGTGAATGTTTTTTAAACCAGCATTTTGAACCTATATAGAATCTCCATCTTAGAGGAAAAATGATAATTAAGCTTTAGAATATAATCCTAAAGAAGGTTCTCAGTTTACTAATGAAGAAATTGAGGCCCAAGGAAGTAATACATTTTTTTTAAACTTGTAATTCCCTGATAATCCCTAGAGAGTATTATCTTCTTGGGAACCTCTGAAGTGATTTTAACTATCTTAGAGCTTTATTGTGGTTACTGGAACAGAAAGAGCTCAGCAGTCATAAACATTAATGGGAAGACTAGTTATAGTCATTTCAGAGGACAGACAACAAATCCCTTCTCTTCCCATGCCCTCTTGTTAAACTGGATAATGATGTTTCATAAATTGGATTTAACTAGGTTTTATTACTAAGCTTTCCTCGTCAGAGAACTCAGAATGCACCCTAATCCCTTATATTTTATTTGGAAGAAGAAACACTTACCAGTTGTGCCTGGGAGGCCAGGTAGCCCTGGTAACCCAGGAGGTCCTGGAGGGCCGGGCACTGGTGCTGCTATGCCTGGTTCTCCTTTAGGACCTTAAAACAAAGCATGGTAGTCAAATTGGTACATGTGTTGTATATTTCCTTGGTAATTAGGGAAAAATATTATTACGAACAATTCAGAAATGTGTACAGAGAGCAAGTAAACATAATTTCTGTTTCTCACAGGTCTTGAAGTTGATTTAGGCTAATGGACCCTTAGGAAATAGGCTTCTGATTATCACTAAATATGGAATTTGCAGGTCCTATTAAATAGACCATGCATTTTAAAAACTGGGAATGCAGAATTAAGCTTAATCTTAAATGAAAGACTTTATTTGCCAAGGGGCAGAATATTTATAGAGAATTATTCAATTGCATTTGTTTCAATGCCATAAATATATTAAGTACCATTCCTTGTACATAGTAGCTACTTTGTTGAATTAAAGCACCTACCATATTCCTAGCACATAGTTAGCTAATTAGGTTGGCTAGGTACTGAAACTACTTCATATATCTTTTTTTTTTTTGCTTCTTGGAGGGGGGAAGGCAGGGCGATTGGGGTTAAGTGACTTGCCCAAGGTCACGTGGCTAGTAAGTGTTAAGTGTCTGAGGCCGAACTACTTCATATATCAAAAATAAAAGTTAGGTTAAAAAGGTGATGTAAGGGAAAATAACCTAGATTGCAAAATATTTTAGGAAAATGGAATATTCATAAATGATTTCCATTTAGAAATAGGGTTTTCTATACTAGAATAAAATTCTGGTTTCCCATTTCTATTCTTTTATCTCAAGAAAAGGGTAAAAAGTGCCCACGGCATTATTATCTAAAGAGACTTTGGCTGCCCCCCAGTCCAAGTCAAGTAAAAACAAGAGTGTCTTCTAGCACATTCCCAGCAGGAGCCGTCCGGCCTCTGCTTGAAACAGGAAGAGGAAACACCCACCACCTTTGGGAAAATTTATTTTAGGCGTTAGGTGATTTTTCTTACACAAACCCAAATTTGCCTTTTTGCCATTTCTACCCATAGTTGTGGCGCAGTGGGATAGAGTCCTGTCCTTGGGCTCAGGAAGACAAGACTTGAATTCCAATACTGCCTCAAGACACTAGTTATGTGCCCCTAGGCAAATTACCTAAACCTCTGTAAACTTCAGTTTCTTCATCCATAACATGAGAATAATAACAGGACCTCCCTCACAGCGTTGCTGTAAGGATCAAATGAGATTAACTCGAATTGCTTTGCAAACCTTAAAGATCTCTATGAATGCTAGCTGTCATTATTATAGTCCTGCTCTCTGGGACCAAGCAGAACATCTAATTTCTCTTCCAGGTGACAACCCTTTGAGTATCGTGCCCTACCTCCCCTAAGTCTTCTCGTCTCTGGGCTAAATACAGTCATTTTCTTCAACTGATCCTCATATAGCAGCGACTCAAAGCTCTTCCATCCTGATTGTATGCCTCTTGACACAGCTTATCAATGCCCTTCCTTAACTATGCCCTCCTCATTTCCCAACCGAAAACAATATTCCAGATGTGGCCTGATCTGGTACATGCTTGAGGACTATATCATGTTTTTATTCCTGAAAGCTATAACTTTCTTAATATGGGCAAAGTTTCCTCTCTCCTTCTCTTCCTCCTTCCCTTCTTTTCTTCCTTTCTTTATTTGCTTGATTGTTAAGCTGCTAAAATTAAGTAAAAGAGAGGAATTGTCCCCTAATTCCTAAAGTTTGATAAAACACTTTTACCATTAGCTCACCTGACTATAAATGCATTTAAGATAACCCATCCTTTCCAAATCTTAGCTACATTAGTTCAATGGAATATTGCTGGTTACCCATGAATCCTTAAGACCAACTGTACTTACAGTTAACTTGCAAAATGTTAGTTATTTTAAGTATGTTGACTTATAAGCTTATTAAGTGTTCCTTTAAGTTTATTAACTCTCCAAAAAGAACAGATTTGCAGTGAGGCCACCATGTATCTCCAGTACAGAAGCATGATCATGAGCAGAGACAGGGGCAAGAATCATAATCCTTTAGCTGCCTTTCCTTCCTTTTAGGTTTATCCAACTTAACTTCCATCTCTCACTGACCTTCTAATCTAAAATCCTTTGTGACTAGATCAGTAACAGTTATTCCATGTTGTGATATATTTTAACTATGTTTAAATTGTTTAGTAGCAAAAGATAAACTACTTTGTCCAGTATAACCCAGAGGTTATCTGTCTAAAATTCTTCAAATTCCATGCCTGGTATTAATTAGGAATCATTAAGTGTAGCTCAGTGGAGAGAATGTCAGGACCTGGAGTCAGAAAGACCTGAATTTAAACCTTGTGTCAGACACTTGTTTGTTGTGTGAGCCTGGGCAAGTCACTTAACCTCTCTCAGCCTCAGTTTCCTCATCTGTAAAATGGGGATAGTAATAGCATCTACATCACAGGGCTGTGAAGATCAGACAAGATAACAAATGTAAAGTGCTTTGCAAACTTTAGAGCTCTATATTAACACTAGCCATTATTATTGTTACTGAGATTAAAGGCTTGGTAGAACTAGAAATCTACTGTACGTGGAAAAATGCTGGACTGGATATAAACTAACCAACCGTCATTTCCAGGTGATCCAGGAAATCCAGGTACACCTGTGGCTCCCTTTGGTCCAGGTCTTCCTGGTGGTCCATAGTTGGATGGTCCAGCTGGTCCCATGGGTCCTGGGTGCCCAGAGTCACCAGGATTTCCTGGAAAACCTTTATCCCCCTTTTCACCATTCACAACCTATAGGAAGAAAATATAACTGGTTGACATTTACTATTCTGTTGGATTTTTACAGATAAAGTAGAAGTACCCTCTGCCCCATGGACTCTGCTTTCCATTGGATGACTCCTCCTAGAGCCTCTGTTTAAGGAGGCACCCAGGCCAGCCCTATCTCATTGCTCTCCAGGACACCCTTCGGACTTCCTCTCCCATGCTCTCTCCCCCATACTTAGTTCTCCCCCTCCTCTCTTTTTAGCTTCTTTTGGCTTCCTTTTAGGGATTGTCTGCCTTGTTAGAATGGAAGCTCCTTCAAGGCAGAGACTATCTGTCTTTCTATTTGTTTTTTATTCCTAGTGCTTAGCACAGTGCCTGGCACACAGTAAGGACTTAATAAATGCTTGTTGACCAACTATTTGCTATAATTAATAATGCATAACAGAATTTACTTTTACAAAAGTCAGTTAGATTTTGGGAAATATCAAATTTATAGTAGTTACCATTGAATGTAGAAGTTTGCTTAACTATTTATCAGTGGAGTTACTCACTTCACTGTTACCAATCATAGCCCTTCTCTGACGGTATATGGTTTCATGATTGGCTGTGGTCAAACCAATTCATAACATGCTGGCCAACCTTCTGGTGATTTGACTTGCCATACTTAGCTAGCTGATTTCTTGGATCTTCATCTTTTGATTATTAATCCATTGCTGAGCTCATACTTGAAACATAGTAAGATCTGACACTTTAGCCTCCATTGACCATCCTTCAAGAACTTAGGTCACCTTCATACCTTCAATCAATTGATTAACAAGTATTTGTTAAACATATACCATGTGTTGGGTATTGTGCCAAGTGCTGGGAATACAAAGGCAAAACAGTGAAACAGCCCCTGTCTTTAAGGTGCTTGTATTCTTATTGCGTGTGTGTGTGTGTGTATGTATATATACACACATATATAATATATATGCAAAATAAATGTAAGGTAATGGGGAAACATTGGGGTCTCATGGTCCAAGGTTGATCCAGCTGACCTATCCCAAGAGTCCTAGAGTTTTAACACTACCAATTTTTCCTGGATGATCCTCGATCTTCTCATCAAAGAACAAGGGTGTAGAAAGTTTACAGGGTGGCACCATTGCTGGCCAGCTGTTATTTGCACCATTTCCAATTTAGTGACATCTTGTTGTATCAAAACTCTCTGGAAGCCCCCTTGATTTTTATCAAACAATGTGTATATGTGTATATTCCAGTCTGAGTAAATATGAGAACCAGGATGGTATCCTGACTGGCCTTGAAGTCAAGAAGACTGGAGTCCATGTTCTACCTTTAACATATAGCATCTTTGTGACCATGAGTAAGTCATGAGTTAGTGCTCTGGGCAGCTAAGACTATAAATTACAAATGAGTTGCTGGTCTTCACTGGTGGAGATTATTTCCACACTGGGAATTTTTCACATTGCTGGGGGAAACCCTCCCCAACTAAAAACCCAACCAAATATGAAAGTGTTTATGATACTCTTTTAGGCTGACCTTTATTTTCTGTGGAGTATAAACTTACGCTTGTCTAAATACTTATTTTTGCCTGTATCTGTAAATGAATGTTTTAAGAATTCCCTACTTATGTGAGTCCTGTATAAATAGTTTATAGTTCTAGAACACTCATCATGAGTGTACAGAGTTAAAGATTCCCATAAAACATTGGATGCTAGTTCTTTGGTTCTTAGAAAGGATGTGTGATCTTATCACTGACTTCTCCTTCCATGTTTCATGAATTACTGTGAAGGCTGAAAGTGCACCTAGTGGCCAGTCTTCTAGTGAAGAGCCTTTCTGAACTTGGCTCAGAAGTTGAACCTTCAACAATAAATACGCAGTCTATCACAGACCCAGTACTTGAAGTCTTCCCAGATAGATAAACTCTTTCAGAGCTTATATTCCATTGACCTAAGCATTAAGGGCCCAGTATCAACAATGGCACAAAGAGAAATTGGTGTAGAATTTTAAGGAAGAGCTACTTATTTAAGTAAACATCGTAAGTTGTGTATATATTGCCTTATTACTAGTACTAATGAATTATGATGACAGCTTTCTTCCCATATACATGATTCAATCCTAGTGTTATCATTGCATAGAAGATCACTTTTTCTTTTAACTCAAACTTTATTTCAAATACATTGAACACAATTTTTAAAACGTTACCATGTACCAACCGGTTCGCCTTTTGTGCCTGGTAATCCTTTTGTGCCAGGTTTTCCAGGAATGCCATCTGAGCCCTTTATTCCAGGGTCTCCTCTGTTCCCCGGATCGCCTCGATCTCCTACTTCTCCTTCATATGATGTTTCACCTTTTTCTCCCTTTCGTCCCTGATCACCAGGAGCACCTGGGAATCCCTAGTGAGAGTAAGAAAGAAACTTTGTTTATGTTTTTTTGTAAAATTGGTTTTGTTTTAGTCTTAAATACATACAATAGTAACATGCATTTATAGTGAACTTTTAGATTTTCAGAGCTCATTTATATGCATTATCTCATCTGATTCTCCTGACAACCCTCTGAGGTAGATACTAGTCTTACCCATATTTGACCGGTGAAGAAAATGAGACTGGGAGGAATAAAATGACTTTCTGAGGTTTACACAGCTAGCAAGGGTCTGAAATGGGATTTGAACCCAGTTTTTATATCACGCCATCATCAAATAAAACTTATTACATATTAAAACCTTTAGAACTTTGAGAAAGACATCAAGGTTTTGTCACTGTAGTTCTGCCGTATTTCATGAATTACTATGGTTGAAAATAGCATCACCTAATGACCAACTTGCCAATAAGGTAAGTTATGTTCATGTGATTTCTCCACTAAGGTGCTTTTGTTGGAAAGTTGAAAATGATTAAGTTAACACAATAATCACAGTGAATGATGTTCAATACAATAATCTGAACAGAGGCTGTAGTTGAATTTTGATCATCTTTAACTCATTCAGGAAAAGTACATCCTATTTTCTGTTAGCTGATTGGGTTCCCCATTCTCCAGGGTCCTATGATTACAGAATTTCAGGGAGCAGGGATGACAGGATCCTGACTGGTCTTTCAAAACAGAGTGGGATGATATATAGGTGGTTGGTTCATGCAGTAGGGAGTTCTGTCCAAGTATCTGGGCCACTCAAGAACTGGTATTCCCATCTCTCAGTAAAGCTGAACTCACATTTCACCTTAGCTCCATAGAATCATCCCAGTGTAGTGAAGGATGAGGCACACCCAGAAGATTTAGAGAAGGCATAGCAAAAACATCCTTCCCCCACTCCCCATCTTATTTTCCTTTATTCTGATCCCCTGAATTTGGTGGGGCAAATGCTTTGAAGAAATTCCTTTAAGTTTGAGTTTATTTTCTCCCAGGAACTAAGATGTTTATAGGAGAGATTTTGCCTCTAGATGTTGTAACTTCTGTTCTTGCTATATTTTGTCAGTATACATCCCTTTGTAAAAGCTAATTTATGTTAATTAGTTAAATGATACTGGGGTTTTAATCACTATTTGTATTGGGGCAAACAATGACATTAGAGAAGAACACCCCCGATCTTTCAGGCGGTACCTCTAGAACTATGAGGGAAGATAACGCTTTGTTCTAGGGAACCTGACTCATTACCACGAGTGAGAGTTGGGATAAAGACCTTAGTCATTGTAAAGGCTACAGGCATAAATAATCAGAAAGACCTGATGCCTGGCTAGCTGTGTGTGTAAGGCAATAGAACTTGACGGGCCTTTGCCTGTAAGGATAATGGGAATATGGCAACTGCTAGGAATAGCCGGGAATATGGCAACTGCTAGGAATAGCCATCAGCTTTTCCCCTCCACCTGAGAATAGGGTCAGACTGGAAGGGCATGAGAAATGAGAAGGTAAATGTGTGGGGAAAGATGTAACAGTTTGTTTAGCATCAAAATGACTCAGCAGCAACAGTTGTGTATTGGGGGGTCAGGGAATAAAGAGAGAAAGGGAGAGAGAGAGAAAGAGAGAGAGAGAAAGAGAGAGAGGGAGGGAGGGAGAGAGAGAGAGAGAGGGGAAGAGAGAGAGGGAGAAGGAGAGAAAGAGAGGGACAGAGAGAGAGAGAGAGAGAGAGAAAGAGGGAGAGAGGGAGAGAGAGAGAGAGAGAGGGAGAGAGAGAGAGAGTCTACTTCTTGAGATGGGAAAGAAGTGAATGGAATTCAGTAAAGGAGGGTGAGGTAAGGGTCTGAATAATAAAAGAGTTGAAAATATTAATTAACTCAGAAGTCACCACTTAGCACTATCTTTTTTTTTTTTTACAAGGCGATCAGGACTAAGTGACCTACCCAGGGTCACACAGCTGGTAAGTATCAAATGTCTTGAGACCAAATTTGAATTCAAGTCTTCCTGATTCCAGAGTGCTCTATCTACTGCACCCCCTAGATGCCCCAGCACTATCTTATTTTTAAAGATCTATAATACTACCTTCCTCAACTTCAGCAGGAAGGATGTCAGAATCAGACCTTGCATTTCCCTGGTCCAGACTTTTTACCAGCTCTGTGATGATGGGCAAATCACTTTATCCTTAGGTCTGAGGGTAAGAAGTTGACTATCAATGCTGAGTTCTTTAGTCACTTGAGGAAACTAGATCTCAGGATGGTCCTATTAGTCTGGAGTACCTGTTTAGGTAAGTAGGATCCATAAGAGGGGAATGTTTCTTGGCTGTCTGTGGGCTTAGAAATGAGTCCTTTCTGTATTCTTTACTCGATATGATAAAATTTGTTCTTTGTTCAAAGCTTTGTCAGCTAAATGCTTACTAGGGACAACAAATGTTGCAAGATTCCAAACACCGATGAGGAAAAACATGAGCTATGCAAATTATTCTTAAGGAATAGCCCTCATGACTGATTCTGATCCATCTATTAGAGGAGCCCGAATTCTCACAAGCACTAAATTAAAAAAATAATTGAACCAAAATGTTTAAACAATTCACATTGTAATTAATTATAAGTATTGCATTATATTGTATGTATTGTAAGTAATCTTACTGGAAAGCCTGGTAGTCCTGTATATCCTGGAGATCCTGGGTTTCCCTTTAAACCATCAGGTCCTTGTCCCCCTAAAAGTCAATCAAGTGACAAATATTTATTGAGTGGTTATTATGTGAAAAAAAAAGAATTCAGTTAACAAAGCTTATGAGAACTAGCTGTTCTTTTCAGGCATCATCTAAAGGAAATTATTATGTAAATTGTTTCTATTGTATCGCTGTCATAGCATAAAAATAGTGTTGGATAAAAGAATGAATTGAGGGGCAGAATAGACTCTGAGTACCACTCTTAGATTTTTCTTTTTCTAAGTTATCAAAAATACCCAAATTTCAATATATAATTGGTTTGAGGAATACAGAGGAACACCTGAGTTGGTCATTTAAGCACTTTATAACCAGGCGCCCCTTGACCAATGACAGTGCTGGCTGCCTGCCACTTAGGAATCTCTGCTCTTCTACCCCAGACCACTTGCAGACACCAGAACCAGTATTTACAGATGCCAGGAAAGTTCCTCCTCCCCAGTGCAGCATTCCTTGGTGAGTTCCCACTAATCATTGGACACCTATCCTCAGCTGAATTTTGACTGAATCCTACTGGCATTTCCACTTCTGCTGTAGATATCCCAGAATTCCACTGCACTGAGGTGAAACTGACTTGACGCCACCTGGCATTTCTGACCCTAGCCTCCAGCTAAAACTCTTTCTGAATGCCAGCTAATGAATTCCCAGGGATTAAGAAAATGTTTCTGTGCTGGGATTTGTGTTACCTGGACTCTTTTGACCTTCTAAAATCCCCTTTCCAGTCCTCTCAAATTATCCTAGTGCATCTATGATTTCAAAACCCCTCTTAGCCAAGTCAGCCTTCCATGGAAAAGGGAATAACAAATCCAAATATTGTTTACCTTGAGTTCCTTTTTCACCATCTAGCCCAGGCAAACCTGGTGGACCTGGGGGTCCTGGAGTGTAAGTACACTGGGTACACAGCGGTCCTGCCTCTCCTGCAAGGAGATGATGATTCCATTAATCACAAGCCCATATGATCTACTTAGGAGAATTAAACCTTTCTGTTTCCATGAGACAGAGAAACTTGTCTTTTGTGTGTTCTGAAAAGCACTTAATAAATATCAAACTAGTAATAATCTCTCCCTGTTCTATCTACCTGGGGTAGACAGGTAAATAAAGAAGAATAAGAACTTAATTCTAGTTATCCTGGGTTTGGGCATTAAAAAAGAGACAGAAATCTTCCATAAAAGGGAGTAATCCTTTAGTGTTTATCATCTGGCCTGAGGAATAGAGCTGATAGTCTACAAGGAGTCATTTGGGCATTATTTCTGCTTTCTATTTAAGATACGTAAACCCACAAGGCATTTTCAGCTAATTCTTCTTCTTCTTCTTCTTCTTCTTCTTCTTCTTCTTCTTCTTCTTCTTCTTCTTCTTTCTTCTTCTTCAGTCAGGGTTAAGTGACTTGCCCAGGGTTACAATAATAAGTATCTGAGGCCAGATTTGAACTCAGACTCCAGAGCTAGTGCTCTGTCCACTGTACCACCTAACTGCCCTAACTAATTTGTTTTTGAAAAGAAAAATCTTTAAAAGAGCATAGAGTTAAATAGCTTAATTGGCTCCTTAATTTTTGTGTATTGTCATTTTATAAGGGGGAAAATAGAGTAAAATATAGATTATTTTAAAGCATGACATTGTTGATAGGCTCACTAACCTTTGGGCCCATAGGCTCCAGGCATGCCTGGAGACCCCAAATGGCCTGGATCTCCATGGTCTCCTGGAGGACCGTTCCGAAAAGTTACTTTACCTGTTGAAAAGTTAGAAAGACAATTTTAAAGCTATTGCATATTCTTAGAGACCATTTCCTATGAATCACAGCATATACATTAGGTAACATATTTAACACATAATTCTTTTATTGGAAAATAAAGTCACTCATGTATGTTGGTATGAATGAAGAGAGTGTCACTTACTTTCACAATTACATAGATAGAAGTAGGAGGCTGAGTTTGGAGAAGGGCCAGAAAACTGGTTTATTTGGAATATAGGAGACATGAAAAGAAGTGATGCAGAATGTTAGGAAAATTAGGACATGGAAGACTTTAAATGTTATGCTGAAGAGCTTATATTTTATCCCAGAGATAATAGCCAATATTTATATAGCAATTTAAGGTTTGCAAAGTACTTTATAAAGATTATCTCATTTTATTCTCACAACTCTAGGAGAAATATGCTATTCTCATCCCCATTTTACAGATGAGGAAACTGATGCAGGCAGATGTTAAGTGGCTTGCCCAGGGTCACAAAGCTAGTATGTGTCTGAGGCTGGATTTGAATTCAGGTCTTCCTGATCCCAGGTCCTGAGCTCTGTACATTGTACCACCAGCTGCCTTCAAGACTCTATGCATGTAGAGAGCAGCTAATTAGGCACAGTTGTAAATTATCTTTTGATAAAAGCTTTAGTTCCATGGCTCTTCCAGAAACATTGCATTCTTATTGGTTTTGAAGCTCTGGGGTTGGCACATTTTTCCAGGAATTGGTCTAAATCATTCTAGTAGTAGAAAGAACTCTGGCCTGGGTTGGGATCAGGAAAGATCTGGTAATGTCTGAGAAGTGACTTGTCCCAGGTCACTCAGTTGACAGGATTCTGACTCAGGTTTTGTGACTCCAATCCAGTTAATAGTATCATAGATGAAGAAGTGGAAAGAACCTTCAAGCTCCAACCTCCCCATTTTACAGTAGAGGAAAATGTGCCTCCCCCCCAAAAAGTGACTTTTCCAGAGTCACGGAGTTAATGAGATTGATGTACTACCTAAGTTTTGATTCTTGACATTCTGTACCCCTGCTGATGTATCAGTACAACACTTTTAGTGGCTTTGTAGAGGGATAATAATGAGCTGGTGATTCCTCTGTAAACAAGTCACTTAATCCTCCTGACTTCACTGATAAAGAATTTGGAAAAGGAGCAAAAATGAGGCATCAAAACTCATGATTTCAGAGCAGGATCAAAATCCATTACCTCAGTCTATAAATTGGTTACAAAAACAAACTGCAGGTAATTCAGGGGGAATGGGAGGAAGGCATTTTGACCTGGTGGTCCTGGAAGACCAGGTAACCCCTTGTAGCCTGGTGTGCCTGGAAATCCCGGAAGTCCAGGAGGCCCCATTATGTCCATGCCAGGTGGTCCTCTCTGTCCTTTACTTCCTTTGATTCCTGGAGATCCTGGGGTACCCCTAAGACCAGGTCTCGAAGCCCCTAAGTAGAAAAAAAATAAACATTTTGAGCTATTATAGTTACTTCCAAAAACATTTTAGGTAAGTTATTTTTCTGTACATGTGTTCATTCCTTCAAGATTCCATGTTCTTCTAATGACCCCTGTTTTGCATCTAAGAAAAGTCTCTTTGTTGATAATCCAGGACTTTAAAATTATTGATCAGCATTTCAAGGGCACATGAAAATTCTAATGAATACCTGGTCCAAGCTGACTGGACAATAAAGATGCCACCATTCCACCTACTCATGTTAGTTCTCACCTTCCCTTTCATTACATGTCTCAGACAATTAACAAAGAGGTAGTAAAAATGCCTTGGGTAAAGCCAGGAAACATCTGATGTCTCACACAGAGAGACACAACTTTAATGCAACCTGGTATACTATTAATATGAACATTACTGTATTTAAAAAAATATTAGTGTATACACACACACACACACATACTAAGAAATACATACATACCAGGTCTACCAACATCTCCTGGGGGACCTCTGGGTCCTATGGAAAGGATTAAATATTTTTTGAAAAGACATAGATGCCAAACCTCCTTCCCCCTTTTCCATCCCCCAAAGAAAAGCATAAGATCATTAGGATTTAGAACTATCAGGAACTTTGGAGGCCATCCAGACCAACACCTTCATTTTACAGATGAGGAAATTGAGTCCCAAAGACATAAGTGACTTGCTGAAGGCTGAATAGGTAGAAAGTAGAAGAACTGAGATGCAAACCCAGATCTTCTGACTCAAATCCAGGGCTCATCTCCTATACCACATGTAACTTAAGTAACTGGAGAAACTGTAGGTCATTATACTAAAAGGACCAGGAGCATCAATCAACACAAAATTTTGAAAATAATTTTTCTATAATTTGCTATAGTTTATCTGTGTAATCCATTTAAATATAAATAATTATAAGCTGATACTATTATTTTGTTTTCAAATAAAAAAATTTTCATTCTCTTATCTCTATTTTCTTTGCTTTGTGGATTAAAAAAAATGCCCTGTGTCAACTGATGGTACTTGGTCCTTTGAGGTATTCTTAAATTTTGGTCCTTCTAGCTAGTCATTCAAACACTCCTCATGGCTTTTTGTGTCTTGGCTCTCTTTTCTTTAAATACTGTGAACTTCATATAGACAAAGATTAAAGAGGCCAAAAAAGCCCTAGAATCTCACTAATAAAGAGATAAACTTGGGGAAAGCTAGGCAAGTGAAATAATGGAAAAGAACTGAAAACGATAACGTGTAACAGGAAGATGGACATAAAGTGCTCACTGAACCATGGAGGACTATGTAACTATAGGCTGGAGGCAGTTAAGTGGGGCAGTAAACGCCTGCATTTCATTCATCCTCACAAAAATCCCACGAAGTAGCTTTTGATGTGGCTGTCTACATGTTGGGACAGAAAGATGGAAATAGGCTATAATCATCATTAGCATCTCTGGGAAATACAAAGTTTGAACATCCTTCTTAAGTGGGAGACAGTAAAACTCTTGGAATCTTTCAGCAATGCATCACTACGAATGGGACTGGTGGTGAGAGAATACTTTAAGAAAAGCCCTCTTACCATGTGGGCCACGTTCTCCTTTGGGTCCTGGAGGGCCAGGAGCTCCATCATCACCTTTCTCCAGGTATCCAGTGTAATATTCTGTCTTAAAATAGAAAGGCATGAAAAATTTGAAAAAAGAAAGGCTCCCAGGGCCCCACTAAAAGCTTTCAACGGACAACATAATGGTGTTGATTATTCTAGTTTCTTTTGTGGCCTCTTGACTGAAAAGAAACGTTCAGAATTTGCCAGACATCATCGGTCATCTGAGACACAGCAATCACACATGGCCTTAACATACATGAGTAAGAGAGACTTCCACAGTAGGTCACAGGTGATATTTAGAGGCTAAAGCTACCCTCCTGGTATTATAATTACCCTGTATGTCCATGTTATAGATTTGAAAATTCTATCTATTTGCAAGTCTAGATGAATATAATCTCTGATGGGCTCGATAGACCTCTGGCTAATCTCTTCTCCTTGATCCTGAAGCTCATCTGCAGACTGACATTCATTAGCTATTAGCCATGCAGCTTTGGAGGAGGGATGTAGTTCTTTAGAAGAGATTACTGATGGACGTATTATAGACATAGAATAATAACACATGATGTCCCACAAGTCTTAGTGGAGTCTTAATGTTTAATAGCTTAAAATTCCACTGAGACTTCTGGGATGCCCTGTATTAATTTACCCTCACACTGAAAGTTTGCAGAATGTTTGCCTTAAGTTTACACACATTCACTCACTTGGCCCTCACCACACCCATGTGTGGGAACTGCTGTTATTAGTCCCAATTTTGCAATGAGGAGACTCAGACTCAGAGGTACTGAGTGACTGGCTTAACGTCACAGCTGGTAAGTATCCGAGGAAAGATTCCAGCCCCCATCTGCCTGACTCTGAGTCAAGCACTTTCCTCACTCCTTCCCCAAGTTGCTTGTCCCACACCAATGAAAATCAAATTTTGCTCAGGGAAAACAGAGAATGTATTTTAAGAGGTCATAGCAATAGGAAATATTAGGGCTCACCCGACCCAATTTTCTTTTAGCTTCTGAATTTTAACCTGGAAGGGGAAAATCTAATGTTTGTCACCTTGTTTTGTAGATGGGAAATGGAAGAGTATACAGCCTATAGCCAAGACTATAGAATTATATGACGTCTATGGACCAGAACTCACAACCTTGGATGTTATTTTTTCCCTACTCCCTACTCTACAGGAACATTGTGTACCACTTGGTGTTCAGGGGCTGAGCAAAAGTGAGTCTGTTCCTATACTACAGAGAGGAAGATAGACTGATGGATGGTAACAAGGCTCTTGGCATCTTTCCATGGGTTCTCATTGGCTACTCCCACTCTCCATTAACATTTGTCCTTGGTTCTGCCAGGAAGTTCATCTTTGATCACAGTTCTGTACCCCTAAGAAAAGAGTTAGTGAAGACACAGTTCTGCAGTGGATGACAATATTTCACAGTCATTCTCAAAAGCACCTTGTTTATTTTGTTGTTGTTTTTTGGGTCAGAGCCATAACTAGGATGGGGTAACCAGGGCATTTCCCCAGGGTGCACAAGCATCCAGGGTTTTTTTTTAGTCTCTTACACTTCCCAATTCTCCATTTGTCCCATACCATCACTCTTGTAACCATAGTATGACTGCCTCTGACTCTGCCTTCCCTTGAATCCCCAGTGCTTAGCATGGTGCCTAGCACATAGGAAGGACATAATAAATGCTTTCTGATTGCCTGCTCTCTCACTTGGCTACAGGTAGCCACTAGTAGCTAGCCTGGCCTACCTTAGAGAAGTTCTTGCCACATCTGTTATCTCATAACCATACTCTTTTCTTGTTTCTTCACTCTATTATCTCCTCCTCCTCCTAGGAGTTGGGAATTGCAGGCCATGGGCTGCCCCAAAGATGGCATTTGTGTGAGCCACTCATAGTCTGGTACTATTATATTAGCAGAGAAGTGGCCTGATAAACAGTGTCTAGTCCTAACCTCCATGGACCCATAAGCTCCACCCATCAGCTTATATGTGGTTCTTAAGCCTTCCTACCCCATAAGTGAACCTGTCCACAGACAGACTTCACCTTGCTACCCCCTACCCCATGTAGCAGTTTAAGATGTCATTGGGTTTTTGTGTCTGAGGTCTTTCCCCAATGTTCTCCTCACTCCTTGATCTGCTTTTGATAGGGGCCATAATTTCTAGTTATAGTTCTGTATGCATGACAAGTAATATTGTGGATTTAGAGCTAGAAAAGATCTGAGAAGCAATTGAATACAACTCCCTTATTTTGAAGATGTGGCAACTAAGTAAGTAATATCCATACACAATGCCTGAGGTGGGATTTGAATCCAGATCTTTGTGACTCCAAATCCAATGTATTCTCTACTCTACAATGCTGACTTAATAGATGTTTTTTGGTGGATTGATTGGGTATAAGGAAAGGAAGTCCCTTAGTTAGGAGTGTGTATTGCTACTGTTCTCCTAAACACAAAGGTGGGAATAAGTTTCATTCTTAGTACCAACAAAAACAGCATCTTCCTGGATGTGGCTTCAAAGGTAAATGTTATAATGTGAATTTCTTAAAGAGTTGTTATAAGAATTACTGAGTCAGAGCACTGTGCCTTGAGGTGTTCAACTCTACATTTTATCAGACAACTTCATCCAAACTTACTGGACCACGGAATCCCGGTGGGCCAATGTCTCCTTTAAATCCCTGTGTTAAAGAAATAAATGTAATTGTCAACCAGATCAATGAATGCGAATGACACAATTAGAATATTCTGAGTGCAGTGCCCCACTTCCTCAAAAATAAGAGTCTTCATTAGTTAAGTTTTCTTTGAATGTCATTTAGAGTTTTAATTCAAATGTTAAATTGTTCCAGGAAACCAGAAACCGCAGTAAGACATTTTACTGAAGTCTATGATGATTGCGTCTTGTGCCCAGTTCCCCCATCGTTTTTTGTTTTTATCAAATCTGATCAAATTAAAAGAGGATAAAGTCACAGGATACTATGGAAAGGATTACCTTAACACCAGTTTCTCCAGTTAATCCAGGGAAACCCTTTTCACCCTTAGCTCCCTGAGGGAAAGAATAGAAGAAAATTTAAAGGAGAAGTGAGTTCACCAGTTTCTCCTATATCTACTGCTGTTGTTTAAAAAAAAATTTAAAAATGCATTCATGTTAGATTTGCACAGAAGAAGGACTAAAATAAGACTGTCATAGGAGGTGCTTAATCAGCATTTGTTGAATTACATTGTCAAGCATAGTTTTATTTTTTAATGATAAACTTTTGATTGGTTTATGGAATACAAGAAAGGGTCTCAAATATCAGTATAGGGAACTCCAGTTTGGAAATTCCTTCCAGTGTGGATAGTAACCCATTTATGACTTAGTAGATTCAATTAAATTCAGAAAGCATTATTAAGCACCTACTGTGTGTCTAATACTATATGAGGCTCCAAGGATACAGAAATTAAAATGAGAAAAGGTCCTTGTCCTCATGAAGCACATAGAGGTTAAGTGACACAGCTAATTTCAGAGGTGGAATCTGGATGAGTTTTGGTCTTCCTGACTCCAAGTCCAGCACTAACTACTATACTACACCATTTCTCTAATAAAAAATGACATGAATATAGCATTTTAAAGTTTACAAAGCATTTTATGCATTTTATTTTACGTAAAGCCTGCAACAACCCTGTGAGGTGGGTACCACAAGCAACACTGTGTCCACTTTATAGGTAAAGAAGCAGGTTCAGAGCTGAAGTAATTTGCCCAATATTCCCCCCTAGTTACTAAATGTCTAAAGCAGGAGGTGAAGCCCAAACTCCCTGGCTCTAAGCCTGGCCTGAGTCACATATGGCTTTCTAGGGCCTCAAGTGCAGTCCTATGACTGAATCCAAACTTCATTTGTTCTGTGAAGTTGGAACTTAGTCAAAGGGCTATTCTTGAGGCCTTGCAGCAGTACTACTACTATCTTGAGTGGCCTCAAGGCAGCAGGTTCTCCTCTCCTGCTCTAAGCCCAGCACTCATATTTCCTACACCAGAGGGCATTGTTAATTTAGAACTTCTGAACAAAACAAAACAGGTTGTAATCAAGAAAAAAGCTTCCTTTGTCTAAGTAGTGTTGAAACTTTAACCATGATGGAATAATGAAAAATAAAATACTTACTGGAAGGCCAGGGAAACCAGGGGCACCATCTTTCCCAGGTTTTCCCTAAATTCAAAGCAAAACAAAAGATAAAAAAAAAAAAGCCAACATGCTATTTCAGAAAAGCAGAAAATATATTTGCTGTTTCTCCTATGGCCATTAGCTAGAAGTTTACAACAAAGTTTAAACATCCCTTAAATCTTAAACCTCCCACACTAAGGTCAGTTTCTAATAGGAAAAATCTTTGATGCAGCCGTTCTGGAGAGCAATTTGGGAATATGCCCAAACCCCAACCACACTGTACATACCCTTTGATCCAGCAGTACTACTACTACTAGGTCTGTATCCCAAAGAGATCATAAAAAAGGGGAAAAGACCTCCATGTGCAAAAGTATTTATAGTGGCCCTTTTCTTGGTAGCAAAATTTTGGAATTTGAGGAGTTGCCCATTAATTGAGAAATGGCTGAACAAGCTGTGGTATATGGAAGTAATGGAATACTATTATGCTACAAGAAATGATGAACAGGTGGATTTTTAAAAAACCTTGGAAAGATTTGTATAACCTGATGCAAAGTGAAATGAACAGAACCAGGACATCTTACATAGTATTAGCACTATTGTGTGCTGATCAACTATGAATGATATAACTCTTCTCAGCAACACAATGATCTAAGACAGTTACACAGGACTCATGATGGAAAGTGCTTTCCTCATCCAGATAAAGAAGTGATGAACTCTGAATGCAGATCAAAGCATACTTTTTTGACTTATTTTATTCTTTTTTGTGGTTTTTTTTTCCTTTTAGTTTCTTCTTTCACAACGGGAATTATAGAAATATATTTTACATGATAGCACATGCATAACCCATGTCAAATTACCTACCATTTTAGGGAGAGGGAAGGGGAGGGAGGGAGAAAAATTTTAGAAACTCGAAATCTTGTAAAAATGAGTGCCAAAAATTGTCTTGATGTGTAATTGGAAAAGAAATACAATTAAAAAAGGAAAAGTTTTACATACTAAGATGCTTCATTATTTTTTTGCTACTAAGAAAGGTATGAGGCCAAACAAAGAGTAAGCAGGGAAGGAGAGAAAGAAAAACAAAATCGTTTTCTGACTGCTCCTGAGCTAGAGTTCCTCAATTTAGCTTCTTTGTTTTTTATTTTTAAGTGTCATTAACTCAGAACATCAGACACTTATCTCTATGTGTATGAATTAAAATCTGTTCCAATATCACACTTAGGTTATTTTGAGATAAGCTCTGGTTTCAGGTTATCTATACCATTTCTCCCCCAGCCAATTGATGAATAGTTGAGTTAGCACCATAAATATATCTCGTATATATAAAGCATTACTTTTGTCATCTTCTACTATGTAAAGGCATTTTATGATAAAATCTTAAACCTTATTTCTAGTGTATGTATGCATACACACGTATATTTATACACACATACATATGTATGCATGCATGTCCACATGCTATGAACATACATGCATGCACACAGTTATATACACATAATTGGCTTTTCAAAGTAGAATCCAAATTGCTGCTAGCACCTATCTACACATTTCACTAGGGAATGAATGCTTCTCACCTGAGGACCAGGGTCTCCAGGAATACCTTTTTCAGAGCCATAAGA
The DNA here is from genome assembly GCA_028627135.1 of Pseudochirops cupreus. Classification (NCBI taxonomy): domain Eukaryota; kingdom Metazoa; phylum Chordata; class Mammalia; order Diprotodontia; family Pseudocheiridae; genus Pseudochirops; species Pseudochirops cupreus. Next base: position 48,790,764 of record CM053580.1, read on the forward strand.
TTCTCCAGGTAGCCCCTATATTGGAGAAATGTTAAGGTTTATGTTTTCTTGTATAAGGGTTGAGTTCCTCAGCAATGCCAACCAATCAAATGACATGTATTCAATGATGTTTTAAAATGTGTAAATGAGATAGTTTAAACCCTCTGATCTATTTAAGTGGTTCAATTCTTTGATGTGGGTGCGACTGGCTGATACCAATTATACCCACTGGGTTCTATGTATAACATAGCAGTTCATATCAGTAAAATTAGTCCAGAGGGGTCTATCCCAGAGGTAAAAGGTTTCAGTTCTAGACTTGAGGATACTAGTTCCAACAAGCCCTTGAGAGGGAATTGTTCCTGGAAAAAAGGGGGTGAGGAAGGATAAAACTAGTGTTTCTCTAGCCTATTCTGTTGATTACATCACTGGAGAGAAGAGAACAATAGAAGATAAGGCATCTAACCAGCAAGGACAAACATGGACCAAAAAGACACATATAGATATAGTAATATAGCCACCCAAATGAGGAGAAGCTACTCAAGCTTCAGGAAGTATGTTGCCTCCTCCCTTGTGATCAAAAGAATTCTGCCTATTGAAAGAGGAAAGTCCTTGGAGCTCAACAAAGAACTAGAGATAAAGAGAGCTTCATAAGGACTCTAAAAGGGAGAAAAGGACTTCCAGCACTAGGACTGTGTAGTATTTTTTTGCCATAGATATTCCCTAAACATGTACCTCACTACCTTTGTACTTTACATTTATACCCACTCTTTCTAGGAGCCATGTATGTCTAGTAGAAGAGAGTATACTGGTGGAGGAGAGGGGCATTTTATATCAATTGTTCTTACTAAATCACTTTATTTTTTTTAAATGACTTGTTTATTTACTTTTAATTTACAAGATTCAGTTCCACATTCACTTGAGTTTCAGATTTTCTCCCCTCCCTTCTCCCCCCACCCATGGCGGCGTGCAATCATGTATAGGATCTGCAAATACTTTCACATTGTACAATAGTTTGGTCATATAGAAGGGTTGTAACCAATGAGTGATCACTGGGAAAAGAAAAAAAAAAGCAAAACCAGATATGAAAGAGAATGATAGCGTGTTTTGCTTCAGTCTCCATTTAAACTATAATCTTTCTATATCTTTCTCTGAGTTTTTACTAAATCACTTTAATAAATACCTTTTCAAAAAGCTAATTGAGGCTATTGGCTTATAACTGTGTGAAAAACATACCAATGTGGGCTTATGAGCAACAGCATTAGAAAACTAAGGGCCATCTCTAGGAATGTGATGGAACTCATTGCCATCTGAGGACTCATCCTGCAATGCAAGTGGGAGGTGGGGAAGTAGTTCAGAGAGGAAGCTGCACTTGTTTTTCCATTCACTTTGATTTTATTTACTTACTACCTTTAGGATTAGAGGATCATAGAAGGACCCTTAGATAGCCAACATTTGTGATGAACCTCTTTGAATCTGAATTGATCCTCACACCACAAATCAAACTGCTCCCGCCTGCATGCACTTTGTTGGTGCAGCCTCTGTCTCTAAGGGTACCTTCCATATTTATGTCGTAAATATAGACATGCTTATATTTGTCTCCCCCATTGTAATATAAGTTTTTTAAGAACAGCCTTTTTCTTTGTATGCTTAGATCTTAATGAAGTGCCTGGCACATAACAAACAATAAATGCTTGTTGATTGATTGATTTGATTGGTTGGAAGTACAAGTTCTTCAAAAAGAAGGGGAAAAAACATACAAAAGGAAAAAGGAGAAGTGACACATTGCTAGTGCTGGGACATTGGACAAATTGTTTGGCCTCCCAATCTTCAGTTTCTTCATTTGTAACATGAGGGGGTTGAACTAGATATTTTAGGTTCTTTCTAGTTCTAAATCTGTGATCCCAGACCATGAACTAGATTTTTTAGGGTCTTTCTAGTTCTAAATCTGTGATCTGTAGCCTTATACAGAATATGGATTGCAGATTGACATATAATTTATGACAGAATATAGCAAATATGAATTGGTTATTAAGACAAAGGTCAGAAACAATCAAAGATCAGGGTCATGTGGAAAGAGAGAAGAGCAAAGGGAAGATGGAAGAGAAGAATTGAAAAGGTATGGAAGTATAATGGTTTGTGTTCACAGGATCTAATAAGAAAGGCCCAGGACATATGATGTTTGACAACTTGCAATCCTTATGACTATATTACCCATCAAGGTTAAATGACTTTACTGTGGAGGCAACCAAACTGGCATATCCAGGATGTCTGCTAGCACAGGTTCTCAGATCTGCTTTTCAAAGGGTTAACAATCCTACTTTTAATTACATTCACTAGTTCAGGGAACGCTGAACTTCAGAAAAATACAAACAGAGAAAATGCAAGCAAATAAAGACCAACCAAATAAAGTCATAGGGCTCTGACTACCTGAATCAAAGCAATATTGCTATATACTTTACATACATCTCTGGTTCGAGAGAGCCTTTACATCTTAGCAGTTGGGAAGCTCTGAACATAGGGCCACTCAGAATCTTAACCAGGGAATCACAAGATCCTTCTCATAAGTGAGCCCCCAAAGCAAACTACCAACTCACGGAATATATACACTCGGGGGGCGGAGCCAAGATGGCGGCGTAGCAGCAGCAACATATCGCAGCTCTCACATAGCCACCCCAAAATACCCATAAAATAGGACTCTAAACCAATACTGGAACTCCAAAAAGCACACAAAGATACTTCCCACTAAAGTCAGCTTGGCTACAAGGAACCATATCAGCATTGTGAACCAAAAGCAGCCTGGCCTGAAGCCGTGGCTGTGCCCTGGGGGCGCTGGACTGGAAGAGCTGAGGAGCCTCTCAGGTGAGCATATTAGCAGCAGCTGCGAGTGGGATTTGTGAAAGGGGGAGATAAGCAGTCCGGCCAGAAG
>CM053580.1:48794168-48811882 GCA_028627135.1 Pseudochirops cupreus
GCAAGCTTCCCTTAACTGATTCTAGGTGAGGCCAATTAATGGGTGGTGGAAGATCTTACATCCCATTCACATTATGCTTACCCAAGTTGTCCATGGCCATGAAAAATCATTTATTATTTGCCTTTATCATTATACTTAGCTTATGATAATAAAGGTAAATATTATTATGATTAATACTGTTATAGAAATAATATTATAGCTCATTATTTTAAAGGTAAAATTCTAGAATTTTTTGTTAACACTAGGGATGAAATTATGAGCCAAGTGTTTTGTATTTTATCGAGGATTTAAAGTTCCTCACATGTTAATATACATTGAAATGTCTTGTTATATGTTCTGTTTATTGATAGCCTACCTTTGGTCCTGGGGGTCCTGGCTTACCCATGCTTCCTTTGTCTCCTTTGTCCCCTTTGTAGTCCTATCAAAAAATAATTCAGAGTGTTTATACGCTCATAAGATGAGTATATAATTAACTTAGATATTTAAAATTGCAAAAAACTGGTTCTCTAATATTCCTCATTATAAGAAAACTCATTATAAGAAAACTTGATACATCAGATGGTGGTTGTTAATATTACATAAGAAATAATCATCTTATAAAAAAGGATTCATTTCAGGTTTCCTTTCAATAATAAGCTATTCTAGAACACTTAAAACCAAGTTCAATTAATTTTTTTAGATAGATTGAAAACACTTTTCAGGAGTACCTCTACCGTGTCAAGTTAGGTGTCTGTGTGAAAAAATGCCCCAAACTACTAATAATCAGAGAAATGCAAATTAAAGCAACACTGAAGTTCCACATCATACTCATCACATCTGATCATAAAAAAGGAAAAGACAAATGTTGGGGGAGCTATTGGGAAAATATATATATTCATGCACTAATTGCTGTAAGTTAGTCCAGCCATTCTGGAAAGCAATTTGGAGTCATACCCCTAAAGTTACTAAATTATTTCATTACTAGATCTTTATCTCCAAAAAGATCAAAAAAGAGGAAAAGGACCTATATGTACAAAAATATTTATAGTAGCTCCTTTTGTGGTGGCAAAAAACTGGAAACAAAGTAAATTTCCATTGATTGGGGAGTATAACAAATTATGAAACATGAATCTAATGGAATACTGTTGTTCTGTAAGTAATGACTAGGAGAACAGCTTCAGAGGAAACTTGGAAGACTTGTATGAACTCATATTGAGGGAAGTGATCAGAACTAGGAATTATATACAATAACAACAATATTGTAAGAATGAACAACTTTGAAACATTTATGAGCAATAATCCTGGAAATGAACAGCCAGAGTCCAGAGGACTGACAGTGAAGGATGCTACCCATTTCCTGACAGAGAAAGATGGAATATATACGCAGAATGAGATGCACCTTTTTGGACATGGCTGAGGTGGGAATTTGTTCTGTTTAACTATGCATATTTGTTAAAAAGGTTTTGTTTTTCTTTTTTTCTTCTTCAAGGAGAGGGGGAGATAGAAGAAAGAGAAAAAGTAAAGTGTGGCATTTTATAATTACAGTTTGGCTCATTATGCTATTTTTGTACATGGTTTGGGTCCTTCCTACCACTGAACACAACTAATAAGGTAAAGTAGAGTGAATTTCCAGTTAATCTTGAGGGCTCAATCTGCTTGCTTCTTTATATAATCTTAATGGGATCCACAATTTATTCAATAAATATGATCCTAAAATGCCGTCAATTAAATTGTCAATTTTTTGTCAATTAAATTGATTTTGTCAATTAAAACATCTCACATATATTTAAGAAGTATAGTGTTAAAATAGCTCATATTTATATAGGATTTTACTTTATATAAATTATCTCATTTGATAATCAATGTGATTATCTCATTTTAAAAGAGATTTGAATCCTTTTATGAAGAAATTTTTTTCTTATTGTTGCACTTCAAAAATTATTTCCTAATTTGTTTGGTAAATTCGGATTTTCAACCATTGGCTCATTCTTTGGTTTGGTTCAAGGCAAGCTTGTTCTGAGCAAGTTTAAGAAAAAGAGCCTTTTTTTTCACCTTGGTTTGCAAAGACTGTGTTGGATGCAGAATTTGTTTTAATTGTTGACAAAAATGAAATGACGTAATTGTTCCAAAAATGGACAGTTGAACGAAGAGCTAAATTACATTTGTGAATAGCCAAATTTCTGACCTCTACTCTTGTGGCAAGCTCTGGCCACTGTCCATCTGAAAGCTACAAAAGAGATGCAAAACTTAGGGCACTGTCATCAGGAATCTGGGGACTAACAGAAGCTCTCCATCTTTACCTGCAACCTACTACCAGGACATTCCTATGATAGTTACCATCCCCACCCTCAGTCCATAAATCTTTCCTTCTGATCTTCCCCAGTCTTTCATTCCTGATCTCTGAGGAAGAGTAATGGGGACAGTAAGGGACAAGGTGAATGGGTTGGATTAAGGGAAATTTGGATTGGGTATGGGTGCTGTCTCATCATCCCTGTCCTTTTCAAGAAGTCTTGGTTGTAAGAATAACTGGTCCCATGTTTAGCAGAAGGTAAAGATCAAATACTATTGGAGTGTTACCGTTAGGTTCTCTGGTCCAGTCAGCGTCACAATAACTGCTCCTGGTGGTCCAGGGGGTCCTGTTAACCCTTTCATACCCTAAAGGGACAAAGAAATAAATGACAAGAACAAAACAATCAGACTGCATAACTGAGCTATCATTGAAGAATGTCTCTTCCCTGTCTGTGCACTTCCTGTGTTAAGGCTGACCAAAAGGTCACTTGAGACATGGGAAGTACATCATTGTAAATGTCCTTTTTTCTAGCCACTGTGGATATTTATACAATAGTTCTTAAAAGTAATTTTTCCCTTATATGTAAAAGGTAGCATTTTAAATTACCTGATCTCCCTTTTCTCCGATCCCTTTAACACCCATGTGACCCTATGGATAAACATAAATATTATATATTTTTAAAAAGTCTTTATACATGAAAACATTTACATTTAATTTATTTTATCTTTTACACTGGATGTTCATATTTGAACCTTGAATTTTGGGCTGATAAAAAATTTTTTCAGATAGTACTTGGGAGGAAAATGATCTTATTCTAAAAACGGAGAAATGAAGTACAGAGGGATTTAAGAAATTTACTTAATGTCCCAGATGACCCAGGAGAAGTACTACAGTGAAAAGAACCGTGGGGGTGGAGGGAGTCAGGATACCTGGTCCCTTAGCCTGGGGACTGGGGCAGGTAGGACACCTACTCTTTGTGCTGTCAGAAAGAGAGCCTGGGTTTGGATTTCCAAAGTACTTGACCATCACAATGGCTTTGAAATTCCTAGGTGGGACCAATAATGTCACATTAGGCCAGGGGTTGTGAAGGTACAGGAGTGTTAATAACAAATGATTACCTTTCACAACAGAACTATAAAAAAGGAACCAAATGAATGAATGTGTGAATGACTATTCTATATTTACCATCATGATCAAAGTGCCATAGGATGTTAGAACCAGAAGGAAGCTTGGAGATCATCTAGTCTACCACCTTCATTTCTCAGAGGGAGAAACTCAGGCCCAGCAAGAGGGCAGTCACACAGATAATAAATAGCAAAGTTAGTATTTAAACCCAGGTCCTCTGACTCCAAATTTTGTGTTCTTTCAGTATAACAACTAGAAATTTTGGCACGTAATGCAAGCAGTCCTAAATGCTTTATTAAATCAATTTGCTAATTCATGATGTGAAACTAATAGGCACTGAACCTGTGAATCCATTGGTATATTGATAATTCATTAAAGGAACTCCCAAATGAGAAAGTTCTTTCTACCAACACAGATTGGCACCTTCTCTATAACTTATAGTCTGCTCTAAGCACTGAGAGGATAAGTGCTTCACCCAAGATCACACAATCAGTATCCGTCAAAGGCGAGACTTGATCCCCAGTCTTTCTGACTTGGAGGCAAACTCTCTATTCACTGCCCCAGTGATGCCAAATTCAGGAATCACTGTAAGACTCTAAATTGCTGAGAAGGTGCGGATCTTCAGTGATAGAAGAAGTTGATATCTAGGACCTCCTTTTCATCAATGAAATCATAGAGAAAATTTAAAAAAATACTGACTTAGAAACAGAGACATCCATAATATCCAATGTTAACTAATCATATTTGCTAACTAGGTGCTGGACTCAGTTGTTTTTCTTCTGCTGCTGAAGAGGTGCATGTGTTAAATTTTTGTGCTTTCTAAATTTTGGTACTCTGGGAGGAAGTCCCAGCTGCCATGCCCTAGTTATAGTAATATTCTTTCAGCAAGATGAAATTAAATATCAAAATTTAAAAGTTTGAAAAAAAAGAATAACGGAAAACCTGTTAGTGATGCAAATTAAAGTTATGTACAAAAAAAGATGAAACTGATTTTTCTTTGGCAGAAACATATTGCTCAAATCTGTTAGCTGATATGAAGTACAGCTGAGTAGTTTCTGAAATCAGGTTGATGATGTCCAATTTTTTCCTTATGAGAAACTGCATTTGATTTCCTCAAGAACCTGATTGGGGCCTGGGAATCCTCCCAATCACACTTTCTTCCTTGCTGAGAATCCCTTTGAAGCTTAGGAAGATGGCAACTGACTTGAAGATCAATGAGGAAAGACTCTGAGATTTACTAGGCAATCAAAACCACCTAGCTAGGGATCTCTGATGTAAGCTATATCACCTGTGAACTTTGCTCTACCTTTGGTCCTGGAGGTCCCATCTCTCCTGGAAAACCCTGCAAGATACCATAAATTAAAATTACAATAAGGAAAGAGGTTCTGATAATTTCATTAAGAAATATTTTATCAATGGAAGAACAATTTATTCAGGTAGCCTCAAACTACCTGTAAACACAAGTTCCTAAAATAATATCCATGGCCATCTCTAATACAGTTATTTTATTTTGTATATAGATATACATATATATATATATATATGTGTGTGTGTGTGTGTGTGTGTATACATACTCACATATATATACACATATATATGTATATTGATGAGGGCTTCATACTCACTAGGAAACCTGGGGGCCCTTGTGGTCCAGCTGGTCCAGGAAATCCTGGGGGTCCAGGCAAACCCTTTAAAAAACATGAACCAGAATAAATTCCTACCTGCTTATTATATAAAAGCAACCCTAATTTCACAAGTCTAATTTACTGAAATATTTTAAATGAATCAGAACAATAAATTATGTTTAATAAATCATCACACCCAAAGAATAGAGGGTCTTTAACCATGTGGAATAGGTCATCAGCAACCCAGCATGGATGGGAATGTCTACAGAAAAAAAGGCAGAGGTTACATTCTGTTTTATAGCAGAGCCTATATAGTCCCACTTTCCCTCTGCTTATGGTCCAGTCTTTAGGATATCATATTCTTTTCTTCCATCCTCTCTGGATTCCTTGCTTCTTGTCCTTTACCTCTTGAATCTGTCAACATAGGATGGCAAGAACTTCCTCAAGTGTTGTTTGCTTCCAGTTGAATGGAACAAGTTTAAAACTCCTCCTCATCAATTCAAGGTCCTCTACCAATTGGCACTGCCTTCAACTGGAGTTTGGATATACCTCATCTTCTATGCAATTATACCTCCATCTCACACTGGCAAACTATTTGTTTCCCCAGGCTCCAACGCCTTTGCTTATGTCATTACCTGAAATGGGCCCTCTTCTCTTTTTCCTCCTACAGAATTTTGCTCAAGACTCACCTCTTCCATAAAGCCCACTTAGTTCCCATTAATGCAGTTATTCTAATCACTCCATTATCAACCTCTGCATAATTGTAGAATTGGAGAATGAGGTAAGGTATTTGCTGTTGATCATGACAGTAAGACTGGTTGCAATCCTTTTACCTTTGGAGAGAATTGGTCTGACTATGGAGAGAAGAGCTGGCCCAAGTGAGTCTTTGGTGTTCAGGGGAGGGCACAATTATAGCTGTGTGAGTAACCCAGGGATTTTTCCCTTATGTAGAGATTTTATGAGCTCACCCCAGTGCTTATAAATGAATGAATGAATAAAGATAGATAGATAGATAGACAGATAGGTAGATAGATAGATAGATAGGTAGATAGATAGATAGATACTGAGAAGGCAAAATGGTAGCGTGTCTGTCTTCTTCCAACTAGGTGCTTTAAGAACCGTGACTGTACTTGGTAACCAATACTAGGTGGGGTGGAGTGGGGGTATGCAATTTATTGGTTTGTGATGATATAGGAATTAGTATACAGCCTAGGCTGACTATCTGCAGAGGCTACTGATCTAAGGTTCTGCCCCAACCCTTTAGAGTGGCCTGTATGCATGACCTAAGTGTCATATAAAATTATGGCTTTGATTACATTGGTTTAGGGAACTCCCTGGATGAGGACATTCCCTCTACCAATGCAGGTCAGTACCTTCTCTACAACTTATAATCTTAGGGGGAGGTTCTTAACTGGAGGTCCATGAACTCGTTTTGTTTTTTTTTGCAGGGGGAAAGGCAATGCAATTGGGGTTAAGTGACTTGCCCAAGGTCACAAGGCTAGTAAGTGTTAAAGTGTCTGAGGCTGGATTTGAACTCAGGTTCTCCTGACTACAGGGCTTATGCTCTATTCACTGTACCACCTAGCCACCTCCATGAATTTGTTTTTAAACTTATTTTTGAGAACTATATTTCAACATATTTGGTTTCCTTTGTAATACTAAGCACTCATGTATGTAAAATTACTATTTTGATAATGGGTTCATAGGCTTTACCCCAAACTGCCAAAGGGGTTCATGGCATAAAGAAAGTTACAAAATGGATATTCTTAAAATGAGAGTCTGACCTTAGCATTCCTGTCCCCAAGAAGCTTCAGTGACTATTTGGAGAACTCTGGCATTTTGAAGTCCATTCTGATCTGGTAGCCTTGTGATCTGATCGGATGTGACATCAGTCCTCCTGATACTCTCTGTATTCCAGTCAAACTGACTGACTTACTTGTTCTTTTCTGTAGGTGACATTCTCTCTCCTCTGCTCTCCTTCACTTTCACCTTGGAAAATCCCTAACTTCATTGAAAATACCGTTTAGGAGCCAACTCCCTCAGGAGGCCTTTCTAGTTTTTAATAATCTTCCCAGTTTTTAGTGCTCTTGCCACTCCCTTCACCTTGTATTTATTCTAAGCATATGTAAGACTGTACTATATATACATGTATGTGTATATACATGCATACATATATGTATACATATGTAAAATATATATAGGTGTAGGTATATATACTAATTTGTGTATGTGTGGCTTTTCCTCAGTAGAATGTAAGCTTCCTGAGGGCAAGAACTATTTTATTTTTATTTTTGTGTCCCAAATGCCTAGCAAATACACGGTGTGTAGTAAGCTTTTGATAAATGTGTGTTGAGTTGCATTGTTGAATCAAATAGTGTCGCATCATGAAGTTTTTAAATGATTATTAGGAAGAGAGATGTCTTTGAATTGCGTGTATGAGGTAGATTGGTAAATCTGAATGAACGAATCTTTTTTAAATGAAATGACAAGAATTTATTATATTAGCTTTCTAGAAGATAACAAAAATGAGAGACTTTTCTCTGCCTGAAGTTCTCTACCTGACGTCCTGGTATTCCTGGTAACCCAGGATCACCTCTTCCACCATTTTCTATACCTTCTTCACGAGCCGGGGCTCCCTTGAAAATGAAGGAAATCCATTAAATCTAAAGAAATACAATCTCTTTACAACTCTTATTAATTTTTATTCAGTCATACTATTGCAAGGCTGAAAATATTTCACAATTGGGGTCCTGATAAATAATAGTAGTAATCATGACAGCTCACATGGATCTTGCTTCATATACTTACTGTAACCCAAGACCCTTAACCTTATTTTTCTTATCTTAAAAATGGGAATAATAATAGCACTTGACCCTACAGGGTTGTTTTAAGTATCAAATATCTATCTATCTATCTATCTATCTATCTATCTATCTATCTATCTATCTGTCTGTCTGTCTGTCTGTCTATCTATGTATCTGGATAGATATAGATATACACCCACATACATACACATATACATATCACTTCTAAAATCCTAAAGTGTTTTTTAAATTCCATCACCACCACCACCACCACCACTATCATCATCATCACATCATCATATTGTCCCAAAAGTCTCAGTGTAGTTTTAAGTTTTATTGGCATAAAATTGCACTGAGACTTTTGGTGTACCCCGTATCATGCCTTATACTTTACAATGTACTCTGCTCACAATCACAGAATGAAGTAGGTAGAGCAAATGCTATCATCTACATTAAGAGCTATGGTAAATTGCTGGTTTTCTTTAGAGATAGTGATGCTTTGAAATTTTCTAGTGTTTTATTTTTGAATTTGCTTTCCCTTCCCTCAGGTTCTGTGGTTTTACTGATGGCAAAAATGAAAAAAGAACTTAAATTGGCTTGTGAGATCGTGCATCCAATGGCAGAACTCAATCTGGATTTTAAAGGGTCAACTGTTATCCAAAGGATTGAGAGAGAGTCAGAGGAATCAGTTGTCTTCCAGATAATTCATAGTTGAAAGCATCTAAAACAAAATGAGGAAGCCAAATAGCAAAGAGCACTAGGGACATGACTGCCCAATTCAGCCTGATTCCCCAACATTTTCGGTCTTTTTGTTGTATGTGTATTTCCTTGCGCTGCCTTTGGCTGGTGCCAGCGTGCCTGACTGTCGTCGGCAGGGCCCCGAATGGCTCCATCTGACTCAGTCACACCTGCCACGTGCACTTTGGGCTCCCGACTTTCAGCTCAGTGCTCTTTCTGTTAGATTACTCTTCCTCAATGGATTATGATAGAAAATTACATCTGTAATAGCACATCTATAGAAAGGGCTAGAGAAAGAAATAATGGAATAATGTCTTTTGTTCCTTAAGTACAAAAAATTCCCCAGACTCTGTTGGGTTATGTATTAATGGCATTTCCATTCGTGAAATTTTCTTTATGTTTAAATATATTTCTCCATTTGATGGAAATATTTTCTTCATGCTATTTTTAATTTGGATACTTTTTGATCATTAAGTAATTAATGATAACACTACAGATTACTTACTTTTTCTCCTTTTAGTCCATTGGTACCCTAGAAAAAATAATAGTAAATTAATAAAATAGAATTCAAATAGGGAACTTTCCCCTACTCTTTTGAAAAATATTGGGAATCTCACATCAATGACATTCAATGATTTATTTCAAAGTTTGCAAATTTGGTAATTCTGTTGTTAAAAGAATTAAATCTGTGTTTAGTGACAGCTAATGAAGATTCAAGAAACCCCAGATAAATCTTTTATGGCAATAGGTTGGTGTGAAGGGGAACTCTGTGTGTCTACCATGAAGTGTTAGCTGAGAGAATGGGGACTCCTGATGTTCAAGGTACACTTCCACTGAACCCCTGCTCCAGGAAAACAGGAGGCTTGTGTTCCCCCAAGGCAACTCGTTGTTTCAAAAGGCCTCTGAAACGCCAAGCTCCGTAAGGTGGCATACTGGCACCACAGCCTTCTCAGAAGGCTAAAAAAGTCGAGTTGAAATGAGTGTAATGTGAGGGGGTTGTGTGTGTGTGTGTGTGTGTTTTTAAAAGCATTACTTTCAATTAGCATGATGCTCTTTGTTTTGTTGAGGCATCAGTTTATTTTAGGTTAAGTACTAGGATGAAACCAACCAAAGCATTTCTTACCATTTTCCAAAGTTCAGAGTTTGCCCTAGTTAATAGGGCTGTTTACGTATTTTGAGGTTATAGATTAACATGGGGCAGGGAGGTAGCACAAATAGAGTATCAGGCCTGGAATCAGGAAGACTCATCTTTCTGAGTTCAAATCTGGCCTCAGACACTTACTAACTCTGTGACCTTGGGCACTTAACCCTGTTTGCCTCAGTTTCCTCATCTGTAAAATGAGTTGAAGGAAAAAACAAACCACTCCAATATCTTTGCCCAAAAACACCCAAGCGGGGCCATAAAGAGTCAGACATGACTAAAAAATAACTCAACAAGTAGATTAAAATCTGGGAATTGAGGGTTAAGGGAAATAATATGCAGAAATAAATAATGAAGTGGGCAGTTGTCAAAGTAGTAAGAGAAGTGATATCTAGTTGTATGGGAGACTGTCATAGTCTGCATTCTAACCAACCAATATCAGGACATAAGGCTCGTGAAAGAATGAGGGGTGAGAGGGAGCACACTGGAAAAGATTCAGTGAAGGGTCACTTTGAAACTGGATAGCACTTCAGTGGCCCAAATTCCTCATTTCTCAAATGAGGAAATAGAGAGTCAAAGGGAAAGTGACTTGCCCAAGGTCATATTAGTGTTAAGAAGCAGAGCTGGGATCTGAGCTCAGAACTTCCAATTCTAAAAGACAGGAAAGAAAGGCAGAAAGATAGAGGTAAAGGATGATCACAGAGCTGGAAGAAACCTTAAAGATCATTTAGTATAGAGGAAGAAACTGTGGATCAGAGAGGTTGGGACTTGTCAGTGGTCACACAGTTTGTAAATGGTAGAAATGGAACTCCATTGACATTTGAGATACAAACTCTGTGTGTGTGTGTGTGTGTGTTCATACAAAGTCAAGGTACTAGGCAAGGTAAATCTAAGCTCCCAAATGTTCCTTCACAAGGTACTAAGGATCTGGCCCTTGGCTCTGTGGCTTTGGAAGAGATAAAGAAGGGTTAGACATGGTTTCTTACCCAAATAACCTGCTATCTATTTGGGAAGACAAGAATGATACAGATGGAACAATGGGAAAAGAGTTCAAGACAGTCTACATCCAAGACTAAATAGGGATATACAGATTATAGAAGTGTCATAGGAGTCAAGTGGTTATACTTTGGTTCCCCATAGATTTCCTTTAGCTATCCACAAGAGGTCTCTGTGATAAGTTCAGGCATTTTGATTCTCCTGTTGACTGTACAAGAGCTCTGTCCGCCTAGACATATCTTCCTACCTCACTTTTTCTTGTCTACAAAAGAAATACCTCATATCAACTCTCTCCATTCAGATATACTGAAAGAGGGAAACATGGCCACACACTCCTTGATTTCTGCCCTCTCTCCCTTACCCTTCCCTACTATTCCTTCTCTGCTGACATTCCATAGCAGAGCTTTCTCAATAAAGCAGAGTTGCTAAATTCTTTTTTTTTTTGCTTTTTGGAGAGGGGAAGGTAGGAAAATTGGGGTTAAGTGACTTCCGCAAGTCCGCATGGCTAGTTTTGTGTTAAGTGTCTGAGGTGGGATATGAACTCAGGACCTCCTGACTCCAGGGCCAGTGCTCTATTCACTGTGCCACCTAGTCACCCCAGAGTTGCTAAATTCTTATTTTGCTTCTGTTATATATGTCAAGGACAAAGAATCTTTAACCTGGAATAATAATAATGAAAAAAGTCCAGTAGGGAATTAGATAGCCGTTTCTTTGAAAAGCTCTGTAGTTTTCAGGGGATTTATAGCAACCTTAATACGAGTCAGAGGAGGACAGCCAGGCTGAAGAGCCTCATGCCATATGAGGATGGGTAGAAATAACTGGGAGTGTTAGATTAGAGAAGTCTTGGGGAGACACAACAGTTATATTCAAGTAATTGAAAGTCGAATAAAAAAGGAATAGATTTGATCTCCTTGATCCTAGGGGGCAGGGCAAGGAGCAATGAGTGGACACACAAAAGGGGCAAATTTAGCCTTAATGTTAGACATAACTTCCTAAAGAGGAATGAACTGCCTTAGGAGGTGGTAGCCTTCTCCTTGATGGTCTTCAAGCAGAGACTGGATGACAGTGTATGTGGTGTGGTATAGAATGGACTCTTTTGCAGGGATTGGTTGGATTAGGTGGTCATTGAGGACCCTTACAAATCTGAAACTCTGGGATTATAACTATCCACTATGCCTGGGACAGTGGGACACTGACAGTGACTTTCATTCTCAGCTATAACTCAATCTTTCCCCATTCCCCAAAGCTGCCCAACCCCCTATACTGTTCCACTGATCACTGTTAACCTAGAGTGTTATATACATTCAAATCAAGTTGCCAATGTATAAACCTGCAAGTTGTCCTAAGACACCACAATACTATCTTTGAAATTAAATTTTAATAGTTGTTAGTCACTTTGGCGCAACGGTGCACCTGCCAGGTGCTTTCTCTTATAGCATGTGAAAGAGAAGTAGATGGATTCTTTCCCATACTTCATTTCCATGGGAAGCTTTGCAAAGTAGAACCTACCGGTAACCCTGGATGACCTGGTGTCCCTGAAGGTCCTGGAAATCCTTGCTCACCCTGAAAGGCATATAAAGTTGGTCATTCTTAGCTGTTGTCCAACCTCACTAGAAAAGCTTATTCAGGCATTTCCTTTGTCCCTTCCCCTCCCCTTTCAGTAATGCAATGGCAACCTTAGACAAAGCACTCAGGAGTACTTATAGCTATTTGTGGGTCAGGAAACTGAGAGCCAGGAATCCATTATATCAATTGAAAATGGGATTAGAATCTACTTGTTCTCAAATTGTTCATGGGCTCCAAAAGCCTAATTGTGCCAAGAAATTTCAAATTGCTGATTACTTGAAACTTGAATAATTAGGTCATCTCCCTCCATCTGAGGCCACGCTCGGGGGGAAAAGGGATGAAAAGCTGTAAGATTGGTTTGACTTGGTAAGCAGAGCCATTCCTCATCGTGAGTGCATCTGTGCTCCCACAGCTGTGTGATTAATGATGCTTCACAGCTGCAGGTGAAGCTGACCACTTGGGCACCTGGTTCTTTATCTTCCTGAGCGTGAATCTGACTAGCTACCCCCTATGATGACACAAGAGAATTGGAGAACAGAGAAAAACCGAATAGAGGAAGTCATTTGGTTCCAAATCTCTTGCATGCTCAGTTCAGGCATTCATACATGTATATTTGGCTAAAATGTTTCAGGGAAAACCCAACTTTTCACTGCCGTTCTATTACTTTTCTTCTTTTTCCTTTTTCCCCCTACCTTTGTGCCATTGCATCCTGGTAAACCAGGAGGTCCATAAGGACCAGTATTCCCAGGACTACCCTGAAAAAAAAAGAGAGAGAGAAAGAACAAAATGGAAAGATAACATAATTTGTAGGTACTGACACCCTACAAAAGCTGCTGTAAGACTGAGGTTAGTGACCAGCTTTAATACTTAGCTGATTCACAGTTTTGCCCATGTGCCATTCCTGTCCTGGATAGCTCTCCTTCCTCATTGCAGATCACACCCTTCTGAGCTAGTCTGGGGAGAAGACTTCCTAAACTTGGTTAGGGTAGTTTGAAGACATTTATTCCATCCCCAGGACTGTACTCGGACCTTTTCCAGCTAGAGAAGACTTGTCAGACCCTGTTCTTTGCTAGCTCAGCCATCAAGAACCCAGAGTTACTTCTATGCCAGGATGGGCATTGTGGGCAATGAAGTCAGTGGAGCCAGGTTCAGATCCAAGCTCTTCTATGTACTACCTATGTAACTCTGGGCGAGGCATTTCATCTCTCTCAGTCCCAGTTTCTTCATTTGTGAAAGCAACAGGTTGCACTCGACAGTCTCTAATTTCCCTTCCAGCTCTAAATCTATGAGCTGATGATTGGAGGAGGATTGTAGTGGAAACTGCATGTGCTATATTGTCCTGAAGAATGCTAGAAGCAAACTGAGTTAATTAAAAACAAAGGACATTTTTGGATTCTAGAGTAGGTTTTATTCTTATTATGGTATAAATAATACATATATACATATCTATGACATAAAATTCAAATAGAACCCCCATGCATATTAACAAATAGAAAACCACAAATTATTTTTTAATTTTAATTTATTTTATTAAACATTTCCTGATGACATTTTAATCTGGTTACCCATTTTGCAACTCACTTGTGACAAGTTCAGTAAGTTTGACTCTTCTGATATAAATCATATGATTTATATTTCAATTATTTCACTTACTCCAGAGAAATTTAAGAGAGGCAGTGTGGCCTAGTGGAAAGAGTATCAGAAGACTTGGGTTCAAATACCTGCTCTGCCCTTTACTACTTGTGTTATCTTGGACAAGTTACCCCCCTCCTTTGTTTCCCCATCTGTAAAACGAGGGGCTTGAATCAATAATAAAGCCAAAACAGACTGCTTTAAGTAGACTGAGGAGATGCTCTCATTTGCTAGCCACAATAACTAAGATTTGCTTTAAGACCAATAAAATGTCTTAGCTATATATTCTAAGATGAGATTCCCAACACCATAATTAGATGGTTACAGCAGGTATGGGTAATCTCAGGTTGTCAGTGAGGAAGCCCAAGCTCCAAGAAGGTAAACACCTTAACTATAATCCCGCAGCTAGGAGGACATTCTTTGCAGGTGGGATTGAGATACTGAATCTTCTTGACTCCCACATCCAGTGTTCTATCCACTACTTCATGCTGCCTCCTTAGATGACTTAAAGGTCTCTCCCAGTTTTAAAACTATGACCCCATGACTTGTGACCCTACGAGAAACGTGCATTTCCTCATTACTTACAGGAAGTCCTGGAGGACCTGGAAAACCTGGCAATCCTGTCATTCCCTATTGATATATAAAAAAGAGAAAAATACTGTTTAAATGTTCAAAATATAGCATTTAAAAATTAATATGAATGGATTATAATACTGACCCTTGTGCCTTTGGAACCAATAAAGCCTGGAAACCCTGGAGAACCCTAGAACCATTAAAGAGTGAGGGAAAGAAAAAAATACACAGTAAAATAATATGTAAAATACATTATATTAATACATGCATACATTATAGACCATCCTTTCCCAAATTTCTCCAAACTGTTAACACTGTTTTGCCTCCCGTTTTATCTCATTATTAATACTGCCTTACTTGTAATCAATTTTTTTTTTCACAAAGCACTATAGAGCTGGAAGAGTAACTTGGAAGGGAAAAATAAAACTCCATCTAAAAGACACTAGATAATCAGCTGTTAAAACATGATAAGACTCACTGTAAAGATGGCTGTGGAAGATGGAAACAGCAGCCAATGTTACATGTCTGATTTCTTAGGCTTATTAATAAAATATGCCACAGATGTGGAGAACTGTATAAATCAGAGATGAACCTGCAGTGTTCATATTGTGAAGAATTAAGAATCATTGCTGAAATATAGCTTTAGAGGGGCCCTGCTTTGGGAGGGAGGCAGGGAGTATCTGTCATCTCTACAACACAGAAACAGAGGTTCAGCGACTTTTGTTGCTGAAAATACTTTTGGTATTTTCCATCATGCAGAAAAGAAAAAGCTGTTAACATAGTCTTCCTATATTAGATTAGACAGCCAAGGCCAAAGTCTGTCTTTTCTTACTTATATGGAACTCAGGAACTCAATACTCCCAAATCTTGAAAGATTCACATGCTGTTCTTTTCTCCACCCTCACTCCCCTCCCCCTAACCCCCCAAAAATCCTATTTAGGTTATTCTGCAGGGAAGTTATGTGTTCCTCATATTTTATCTTCCTTTTATACATTTTCTCTTACTTTCAAGTACTTCTAAAGTGAGACAAAAAACTTGTGACTTTGGGAAACTTTCCTCATCAGGTTTAATTCATCTGGGATCATCTGCATTTGAGCCAAAGCCTCATAGGTCCCTGTTCCTGGTGATCTGCTTCAAAGTAGAATCTTCATCAACACTGCCTAGAACACATTTTTCCTGGATTGATTCTGTGATATGTCTGGTGTATCTAGGACAGTACATACTCCCAAATGAGCACCGTGTATTCCGAAGTATTGTTTTGGTTAATATCGACATATCAGATGGAAACACTGAAAAAGGAAACAGCTGAGCAATGAGGCACAGATCACGTGGGAGAGGAAGCCGTTGTAGTGAAATAACTACTGACTTATTCAACCACCTGTGGAACAGCAGCCCGCACTCTCCTCCCCGACCCAGAATGGAGGATGGCATGCTTAGACCAGGCCTGGCCTGGCCTGGCCTGTCCGTGAAGAAGATGTTTGAAATGCAAAGAGAAAGGTGAAAGGAGAGAGAAGGTTGGATTTGATGAAAAACAGATCTACGTTATAGGTGGAGACAGTGTCTCCAAGCCCTGCACTGGGCTACCTATTGCCTATTTTCCTTCTGGTAGAAATGAGAATGGGGATCTGGGTAAGGAATTGAGAGGATGCCTAAATAATTACTACCATGGAGACAGAATAAGATAAATGAGAACAATCATTTTCTCAGGTGACAGAACATTCCAGCCTTTAAAAAACTCACTCAGCAGATGAACCATTTTTCTCTGTGTTCACCTAGGTTATAACAATTGCTGTAGGAGACCCATGATTAAAGAGATTAATCATTGTAGACTTCAGTCTGGCTAATGCCCATAGGAGAAAAGACAGCACATGTTTAACTATTATTTAATTTGCACATATTTCTAATGAAAATCCATTGACTGTTTATAAAGTGGACTCACGTTCATTGAGACAGATGTTAGGATAATAGAACAATACCATTGCAATGTTCTACGTTTTAGATCTGTGGCACAACCCAAATGCAGAGGATTTATATGAATTTAAAAATAGAGCTGGGACACAGTCCTGCTACATTTTAAAATGATGACAAAGGGCTAATTTATTAATTTAGTACTGAAATCTTCCAAGGCCTCAAAACCTGCTGTAGTAGGAGGTACCAGCTGGTAACTATGGTCATAAGATGAGAAGATCCCTGCCACAAAGACTAATTCTTCTCTAAAAAATCAATAAAGCCATCCCTGAGACTTAATTTGTCCAAGAAATCTAGCTTGAATCATAGACATAATCAGTGATATAGAGTCATTGACATCTTGGTCATTTGAGGCATAACAGACATAAAAAGAGGCATAAAAACACAATAGATGGCACTCCTCAACCTCAACAGCCTTCCCACTGCTGTGTAACTTCCCACTGGCTATACCACTGTGGCAAATGCAGGAAGAGCTTTGAGAGGAGCTGTGCCCAATTGAACCAAATGCTTCCTTTGCTTAATATCCTTTCCATGCTAATGTTGAAGAAACTTTCTTTTCTTAAATCTTAGAGACTCTTGGACCCAAGATGGCGGCATAAGAGCAGCAACATATCACAGCTCTCACATAGCCACCCCAAAATACCCATAAAATATGACTCTAAACTAATTCTAGAACTCCAAAACACACATAAATATACTTTCCACTAAAGTCAGCTTGGCTACAAAGAACCATACCAGCACTGCAGACTGAAACCAGCCTAGCCTGAAACCGCGACTGTGCCTTGGAGGTGGCTAGACAAGAGGAGCCGAGCCCCAGCTGGAGCTTCGGGTGAGTGAATTGGCAGCAGCTGCGGCAGTATCCAGAATTAGGTCAGTGGGCCTGTGAAATCAGGGGAGAAAAGCAGTCTGGCTGAAACACCTCCAGAGCAACGAGGCTGCAGACCTGGAGGTCTTGCACCTGCCTCCACACTGCCACTTCAGAGCTCTCGGCCTGTAGACTGCAGGGGGACCAAGCAATCATTCAGAGGCCAAGTGCTCTCGCGTTGAACAGCCTGGATTCCGATCATGGTCTTGGGCTTTGGTCCTGTGTTGTTGTTTTTTTTTCAGTGAGCAGGAGTGGGGGAGAGACCCAGCAACCTCCTAAGAGCTCTGGCAGCTGGGAAAACCACAGCAATTTGGGACAGAGCTTCCCCCTCTGGAAGCAGAGCTCCACAAAGATTTAAAAAAAAATCACGGACTGACCAGTCATGAATAAGAATAAGCATAAGAAACAAAGT
>CM053580.1:48812382-48842405 GCA_028627135.1 Pseudochirops cupreus
TTGGTTTTCAAAATCCTTCTTCAACAGATCTCTAGCTTTAAGGCAGTCTTCATGTTTATTGGAATCTTTTGGTGGGGTAGCTCTGGCTGTGCTGTCCTCCTCCCGCTCCCTGCCTTGATCCTTCTTTTCCCCAAAGAAGGCATCTAGGGTTTGGTTGCTGTTCTTACTTTGCTTCTTTTGCTTATTCTTATTCATGGTTGGTCAGTCCGTGATTTATTATTTTTTTTTTTATCTCTGTGGAGCTCTGCTTCCACAGGGGAAAGCTCTGTCCCAAATTGCTGTGGTTTTCCCAGCTGCCGGAGCTCTTAGGAGGCTGCTGGGTCCCTCCCCAACTCTGGCTCACTGAAAAAAAAAACCCCAGGACCAACGCCCAAGACCACAATCCAGATCCAGGCCGCTCAACGCGAGAGTACTTGGCCTCTGAATGATCTCTTGGTCCCACTGCAGTCTGCAGGCCAGGAGCTCTGAAGCGGCACGGTGGAGGTGGGTGCAAGACCTCCAGGTCTGTGGCCTCGTTGCCCTGGATGTGTTTTGGCCAGATCCGCTTTTCTCCCCCTATTTCACCGAGCTCCACTAACTTAATTCTGGATACTGCCACAGTTGCCGCAGATCCGCTTTCCCAAAGTTCCAGCCGGGGCTCAGCTCCTCTCATCCAGCCGCCTCTGGGGCAGAACCGCTGTTTCAGCTAGGCTGGTTTTGGCTTGCGGGCTGAGATGGTTCTTCATAGCTGAGCTGACTTTAGTGGAAAGTATATTTGTGTGCATTTTGGAGTTCTAGAATTTGTTTACAGTCATATTTTATGGGTATTTTGGGGTGGCTATGTGAGAGCTGCGATATGTTGCTGCTCCTATGCCGCCATCTTGGCTCCATCCTGCAATAGGTGTTTAATAATTGTTTCTTGGTTGATTGATAGGACAATAAACCTTTTGTTATGGACCACATGAATGGATTTAAAGGGAATAGGAATTCCTTCAAAATGGAGTTGGGAGAGAAGGCCAGGGTAGAAGCTTTTGGATACCAATTGTTTCCTTTACTAGCCCAATTCATTCCCCAAATCAAGGCCAATAATCCTCTCTTTTCTCTCATGTCTCCCTGGCATTCTTGTGAAATGCTTTGGTCTTTCTGAAATACGTCCAAGGCTCAGAAACGATGGTCCACAGTGTTTGGGTTTCTTTAAACACAACAAACATCTTTCTGACCTTAGGTTGTGGGGAGATGAAATACGTTTTTTGTTTTAATAGTGACATGAGGTACTTTGGGACATCTGTTGATTTTATGATAGATTAACTCTCTAGGATCTGCAGCAGCAGAGGGAAACACTAACCAGTGATGAACAGAAAACAAGTGGCTATGCTTTCTGCCTGCATTCAGGGGTGTGAATAATATATGTCTAAATAAATATAGATGCACGTACATCTATACTTGTGTGTACATATAGACATACATACATACATTAGTTATTAAACTTAAAACTATGCTAAAACTTTTGGGAAGCCATATATATTTTTGTGTATGTGCACATACATGTACATACATGTATATGTTATTTGTCTGCATTTGTGAATATGAATAAAATGTATTTATATTATATTTTACATATGTATATGTATTTTACATATGTATGTACATATATACGTAAATATATGTAGTGTACATATATACATAAACTGTTAAAGCTTAAAATGGCAAAAATCTTTTGAGATACTGTATGTATACATATGTGTTTATGCATGCATATGTGTTTACACATGTACATACACATGTGTGTGCATATACCCATATATATGTATATTTATCTGTAGTTTTCCACAGTCTCTTACACTGGGTTAATGTCAATATTAATTTGTGTTCTCTAGAGTTGTGAGAAGAAGGCTCTGATTATAAATTTCCAAGGAAGGCAATTGGAGAGAGATATAAGAAATTAAAATGTTTTCTTAGATATCCCCCAAATAGCAGGAAATCTTTCCCAATCCCTTGTAACTCTAGTGCCTTTCCTCTATTAATTATCACCTATTTATCTTGTATATATAAGTTATTTGTACATGGTTCCTTATTGTCTCCCACATTAGATTTTTATGTATGTGTATACATGGTTGGTTGTTGTCCTTTGTTATTGAAGAAGATCAAAGTAACATCACTATGTTGAAGTCAAAGTACAGTGTGTCTGAATGTGGCTGATCAGACCAATATGACCTAGGAAGGCTCTTACCACATGTTGGGCACAAATAGTCCATGTGAACATTTGGAGTGGAGATGTCTCTACATTTGTTCATCTCACATTTTTTTTGAGCTACTGCATATGTGTCTACACACATATATTTAATATGGAGAGGTGTGTGTGTGTGTGTGTGTGTGTGTGTGTGTGTGTGTGTGTGGTGTAATTAAGATTAGGATATAAAAAATAAAAACCCTATTAGAAGATGATCTTTCCAAAGAGGAGAAGAAT
The DNA here is from genome assembly GCA_028627135.1 of Pseudochirops cupreus. Classification (NCBI taxonomy): domain Eukaryota; kingdom Metazoa; phylum Chordata; class Mammalia; order Diprotodontia; family Pseudocheiridae; genus Pseudochirops; species Pseudochirops cupreus. The sequence continues at coordinate 48,814,829 of CM053580.1, forward strand.
TAAAATTCAGTTGCTTTAATTTTATAGAAAGAAGGAAGAAAAATGTAATTCTTTTCAGAACTTATCTCATTCATCCTCCTATTACATCTGAATAAGGGAAAGGAAGGAAGGGAAAAAGAATAAGCATTTATACAGAGTGTCAGGAACTACACTAAGTACTTTACAAATATTATGTAATAGTCTGAACTGATAGATCAATGTTCTCAAAGATCTGGATGTTACATAAATGAAATGTATAGAGAATTCTTTGCAATTTTCCATTTGTACCTGAATTTCAGGATGTTTTGATACAATGCAGTCATGCCAAAGGGCAAATATTCATAAATATCTCCAGTAGGTAGAATTGTGACTACTTTTATATTTCTCTTATTAAGACTGTTATTGGTTGGTTTAAAAAAATCCTTCTTGGTTCAAGACCCTTCGTGGTAGTAAGTGAAAGGAATTGTATTTGATTTTTCAATCATCTCATACTAGGGACTAAGAAACTAAGCCTTAGTTGATACTTTCACTTGTAATCAATACATATCTTTAACCTGTTTAATTAAACTGACTCATGAATTTATTCCTTATTGTCCCCATATTTGGGGCATTTTACAATATTTTGTCTTTTTCTGTTTATTTGTAAAGGTTGACACTTGAAAACAATAGCATCTCTCGGAAGTATAGCCAGAATATACAAATTTTTTAAATAAATGGATGGGTACTCTTTCCAAAAGGAGTATCTACATCATAGCAAACGGTCAACAGTGATAGCTCTGGGACTCTGTGGATTCAGATTTTTCCAGGTTTCTGATGCTTTCTTGGCAATATGTTTGTATCTAAGACTTAGTGCCTCCAATGTAGTTTGACCTAGAACTCTCCGCTCTATTCTTGCTTAAACCTTCAGGTCAGACTCTGCTTATCACTGGGCTTCTCCTTTGCAAGAAGACTTTTCTAGTCTTCTCTCCTTGTACTCCTCTCCAAGCATTCTACAATCTATTTCCACAGGTCTAATTGTGATTCCTTATAAAAGACATGCATCTCCCATCTCTGTGTCTTTGCACTGCCTCTCCCCAATGCCTGGAATGCTTTTCCTCCTCCCTTCCATCTCCTGGCTTTTCTGGCTTCTTTCAAGACTCAACTCCAATGACATTTTCTGCAGGAAATCTTTCCCAATTTCTTGCAACCCTAATGCCTTTCTTCTGCTAATTATTTTCTATTTCCTAGTTATCTTGTATTTAATTTATTTGTACAACATGTTTGTTTGCTTGTTGTCTCCTGCATTAGATTGTGAGCTCCTTGATGGCAGGGATTTTCATTTATTTCTTTGTATCCCCAGTGCTTAGCACAGTGCCTGCTATAGTAGGTACTTAATAAATGCTTACTGACTGATCAAAAATTTTTCTGTTGTACATGGTTCCATGGCTGTGCACGATACACCAGAAATGACTGTTCAACTCTGTGCACACATGAATGAAAATGACAATGAGGAAGATGAGGATGATGAAACACAAGATTCAAGATCCCTATTCCACTAGCTGGTGCTGCATTTCCTAGAACAAATATTTAGATTTACAAATGTGTCTTAAAATTTTTTAAAAGAATATGCATATTCATGTACATAGCTAGAAAAATAATAAAATTTACCTGGAGGAACAAAAGGTGAAGAATATCAAGAAGATTAATGAGAATAAAATTCAAAAGAAGAGGATTTAACAGTGCCAGATCTCAAGCAGTATTATAAACTGGCAGTCATCAGAACGTTTTGGTGCTGGGTAAGAACCAGCGTGGTTGACCAATGACATAGACTAGGTATACAGTATACAGAGACAAATGAGCATAGTGACCTAGTATTTGATAAGCTAAAGATCCAAGCTACTGGGGAAATAACTCACTATTTGACAAAAACTGTTGGTAAAACTGGAAAATAGTCTAGGCATAAGAACAACATTTCATACTGCATACTAAGATAAAACTCAAAATAGGCACATGATTTAGCCATAAAGGGTGATATAGTCAAATTAGGGGAGCATGGAAGAAAATACCTATCAGATTTATGGATACAGGAAGAGCTTATGATAGAACAAGAGAGAGAGAGATCCATGGGAAGTAAAATGGTTAATTTTAATTACATAAAATTAAAAAGTTGTTGCACAAACAAAATCAATGCAGCCAAAATTAGAAGAAAAGCAGGAAATTGGGAGAAATTTTAAAGCAAGTTTCTCTGATAAATGTGTAATTTCTCAAATATATAGGGAACTGAGCTAACTTTATAAAAATAAAAGCCATTTCCCAATTGCTAAGTGACCAAAGGATATGAATAGGCAGTTTTCAAAAGAAGAAATCAAAGCCAACTATAGTTATATGTAAAAATGCTCTAAATCACTATTAATTAGAGAAACATAAATTAAAACAACCCTGAGGTGTTACTTGACACCTATTAGTTAGGCTAAGAAGATAGAAAAAGAAAATGAAAAATGCTGGAGGGGATATGGGAAATAGGTACACTAATATGCTGCTAGTGGAACTGTGAATTACTCCAACTATTCTGGAGAACAATTCGGAACTAAGCTCCAAGCACTATAGAACTGTGCATACCCTCTAACCCAGAAATAACACTACTAGGCCTCTATCCCAAAGAGATCAAAGAAAAAGGACAAGAACTCATATGTATAAAAATATTTATAACAGCTTTTCTTGTGGTGGCAAAGAATTGAAAACTGAGGGGATGCCCATCAATTGGGAAATGGATAAACAAATTGTGGTGTATGAATGTGGTGTAATACTATTTACTGCACTATAAGAGAAGATGAAGAGGACAATTTCAGAAAAACCTGGAAAGACTTATGGGAACTGATGCGAAGTAAAGGGAGCAGAACCAGGAGAACAATGTACATAGTAACAGCAATATTATAGAGATAATTAACTGTGAAAGCCTTAAAAACTTTGATCGATGCAATGATTCATCATGATTCCAAAGCACTCAAGATGAAAGAGGCTGTACACCTCCAGATCAAGAACTGATTGACTTAGCGTGCAGACTAAAACATTATTTTCCTTTATTTTTCTTGCTTTTTTTGATGGGGGGAGGGACACGGCTAATGCAGAAAAATTCATATGCATAATTTGTATCATATTTCTTGCCTGCTCAATGGGTGGGAGAGGTAATGGAGGGAAGAAGAGAATTTGGAGCTGAAAATAAAAATAGAATTTAAAAATATATGTATATACAGATATACATATTTTCAGGAAAAGTAGAGCTCAATGAAATTCTCCATGATCCAGATTGTTGAAAAATGCTTTTAACTTATTTGAAATGATATATTAATGGTCATTAAAGCTTCATTTTGTTTTAATCCAATTGTGAAATACAATTACTTTTACCCTCTTTTAGAGCAAAGAGAAATTTTTGTATTGATACTTTAGATCCATATACCTTTGCACTGAGAAGGTCTGTGCTAGTGGCAACAGTTTTGAGGGTGTCAAAGCATCTTTTTTCATGATATCTGAAAGAGGGAAGACTACTAAATGCCTGGAAAAAAAACAACCAGAGATGTTATGACTACTAGAAAAGACAGTGGACAAAATATTTCTAGCTACTGACTTTCATGCCTACTTTCCCATTTTGCAAAATCTGAGAATAATCTGCACGTGTTTGAGTGCATCCTCAACAAAGAGATAAGGAACAAACAGGCAGGCTTCTGCAAAGGATGTTTTAGAGCTAGAGTCCTCAGGTCCTATGCAGTGCAGATGGCATTGGACCTGGGGTCAGAAGAATTAAGCACAAAACTAGTCTCAGGCATTTACTAGCCATGTGACCTTAGCAAGGCACTTTGTGCCTTAATTTCCTGATTTGTAAAATGGAAACAATAACAGAACCTACTTTCCATGGTTATTATTAAGATTAAATGAAATACTATTTGTAAAGCACTTTGCAAACCATAAAGTGCTATATAAAGTTGTTATTATCATTATATTATCATCATCATTATATTATTGTCATCATTATTTATTATTATCAGATAGCAACACCACATTTTAATTGGTACACAATTGACTGAAAGGTGCAGAGAATACTAACGCTCAATGTCCTTGTTATTTATTAGTTATAAAAAAGGCATACAATATGGTAGATAGAGCAAAACGGGACCTTAAAGGGTCTTGTCCATCAAGATGTCTCCTGTGCATGTATTAAGTTGTTCAAACTACCCTGAAAAGTGTGACAGTGGATACAATTTTTTTCTCAAATCCCCTATGTTCCATGAACTTTTGATTATAAATTCAAGAAAGGCATAAAATGGAGAGATATTTTCTCACTTAGAGTGCTTGTTATTGTCATGGAAGAGGTCAATGGAGACTCCAGAAGGAAGGAATCATTATTCCCTACAGACCAAGGGATCATAGATCTACATCTGGAGGAACCTCAGAAGCCATTCAGTTCAACCTTTTCATTTTACAGTTAAGGAAACTGAGGCCCAGAGGAGTGTCAAGTAACTTTGCCCAAGGGCACATAGGAAGTATATGTAGTATGTAGAGGCATATAATAGATGCTTTTAAAATGTTTGTTGATTAAGTGATAGACATAAAGTCAGAGTTGTACTTGGCACAGTGCTTGGCACATAGTAGGGACTTAACAGATATTTCTGTTCTAAAGAGCTCTGTAGCTGATTTTACCTACTGGTGCACAAAAAGTGTCCCTTGTTTTAGTTCCCTTCTTTTTTCCCTCAAGCCCAGTTTAACATAAGGGTAAGCTTGTAGTGTCCAAAGCCGATTAACTCTATTGAGCCATTCTGTTGATTTTAGTCTATTAACGTTGACTTGGCTGGCTTCTCTGCCAACCGATAACTTAAAGCAACATAATCAGTGAAAGGCAAAGCTGACTAAGGAGAAAGAGGGTGGTGCCAGCTAGGCTCAAAGCGTTGTCCTGGGAAGATCCTTAGGCTGTGCTTTCCTCCCCATTCTCATGTTAATCAACTGACCATGAAACTTGGATATATTTATCCAAGAAGAGATTCACATCAGAATTCTCCACCATCAACACACACACACACACACACACACACACACACATGCGCACACACACACACACACAGGATCACATGGAGCAGGAATTTTTTCAGGTAAGTGTTGGACTAGATTTAATATTTCTTCTGATTCTGAGATCTTTGACGAGCCCAGGTTTTGCTAAAATATTCTTTATTGCAGAAGAACCCACTATATCTCCTGTGATAATGCACTTTCCTTTTCAGTACGGCTCTAATTGTTAAAAAGTTTTTCCTATTTTGGGGCCACAATCTACCTATATATATGTTCCATCAGTTGGTCCTAATTCTGCCCTCAAGAGGTCAAACAGAAAGTTTATTTTCTTGTCTATATGGCATCACTTTCAAGTATTTGAAGAAATTAGTCATATTCCCATCATCATCTCTTCTCTGGGAACTACCTAGTTTTTTCAACCACTCTTCAAAGAGCATGACCTCAAGGTCTTTTACCATCCTGATCCCTTCCCCTGGACTTTCTCCATCTTGTCAATGTCCTTCCTAAAATGTAGCATTCAGACTGAAAACAACACTCCAATTATGATCTGATCTGACTAGGTTAGCGGTTCTCAACCTGTGGGTTGAAACCACTTTGCAGGTTGAACGACCCTTTCACAGTGGTCACCTGAGACCATCAGAAAACATATATTTCCGATGGTCTTAGGAACCAAGACACCATTCCTCTATCTGTCTCTAGGTGGGTCCACCCACATGCAGATATGCCCACATACGAGTATTAAAGGGTCGTGGCATTAGGGAGGTTGAGAACCACTGGGCTAGGTCTCATGAGACAGAGACTATCTCCCTGCTTCTGGACACTGTGTCTTCTGAGGCTGATAACCTTAGATTGCATTAGATTTGAGGGTTGTCATTCTGAATTAGCAATAGGAGTTTGCAATCCATTTAAAACCCTAGAAACTTTTCAGATCAACTACCTACCCACAATTTCCTTCTCCACCCACCTCCATATTTGTACCTATGAAGCTGATTTTCTGGATAATGTAGAGACATGTGGAATTAGATGATAGTACAATTAATTGGTTTAGGAAAATAGCTCACTGGCCCTATTAGTAATAGTTAATAGAGCAATTGAAACTTGGAGGAAGGTCTCTAGTGGAGAACTATCAGGCTCTATGTCTAACCTTATCCTGCTTAGTATTTTATTGTTGTCTTCAGTGTAGCTATGGATAAAGTTAATATGGTACAATAGGAATACTAGATTGGGAGGGAGAAGACCTAGGTTTGAATCCTAGCGCTACCTGTGTATCCTTGGGCAAATCACTTCTCTCAGGCCCTCCATTTCCTCCTGTGAAATGAGACAATAGAGTCAGATGACCTTTAAGGTTCTTTTAAGTTTTAAATCTATGACCTTAAGACTTTGTCAAACCAGCACACGTAATAAGATGAAATGTATTAAGAATAAATGTAAAACTTGATACTTAGGTTAAAAAAAATTGTGACCCAGAATAGGACAGATGTGCTTAGAGAACAAATAAAGTTTTAATGGACTATAAACCCAACATAAGGGAATAGTGTGATGTAACAACGAAAAAAGCTAGTGTGACCTGGGACCACATCAATGCAAACATAGTGGTCAAGAAAGGGGAGGTGACAATGTTGCCACCATAGACACAAAAGTCTTCAGATGAGCATGGAAATATTTCTGAGACCATACAATCCTATTTCTGGCACCACAGCTTGTCTGGGGATGCCCTTGGATGCTTCCTCTTGCAGAGACTTTGTGGGAGTTCTCAGTCTGCCCCTCTGCCCATTCTTAACTGACTCCTGAAAGTCAATGGATAGATCCGTCACTGAATGGATCAAAAATAAATTTAAGAATTTGATTTACATGGATAAGTCACTTCAACTGTCTGAATCTTTGTTTTCTCATAAAGAATGTTGGAATGTGATCCTTGTCTGTCTCCCTCTATTTCACACACCATTAGTTAAATTCAATAAACATTTATTAAGAACCTTCTATGGGAGAGGCTTTGTGCTACAAGCTAAATATTAAGATTAATAAATCATTATTCTAGGGCAACAATATATATAATGACTACAACAATGTAATTGGAAACAACAACAACAAAGCAACAGAAAGGGGATGCTACAAAAATATAATGTCTAAGTTTGACCCCAAAGAAGAGAGATAAGAAGGTATTTTACCATATATCTTTGCAGAGCTGGGAGACAGGGGCTTTGAGCGCGGTATCGGACTTTTTCAATATGTACATTAGTTATGAATTGCTGTTCCCCCTTTTTTTATTCTTTAGCTCTCTGGGAGGAAGGAAGGATGCCTTGGGCAATTTTAATTATTAAATCATATTAAATATTACAGTCATTCATAAACTCTTACATACTGCAATGTGATGATTGGGGTGCCTATGCTAACTTGAGTTATATGGGAGTTCCTATCCTTCTTTTAGATCACTTGGGAGCAGCAGTTCCTAGACAAAGTTCATTGATTAGTTGTGGTCAACTCTTCCTGACCCCATTTGGAGTTTTCTTGGCAAGGATACTGGAGTAATTTTCTATTTCCTTCTCTAGTTCATTTTACAAGTGAGGAAACTGAGGCAAACAGGGTTAAGTGTTCTGCCTAAGATCATACAGCTAGTAACTATCTGAGACTACATTCGAACTCAGGTTTTCCTGACTGACTTGCACTCTATCCACTGTGCCACCTAGCTGCCCTCTGAACAGAGGGCTATTTGCACATTTAAAAGCTGACATGTGTGTCATAATATGTGCTACATTTTCTTCTGGATTGTTGTCTAACCTAACCATTACAGAAAATTTTTGTGCCCTGGAGCCGGGTAGCTCACCTTAGATAAATACAACTCATTATGGCTAAATTGTGTTCAGGTTCAATCCTTGGCATAGGTTGCTCCACATGCAAAGCACCTCCCACCTAAAAGTGGAAGATGGCCAATGTTATCAAATTAGCAAGACATAGAATATTTTATATTAAAATTCAAGTCCTCATAAAAGGTCTAAGTACCATTTTCTGTCTCTGGTCACTTTTAAAATTGACTCTTCACAAATATAAGATATAAATATTTGCAGTGTTTCAAAGGGATGAATGCGTTCACTAAGTATTACCAAATTAACTAAGTTGTAGTGACTGTCTGTTCCAGTCTCCTTAGTTTTATGAGATTTCAGTGAAATCTGAGGATGTAAAAAATTAAGTAGAACCACTCCTTGTCTACAGGAGCCTATATAACCTCTTTAGCCTGGAAGCATTGAAGATCCTCCCCAGTCTAACTTCAGCTACCTCTTCAGCCTTCTTTTCTGATTCCCCTCCAAGTAGTCTATATTACAGACAGATTAGATTGCTAATTGTTCTACAAACAAGATTTGTCATCTCTCACCTCCACATGTGTGTGCCTTGCCTAGAATGTGCTCCTTCTTCATCTCCACCTATCAGGATGCTTATCTTCTTTCGAGAGTCACTTCAGGTACCATGGCCTCCTTCTAGTCTTCTCTCTCCTTTACACCCTGTCCCCCTACATTTATTAGAATTCATCTCAGTACATATAACTCCATTGCACATGCACCTCCCTTCACATAAGTTATTTGAGAGCAGAGAATGTGTCATATTTATCTTCAAACCCTTGGTGCCTAGCACAGTACTTTGTACTTGGTAGCTACTCAGTCAATGACTATTCAGTTCAATTTAACTGTTAAGCCACGTGTTTCTTGAATTATTATCTTATGTGAGGACACGTGCAAGCCTTGCCCTGGACCAAGAGGTACAGAATGAGTGATTTGGAACACTCTGAAGAGATCATGGATCCATTGGCATAAATATTAACAGTTAAACACTTAGAGAAACCATTGTAATTCTTGTGCATTTTGTTTTTCTTAAATAAATGAGCATACTTTAGTTAGGATAAAAAACAGATTAAAGCATACTAACTACATAAAAGGAATTCAAGAAAGTAAGCCGGTGTATTAATAGAATGAATATTAATAGAATTAATTAAGCAACAAGAGGACATAAAGAAGACAAAAATGTGAACGTGTCAGCAATGACACCCCGTGCACATTATGAAATTGAAAACTGACCCATTTATACACATGTAGAGAAAAGAGTGGCCATGGAAATGAGAGATCATAGAAAACAACTGAGGGAACCTGGGCTGCCTCTGTGTGAAATGAAGCATCTGGTTATTTCAGACAATCAAGTGATTAACTGAAATCTTAGCTTCCAGATGTTTGGTGTCATATAAATGTGCTCTTAGAATAAGAATATGGAAAAAAAAATCTTTAAGAGATGAAATTAAGCAGGAGACAAATCTCAACTAGGATAAGTGGAGGGAGATAACAACAGGAAAGATTTGGATAGAATGATGAGGAAAAAGAGTAAATAGTGGAAAAATTAGGAGTAAAAACAGGTAGAAGAAGCCCAGGATAGAAAAAATGGCAAAAAAAAAAGGAAAACGTAGTAGAAAAAGAATAACATCAACAGATAATAAGATGTAGAAACTCTCTATGGGGCATAATCTCTTTATTGCAAAAGCAAAAAGACAAAAACAAAAGGAGTTTCTTATGATTCTGAATTATAAACTAAATGATGAGAAAGCCAGAAAATTATAATAGAAACATATTTAAAATGCAAAGTCTAAACTCATTTTTGTTTATTTTATTAGGCAATATTAAAGCTCTTATCTAATGTCTCAGGGGTGTGCTGGTAAAATGTTTAACAACCAGATCTATATACTTTAAAGTTTAATTTAAACTATTAATCCTTTCTCTGTCACTTTCTTAAGTATAGATAATCAACAATATAATAAATTAAGCCCTGTTTTGTTGTGTTTGCTGATTTCTGAGGTATAAGAGCTCACTCTGAAAATTTAATAGTATGATGGAGTGGCTCCAACATACCCCGAGTGCTCCATTAAAATATAAGCTCCTTGAAGGCAGAACCTGTGTTTCTTTTTTGCTTGCATTTGTATCCCTAATACTTAGCACAGTGCCTGGCACATGGTAAGTGCTAATTATATTCTTATTGCCAGCCTACTTGGAAATAATAGTTGTCACTTTAAGGTTTACAAAACACTTTACATGTTCTCTCACTTGATCCTCACAACAACCCTCTGAGGTAGGTGTTATTATTGTCCACCTTTTACAGATGAGTTAACTGAAACTAACCACAGTTCAGGTACTTACCTAAGGTCATATAACTAGTGCCAGGATTTGAACTCAAGTCTTCCTAACTCTGTGGTAGCTAGGTGGCAGAGTGGATAGTGTGCTGAAACTGGAGTCAGAAAGACTCATTTTACTGAGTTCAAATCTGGCCTCAGATACTTACTAGCTGGGTGACCCTGGGCAAGTCACTTAACCCTGTTTGCCTCAGTTTCCTCATCTATAAAATGAACTGGAGAAAGAAATGGCAAAACCATTCCAATATCTCTTCAGAGAAAACCCCAAATGGGGTCATGAAGAGTCAGACATGACTGAACAACAACAATTTCCTTTACTCTATTCAAGTCCATCACTCTTATCTTCTAATGCCACTTAGCTACCCCTAAAACCTATAAGTCACAGACCTTTTTTGAAACTGCTAAATTTTTGTTATAATCCCACTCTTTTGCTTGAATTCCTTCAATATTTCAAATGGAAAACTCCATAGGAGTTCTCTGTGTCAATGAAATCACAGATCCAATTCCCGTCCCCAAGTTTTTTGTCTGAGTAAATATGCATTTTACATATAAATAAGTGTATCACTTCTATTCCTTCTTTTACCATAATACATACAGTCTTTCAAATATTATACCCTTAAATTATCACCTCTACAACTAAGAGTATTGGGAGATGTTGACTGTAGCTGTGGCAATTCTGCAAAAGCATTGCATTAGGTTCAGAGGTGGGAAAGACTATAAATATTTACTCCAAGTCCCTCGGAGTATAAATAAATATAAAGGAAACTGGGACTCACAGAAATTGAGATTTTCCCAAAGTCACACAATTACCAAGTGGTATAGTTGGGATAAGAAATCAGGTGGTCTGATTTTTTTGTTCTTTGTTCTTTTTTAGGATCTGATGTATCTTCCCTATTTAGTAATGAGTAGAACCTCCAAGCCTGGCAGGTTTGTTACTGGTCATATCACTGGCTTATAAAGGGCAGGAATTTAGAAGGGAGAATTTGAGGTGGGAGAAGATAATCTCACAGCAGCTCCATATAGCCTTTTTGTTTTTGGTACTTCTCATTTATTCATTATGTATCATAAGACAGAAAGAATCTTGAGGACAGAGGGAATACAAGGTGCCTCAGATCCACCCAAACTTTTGTAATTTGTTGTCATAAATATTAACAATTAAAGGGGACTTTCCAACCCTAAGTCAGATAGAGGCTTTAGACAAACACTTTGATCTTGCTCTCAGGAGGAAGAGAGTGCAAAAGACAATGTCTGATGTTGCTAATTGTCTAGCTTGTTGGTAGAATTTAGACTCTGCCCTAAGGCTCTGGAAATTACACACTCTTTTCTTATTGAGAGAAAACCACGTATTGCTAAGATTTTCATGTATGAGGGCCTTTCTCTCTAAGAGTTGAAATTTGTCCTCTAGGTTATAAATTGAAAAAGAAAATGGCAGATCATGTTCTTCTGCATGTGGGGAAAGGGCGTCATCTCAGCGGAAGACTCTAGATGAGACCCAGTAGGTGGCAGCAAAGAGAACAGTCCAATGAAGATAAAGAACCAGAAGGGACAGCTAATAAAATGATTATTCCCCAAAAAGCATCATGATGAGACCATCTTAAAACACTGGCAACCCTCCAGTACTGAAGGCATGGGTTACCCATAAACATATCTGAGCTGTCACACAGTTTCTCTGGCCACATGTATTTCTTATGTGTGCGTCTCCACAGGTGATCTTTATGCCTACACACTCTTCCTATTGTGGGTCTCTCATTTGTGGGACACTGTGCCCCAGGCTCTTGGGGCAAGTTTATATTGCCATATTTTTTTTTCCTCCATTTCATGAAGGCTTTTATTTTGAACTAACTGGGTCTCTGGTTGAGTGGTAAAAGTAAACATGTTTGTGAGAGGCTATGCCTCAGGGTTTTGGGGGGAATGTTCTATTGCCATCTTTCTTTTAAAAAAAATTTATTAAATAGCTTTCCTTTGAAGTAATTGTGTTCTTTGGTTGAGTAGTAAAAGTAAACATATTGTTGGGGGTTCATGAACTATGATTTCAGTGGATAAAGACCTACAGGCTTCTTTGAACCTGGGTAGCTTTTCTGGGAAGCCCACAGCTGAAAAGGGGTGTCTCAGGGACTACCTATTCTTGTGCATGCAGAAATGTGTGCATGGGTAAGCAAGTAATGCAAATATTGTCAGGCATGACGTTTTGCTTCAGTGTTTCTAAATTTCCTTGTATTACCCCCAAAGAAAATAATTAGATGATGTCAAGTCTGGAGACTGAGCCAACAATAGCTGCTTACCACAAATTGCTTCAAAAGAATTAATTTCCTTCATTATTGAATTAGGAGTTGCTCTCTTTTGCTGAAACCATAGATCACACTCACCCAATCTCTGCATAAAAATGGCTGAGGAGTGTGTTGATCACGTTTATCGTTTGTAATTTTCATGAAAAATAAGGGCCCATAAAAAATAAACCATCATAAAATTGCAAATCAAACCCTCATGTTTCATGAATTGAAACAATTCTTCCTACCAAAAATCAGCTTTTTTTCTGGGTTAAATCCATCTAAATTTAGAGACTAGATGGTACAGTAGCTAGACTCTAGAGCACTGGGACTGTAGTCAGGAAGACCTGAGTTCAAATTCAACCTCATATACTTACTAGCTGTATGACTCTCAGAAAGTCACTTAACCTTTGTTTGCCTTAGTTTCCTCAGTTGTAAAATGGGAATAATAGTAGCACCTACCTGCCAGGGCTGTTGTGAAGATCCATGAGATAATGTTTGTAAAGTGCTTAGCACAGTGCCTGGTACACAGCAAGTATTTAGTCAAGTTTCGTCCCTCCCTCCTTCCCTTCCTCCCTTCCTTCCTTCCTTCCTTCCTCCCTCCCTCCCTTCCTTTCTTCCTTCCTTCCTTCCTCCCTACCTTTCTTCCTTCCTTCCTTCCTTCCTTCCTTCCTTCCTTCCTCCCTCCCTCCCTTGCTTCCTTCCTTTATGATTCGCAGATCTACCAATTGAAAAAATTTATAAACACATTTCATCATGTGTAAAACACTGAATCTGTTGCTAAGAGATATACAAAACTTAGGTAACACAGAGTCTGTGCCCTCATGGAGCTTCTAGGCTACCACAGAATATGACACTCACACAAATAGCTACAATACGAATACAGGTAAGGGCCCAATCTAAGTATAAACACGTTGTGTCATATGAGGTCTAAATGCAGCTTCTAAGCTGGCAGGGGAGATAGAAGACATGAACAAACATGCAATACTATACCAAAATAATAAAAGAACTTAAGTACAGAGCATACAACAGAGTCAGTACAAAAGATAGGCACAAAGTGATAGTCAAGGCTGAGGAAGTAAAAATAATTTCCTAGTGGATGGAAGAGGAGAATCAGCAAAGGCTTTCTGGAGGGAGTGTAATATTGAACAGTTCCTTGAAGAGTGAGTAGGATTTCCAAAAGACAGAGAGAAGGAAGGTACATTCCAGGCATAGTAAACAGTATAGATTACTCCCCAGAGACAGTGTTGGATGTCGACAAATGGTAGCTTGGCTAGAGTTTAAGTACAATATGTAGGGAGCTGCTAGTCTGTGAAGAGCCTTGAATACCAAGTCAGTCAATTGGGATGATTGAAAAGGAATTAGTCTTTATTGAAAAAAGGACCATGTAAAATGAAGGATCCTGTAAGATGAAGAGACCATCTTATTCCCATGGGATGGAGGTAGAGGAACAAGGTTACTTGGCTTATGTGCAAATTCGAGAGAGTGCCTCAGTGACATCAGAGAATAAAATGTATAGTCATTTATAATGCCTATATTTTCCTGATAGGATGTGTCCTGTGTTTCTACCAAAGAAGGGCTAGATTTATTAAGTCAGAATAGCTCATCTACTTTCACTAATTTTGAGATGAAGAAAGATATCACAAAGAGAAGTCATATTCTAGAGGTGGGCTAGTAAACGGAGCTGTCTTTGGGCCAAGATAGCTGGGTTCCAGTCCTGCCTCCAAAGCAAGAGAATAACAAAAGAATCCTGGCTTAATCTAAGGAGTGTACATGATGGGGAGATGGATAACATGTACACACACAAATCAATATAAACCAGATACTAAGTAAATATAAAGCTGTTTCTCTAATAAGGGAGAGAAAACTGCACCAAGGGATTAGGACAGATCTCATGTAAGAGGTGAGGCTTGATGGGGGTCAGAGATTCTGAATTATGGATTACTTTTCTAGATAACAGAAATTTAGCTTTTAACTCCCTACACTTTCCATTATTACCATTTTGGATGGGGAAAAGGGAGGGAATAAGCATTTATCTGGCATCTATTATATGCCAGTCACTGTACTAAGTACTTTATTCTCTTTTTTTCTGTTTTAAAAAAGCTTCATTGATATATTTTGTTTTTGCTATCACCTTCATTTTCATATGTATCAAACAGAAATCTTTCTAAAGTGTATTATGCTTTCTCTCCCTTAAGGCAAATCAGGGTTGTGTGTACTAAACTTAATTGAAGATTTTCTTGATGATCCAAGGTCGTTTTTATAAACCACAAGAGTTGGTTTGCTATATTATGTAATTACTGTAATATGGTGATACTCTTAGGGCATAAGGGGAAAATAGGGAATATGACTCTGTATAGACAATAAAAATGATAAAAGATAGTTTCTATCACTGGGATCAGAGGTAGTTAGAAGTCTTTCTATTTATCCATATAGGTGGTGCTGGGAAGAAGGAAATTTGCCCATACCATCTCATAACTGAAAGAAGAAGAGAAACAAGTAGGTTGCTAGGCCCATCCAATAAAAATAAAAGACAAAAATGTGTTACTATGTGAACTTAGGTTTGGGTCATGTTTATCTCTCTTTTTTACTTTAGCTCTCTGTTCCAGAGCACTTAACCAAAAGTCAAACTTTGATGTGGGTTTCAGGAATCAATCGGTAGGAAAACAAATACTTCCAGGCCTACTTCTCATTTTTTGGTGGAACTGATAAATCGGCCTGTCTGGAGCACTCAGGTGAAGGTGATAAGAAGGTTCTTAAACCAGACAGCTTGACTCTAGTATGTCCATGGGTTATAAATATGCCTCTTCAGAATGCAGGTCACTTTCCACTAGTGAAAAAAGAAGTAAATAGTGTCCAGTTGACTATATTTCAAAGGATCAGCTGCTGCTTTAAAGTATTCAACACACAAATATTTGAAACATTTAAAAAAATGTTATAAATAGCATCTATAATTCATAATGAAATTAGTGTTTGGAGCCTGAAAAGCCCATTGTATACCCAACTCAAGGAAGGCAATGAGGCATATTTCTTAATTTAAAGGCCTTTAGAGGAGGATATACAGCAAAATCAAAACAGATTTGGGAATACACAAAAGAAACCTTCATTTGCAATAATAAGCTAAGAAAGGGTATGTGTGCTAAGCTGGCATGTAAGTCATGGGACAGGGGAGAGGGCATTGGCCCAGGCATGAGAGGACAGAGTTTAAAATGCCTTCTATTATGCTGATTACTTGTGTAGTCACTGGGCCTTGATTTCTTCATTTGCAAAATGAGGAGGTTTAGTTAAATGGCCTCTGGGATTCCTTCCAGGTCAACGTTTAGGGTTCTAAGTGAAATCTCCTTATTAATGTCTAACAGACAAAACCAAAACATACCAAATCACAATTCTAGTCAGATACTAGTATCCACTCTTATGAAAAAGTGGAAATATCTGTTACTGCACCTCATGTACTCTATGCTCCAACCCAACTGGTCTCCCTTGCACATGACTTTTGAGCTCCTGTACCTGCCCTCTCATTCAGGTTACCCCTCCAATTTGGGAATGCTCTCTCCTCCCTCCCTCCATCTCTTCCAACTCTTAGCTCCCTATAGGGCCCAACTCAAGTGCCACATTCTACAATTGACCTTTCCTGTGCTCTTCCCCACAGTTTAGTGTTTTCCCTTAGTTACTGATATTATTTATCTCTCCATATACTGTTTCCCCCAAAATAGAAGATAAGCTTTCTGAAGGCAGGGACTGATTGTTTTCTGTCTTTGACCCCAGCAATTAGCTCAATGCCAGGGATATAGGAGATACTTGGTAATTTCTTTAAATTGAACCGAACAGTTAAAAGGTAGAGGTACAGTCTATGGATGAAGTAACCCTAAGAATACATTGACAAGTAGACATCACACTAAGAAAATCTGTGAGAAGTAGACTATATGAATAGTTCTAACTATGTGAATAGTGGACACAATGAGCTCATATTTAATTAGCTTTTCATCAGTTCTGATGTCTAATTTCACAACTTTGGTTGAAAAGGCAATGAGCAGCCAGCAATTGGACTCCAAATGAGCTTTGGATATATAGGCAACCTTCCCAATTGATACTGATCACTGAAGCCAGATTGATGGCAGAGAAGCAGAGCCCTCTATATCAATTGTTAAGATGGCTGGCAAGAAAAAAAATCATCTGAGTCACACATTATTTTTGTGCATCTATACTCAATCTATGGCAAAGAAAACTCACCAATATAATTAGTACTCTTTTAATAATGTATAAGGGATACAGGCCCTCATCACTATATGCCTGGGCTATTATAATAGCATTATTTCTCTCTCAAGTTTCTCTCCACTAAATCCTTCCTCCACTCAACTGTTGAATAGATCTTCTTAAAACACAGGTTTGACCATGTTACCTTCTTATTCAGTAAACTTACCATTTTCTGGATCAAATATAAAATTCTCAGTTTGACTTTTAAAACCTTTCATAAACCTGTTGTTCAATTGTTTCAATCTTTTCCAACTCTTTGGGACCCTGTTTGGGATTTTTCTTGGCAAAGATACTGGAGTAGTTTGCCATTTCCTTCTCCAGATCATGTTGCAGATGAGGAAACAGAAGCAAATAGGGTGAAGTGCCTTGCCTAGGGTCACAGAGTTATTAAGTGTCTCAGGAAGGATTTGAACTCAGGAAGATGAGTGAGTCTTCCTGACTCCAAGTCCAATGCTCTGTGCTCTGTGGCACCACCTAGCTGCCCCTTCATCACTGTCCCTTCCTATCTTTCTAGTCTTATGCCTTGATCCCCTCTGCATAGTCTGCATATGCTGACCTATTTGCTATTCCCCACATAAGACATTAAGGCCTCCAGACTCAGTGATTTTCACTGGCTGTCCTTCAATGCCTAGAATTTTTTCTCTTTTTGTCTCTGCCTCCTGGTTTCCTCAGATTCCTTCAAGCATCTGTTAAAATCCCACCTTCTCCCTTTCCTGGTGCCCTTAATGTTAGGGCTTTGCCTCTGAGTTTAATGTCTGTTCATCCTGTATTGTTTGCCTGTTGCTTCCCCCATTAGACTGTGAGCTCCTTGAGGTCAGGGACTGTTTCTACCTTTCTCTCTCTCTCTTTCTCTTTTTTTTTTTATGAGTTTTACATTTAATAAATTTATTTATTTATATTTAGTTTTTAACATTTATTTCCACAAGATTTTGACTTACAGTTTTTTCTCCCTGTCTTTCCCCTACCCCCACCCCAAAATAGCAAGCCTACTGAATACCCTTTCTCCCAGTCTGTTCTCTCTTATATCCTCCTCCATCACCCCGCTAACTTTCTAGCAGGGCAAGATGGATTTCTATACCCCAGTGCCTGTGTATCTTATTTCCCAGTTGCATGTAAAACAGATTTCTACCTTTCTTTATATCTTCAGTATTTAATACAGTTCCTGGCACACAGTAGGCACTTAATAAATGCTTGTTGATGTGACTTGGAATAGTTTCCTTTTCTGTTAAATGAAAAGGTTGGATTACATCATCTCTACGGTCTCTTCTAGCCTGAAATTCTATGACATTTCTGAATGTGTTCAATTCTGTAACTTGTTTTATTGCATACACTTGCCCAAACAAAACGTTACACGATACTCTGTTCATAACTGTCTGGGTGAGATTATGAAATCTCCCCATAGGAACCAAGTTTAATTCTTTTGTCAAGTATACTTCTCTGTTACTAATATTTAATTACTTCATGAAATGGAAAGTATGTTCAAAGCCCTCAGAGCTTGACAAGTTTTATTATTGCCTTCATTAGCCAACATTTACATTATGGATAGAAATATTTACAGTAGTGATGTTAAAGTCCATATCAGACATGATTAGATGTTTGCTGTTTCACACTCTGTTAACCCTGATAAGTTTATATGGCTTTTATACACTTGGGATCATAGTGTTTGAGCTTGAAAGGGCCCTAGAGACCATCTAGTCTCATCTAGACCCATCTTTGCTGGTTCATGGTCCCTATGGTGAAAACTATGGACAAAATCCCTTCTCAGAAGAATGTTTGTAAATGCAGAAGATAAGACAAATAGGATTACCAAGGAAACCGATTACAATGAAATACAATTAACATTTTAAAAAGCAAGTTTATAGGTTTCAAAACCCCTCCCCAACCCCTTTATTTTATAGATGAGTTCCATAGAGGCCAAATGACTTGTCTGACATCTTATTTTATACCAAATAATGAACACATATTATTGCAGGTAAAAGTATAGATATATGAAATTTTGGTAATTCCAATTCAATTAAATTTAATAAGGGTCTGTTCAATGCCTGCTAATTATAGCTCCATGCTAAGCTCTAAAGCTCGTCCCTTCCTCCCCACAAAAGTATTTGTTCATTTTTTATTGTTAATTGTCAGTGGATATTTCTTATCCTTTGGAGAAAGAGTTGCTGGTCTTTCAGAAAAGTGAATGAGTATCACAGCATATTTACTTTCTCTTGACACATGAAAGGGAATTCAGATATGACATTATTCATCTTGGATGAGTTTGTAGGAGCATGCTTCAGATGGGATTGTCTCTTCAGGAAGATACTCAGGAACCTGTGGGTGATTTGGCCCCAAGTCATGGGCTGTTCGTACAGTACAAGGCCTTCTGAGTTTATTATAAATCTCTACCACCCTCCCCCCCCCCCAAGGAGCTCAACATCCTTTTGATAACTTTTCATATGATCTCTTATGACTCTGAATATTATATAATAAATATGGCATGACAAGACTCCTCCATGTTACTGGGCTATGCCAGGCCCAAGGATGAACACCCCTATCATGAACTGACCATGAAAGCTCGAGCTTTTTCTGTCTAAAGTTCTTATGTTTCAGGTGGCATGATCTGAATCTGTCTTAACAAGCATTGTCCCATTCATACACATTGCCCCATTCACACACACTACCCCATTCATACACACTGCCCCATTCACACACACTGCCCCATTCACACACATTGTCACATTCACACACACACTATCTCATCTGAGCCCCAGAATAACCCTAGGAGGTATCTATAGGGAATGTTATCTCTTTCTTTTTTTTCCTGAGGTTCAGGAAAATTAACTGATTGGCCCCTAGTTACATAGCTAGGAGTTTTATTTGATTTTCCTAATGAAGTATTAAATCCCTTGCCTCTCCTCACCAACAAGTTTCTGGCAGAAAGTTGAGGGCAGGTCTATTGATTCTTCTACAAGTGCTTTGTCCTCCAGACCCTACTGTATCTATGGGACCATTGCTGAGAAACACAGCAAATACCACACACACTGAGGGAGAATGCTAACCCCGATTTCCCTGGGAGGGAAGCTGAGATATCACAAGAGATTAGCTGGGATGAAGGGAGATAATCAGGGTGTTTGTACATTTCTGTACTCTGCAGGGAACTCTGAAACTTTAGCCTAAATGGAATTATTTATAAGTGACCAAGGTTACTTTGAATGGAGTGTTCTGTCTGAATCAAAGGCCTTGAAAGTTTTTTTTTCCAGATTTACAGACTCTAATCAGTCAGCAAGGGCCATGCTGTCTGTGTCTTGTCTTTGCTTCTTGCTGCCCTCAGAGGCTGTGTTGACTGAGACTGCCAAAAAAAAGATCAGTAAACGTTTATTAAAGACCTACTATGGGCCAGGCACTGTGCTAAAGCACAACAACTGAGCGACTTCATTTAGGGCAGGCCAGCAGGGGGACAATCTAAGAGCTTACAGCAGAGGCTGAGTAAGCCCCGGGGAAGCCCCCATATGTCCAGGATTCTGGACATGGAGAACTAGTACTAGGGGCTTACAGAAGGAAAGTGACCTAGATTCACTTCAGTGAGAGCTCAGTAAGCACCTACTTTGTACCAGATACCATGCTAGGGGAGACAATGATGCCCAAAGAGTCTATCCTCTGATGAATGTTTTCCAGGTCCAAGATTCTTAACCTGAGGCCTATGCACACCTGGATAAATTTCAGGGAGACTGTAAACTTAAATGAGCAAAGAAAAAATTATATCTTGATTTCAACATAATTAATTTACTTTGTATTTTATTTTATGCACACCTTGTTATTATGACTCAAGAAAGGTGCAGAACTCCTACTCCAGGTGAATCTGTCCCACATCTGTTCAAAGCTCTGTACCTCTGTCACATCTCTGTAAGAAGCTTTGGGCTGCTCTGGGGTCAGTTCAGTCCTGTCCCTCTAACATCTAGTGTTATATTGGGGAGAGAGTGAAGGAAAGAGCTTGGTATGATCCTGTTTTGATATTAGGTATAGGCACAGGGAGCAATGTCCAGTAATTACGTCCAGTTTATGTTTAGAATTAGACCTAAATCAGCCCATTTACTTTTCAATCAACTAAAATTTATTAGGCACCTTTTATGTACAAGTAATTATGCTATGTGAATCCAAAGAGGCTCTGGTTCTCAAGGAACATACAGGCTGGTTAGAGACCAGACAGATTCATATAGAAAGACAATTAACAATACAAAGCAGGGCATGATAGGTACTACAAGTGTTCTAGAGTTTCTCTCTCTCTCTTTCTTTCATTCTCTCTCTCTCTCTTTTGTTCTCTCTCTCTCTTTTCTCTCTCTCATTCTCTCTCTCTCTCTGTCTATATGAGAGACAGACAGAGAGGAACAGAGAAAGACACAGAAAGAGAAAGAAAGAAAGAAAGAGAGGGAGAGGGAAAGAGAGAGGGAGGAGAGGGAGGAGAGGGAGACACAGGGAAACAGAGAGGGGGAGAGAGAGAGAGAGAGAGAGAGAGAGAGAGAGAGAGAGAGAAGAGAATGTTCACTGGAACCTGATGACATGAAAGACTTCAAAAAGAAGGTGGTGTCTGGAGTTGAACCTTGGAAGAGTAGAATTCAGATGGGTGGAGTGTATGAGGCATTCCAAGTTGGAGGATGAGGGATGAGACTAGTCTAAAAAAAGGTATGGAGGTAGGAACGTAGCAGGCATATTTGGGAAACTGGATACTCTGCTGGGAATAGAAATTCAAATATGGGAGAAATGAAGTTAAACATAATTGCAGTAACTCACAGTTGTATAGTATTTTGTGGTCATGTAGCATTTCCATATCTGTTATTTCATTTGAACCTTACAACCCTGTGAGTTAAGTATATTGAATTCTTTTTTTGGACTAAACCTGTAATTTTATTGGTTAGGAATTCCTTCTACCAGCACAGAACAAAACCTGCTCTTCACCTTCCAATCTTAGAGAGTTTCCTGGGGCACTGAGGGCTAAGTGACTTGCCCAGAACCATACAACCAGGATGTGTCAGAGTTAGGACTTGAACACAGACCTTCCTGATTGGATCCTTTATTGCCTCTATTTTCCAAATTAGGAAACTGAACATCAGAAGGATTAAGTGACTTGCTCAAACTCACAGAGCTAATGAATAGTAGAGATGGGATGTGAAGTCACAGGACCTGCTGTTCACTCATTTCAGGTGTGCTCCATCCTCGTTCCATCCAGCCCTTTTCAGGGCTGCTTTTCCACCTTTGGTGTCCACCTGATTTACCCAACTCTCACCTGTGGCTCCAAGAAGCTATAGCATGTGCACTGACCACACCCCAGTAAACCATCTTGGCAGATGGGGTTAATCAGGTTGAGGCTAACTGACAGGCCTCAAGATGGGGAAAAGAGGAGAGAGTGGCTAGTACAGGGCAAGTGGCCTAGAGGAGAATTGAGGGGTCAAGGAATTGTAGGTTTATAATATGGATGAAGAGTAGGATTATGTAAGGGAAGACAGAGAGCGAAGTAAAAATCCAGTAGGTTATGGCAGGGCAAGAGGATATTGGAGTTGTTGAATGTGGAGGTGGTGTATTATCCCATTTTCTGATTGGTATTACTAGGTAAATAGGCTCCAAATAATTGGGTCTCTTTTCAATTTTGAATCCTCTTTCAAAGTAATGGAAGAAATATTTAAATGTAAATGCTTAATAGTCCCACTTTTATTCAGAACATTTTGCTTCTTTTATCTTGTTTTAAATTTAAAAATAGTTGAAAAGATAATTCCAGGTTAAGATAGAGGTATTGTCTTGGGTTGGCCCCTAAAGTGAGCAGATAGTTAAGAGATTTTTAGAATGGACGACTTGGTAAATATACATCCCTATCTCTGGGATTTCACACACCACTGAAATTCACCTCCCCTGGCTAAGGCACACACTGCTTCCATTCATCCTTGCTTCCTCTAGTGAGGGGGAAACACATTTATAGGATCACAGATTTAGAACTGGAAAGGCTCTAAGGATCTAAAGGATCCTCCTTGACCAAGGTCATATGGGTAGTTTCAGATACAGAATCAGAACCTAGGAACTGTAATTCCAGAACCAGGAAGTGTTCTTTCTACCACACCATACTGCCCTCATCCTAAGGAAGATAATTCTATTTTCAGAGAGTTATTTTTTTCCCCCGTTTTTTTAAAATGTTTATTCATTTTATTTTCATCATTCACTTTTATAAGATTTTTAATTCTAAATTTTCACCCTCTCCCTTCACTTTCCCCTCCTCAAGATGGCATGCAATCTGATATATGGCCAAATTAAACATATTTCCACATTAGTCATATTGTAAAGAAGATTAAGAACCAAAGGGGAAAACCACGAGAAAGAAAACACAAAAAACAACAATGAAAGAGAAAATAGTATGTTGTGATCTGCATTCAGACTCCATAGTTCTTTCTCTGGGCATGGATAGCACTTTCTTGAGTCTTTTGGAATTGTCTAAGATCATTGCCTTGCTCAGAAGAGCAGAGAGTTGTAATGATTTTTGCTTGCTTCAAGCCTAAGTTTGTCTCTGCAACTTCTACCCATCATGAGTTGAAATCCAACAATTGCTAGTTGTGTGATGCTGGCAAGTCACTTAACCTCTATTGGCCTCAGTTTCCTCATCTGTAAAATGGGAATAATAATACCACCTATCTCCCAAGATTGTTGTGAGAATCAAATGAGATAATCATTGTAAATGCTGCCTGGCACATAGAAAGTGCTAGATGAATGTTGGCTGTTGCGGTGGTGGTGATTATTGTTGTTCCTAGTTCTGACTTCTGTAGCCAGGTAGAATAAGCTTCATCCCTTTTCTCCTTGACAATCCTTCAAATACTTAAAGAGAGAGAAAGGAGAATAAGAGATAGAAAGAGTAGAGAGGAAGGTGTAATTGCCACCAATATTTAATTTATCCTTTATCACAGAAAAAGGATTCTTATCACAAGAGATAGTCTGGTATTCTGAAGTCTTCAGGTTTGTTAGAATCTCAGTGTAGTCACTTTAGTTGAATGTAGGAAGCTATACTATGAACTATGGAAACATCATAGAATAAGAGAGGTCTCTATGGGGAAAAAAAAGCATGAGAAGACATGGGAATATCTCAAATGGAACTATGATTTTAACAATGTGGGTTATGCATATCATGATGCATATAGCAACCCATCCATGCTGCCCCTCCTATGTAATTCCTGTCCATTTCCTTTTATAAATTCTCCAAAGGGTCTCTACCCAGAATCCTTTGTTTTTTCTTGACATTCCCTGGATATTGATTGAGCATGGGGCTATCCACTGGGTCTCGCCCGCCAATCTTGATCTTCTTTTTTTCATTCATACATTTTCTTGATAAAAATTTTGAGGCAAAATTTGATTGTCCAGAGAAGTTCCACCAGTATCATACACCATTTTCATGACAGTATTCTTGGGTAGGTTCTGGATAGGAGATGATGCTCTCATGCTCTCCCAGTTACCAATGGAGTGAGGCAAGATTGTGCACTTGCTACCATGCTTTTTAGCATTATGTTTTCAGTAATGTTGTTGGATGTCTCCAATGAGGACAAAAACAGCCACTACACAGATGGCAAATTATTTAATTTAAAAAGGTTACAAGCCAAGAGCAAAGTAGAGGGAGAGTTGATGTGTAACATTTTGTTCACAGATAATTATGCATTCAATGAAGCCTCTGAGGCTGAGATGCAACAGAATATGGATTGATTCTCTGCTGCTTATGCTGATTTTGGCCAAATATTTAACACCAAAAAAAAAAAGAGGTTCTCCACTGGCCAGCACCACTCTATCCATACTTGATTTCAAGTATTTACAGCAAAAAGATAAATTTTGAATACCGTAGATAAATTCACTTACATTGGCAATATACTTTCCAGAGATGTACATATAGATGATGAAGTTGATGCGTGCATTGCCAGAGCTACCTTAGTGTTTAGGAGGTCCTGAAGGAAAGTGTGGGAGAGAAGAGATATTAGACTGTCTACCAAACTGAAGATCTACAGGGCCATTGTGCTGACCTCATTGTTGTATGCCTGTGAAACATGACCGTCTATCAGCTCCATGCCATGAAACTGAATCCCTTCCATTTAGGAAGATCCTGAAGATCACCTAGCAAGATAAGATACTGGACCCTGAGGTTCTTTCTTGAATTAAACTGCTAAGTATTCAAACTATACTGCAGAGTACAACTCTGATGGACTGCCATGTTGTTTGAATGCCAAACATACATTTGCCTAAAATACTATTTTACAGATAATTCACACAAGGAAAGCACTCACATGGAGGTCAGAAGAAATAATGCAAAGACACTTTCAAGGGCTCTCTGAAGAACTTTGGGATTGTTTGTGAGACACAAGAGACACTGGCACAGGACTGCCCAACATGGCATGCCTGCATCAAAGAAGGTACTTTACCCTATGAGCAAAGCAGAATTGCAGTAGCTCAAAAGAAATGAGAGATGTGTAAATTTAGAGACACCTCCATTCCAAATGTTCATATGGACTATTTGTGTCCAACCTGTGGTAGAGCCTTTCAAGTTCCTATTGGTCTGATCGTATACAGTCAGACATACTGTACCTTGACCCCAATGTAGTGACGTCATTTTGCTCCTTTTGAAGAACAAAGACCATATACAATATGGTATACATAAACACCATATATGTTGTTCGAGAACCAACAACCATATGCCACTTTCCCCATATGATTCCTTATTTGTAATGTATTGAAACCTGCTTAAACTTTTTATCCCCGTATTACTCTCTGTGGCTTTTTGGATCATCTCTGAGTAGCCTGAGCTCCTACCGAGAAGATTGATCAGCAAATGTAAACTCTACAGCAGCGTAGTAGCAGAAATAAGTGTGCCTTTGGCAATCTTGAACCCTGGGGTCTGAAATTATCTACCTCTATCCTCACTTGTATAATAATTACACACCATTTCTACCAAGGTGAATAATCCTTAGGAATTGCAGGAGAACATTAAGACAAAACCTTACTTCTCTATGTTGTATTGCTGACCACAAAACCACCTCACTAAAAGAGTGTTTGTGAAATCTCAAGGCATCTGAAGTTTATTTACCAGCTTTCAGGTTAATGGTTAGTGGGAGTAATTAAAAGGTTCCGTTCAGTACTTTAGTTAATGATACAATACTATATAGTGTCTGAATATATGAAAGAAAGGAAAACCAGACTTTATTGAGACCCAGTCTATTCCATTTTCTGACCGATATTACTGGGTAAGTAGGTTCCAAATAATTGGGCCCTCTTCTCATTTTTGAGTCCTCTTGGAGTGGAAGAATGGAAGAAATCCCCACAGCCATGATGCTTAACAGTCCCACTTTCATTCAGAACATTTTGCTTCCTTTATCTTGTTTTTAATTCATAAATAGTTGATTTAGGATTAGGATGGAGGTATTGTCTTGAGCTTGTCTCTGAACTGAACAGATGTTTCACAGATTTTAGAATGGACTGTTTGTTTCTCTTGAACACATACCCCCATACCAGGGATTTCACAGACCACTGAAATTCACCTCACTTGGCTAAGAACACACTGCTTCCATTCTCCCTTGCTTACATCAGTCTTTAAATGATCTAGTTGAACTGGATTGGAGTACAAACCAAAAAAAGCAAAATGTGAGTTTAGGGTATGACAGATACATTTTATTATTCCATATTATTTTGGTTTCTTGGATTTTACTTTAAAAATAAAATCTTGTTTGATTCTGAAGCACCTGGCAATTGAGATCATGTCAACTCTTAACCACTGTTAAAATTTTACCAGCAGTGGAAATTTTCCCTGCTATAAAATGCTGAGAGGAAAAATTTCAGGATTCAAAACAACTCATAAACTTGTAAGTAGAGTGCTTCCTTAATACTAAATATTTATTTGTTATTTGTACAGTGTAAGACTTAATAAACGCTGGCTGGTTTATTAAAACTTTGAAATTTTGTTCTTTCTTCTCTGGGCTGAAATTCCTCTGAAAAGACACTTAGCAAGGTAGCATTTCAAGGCATCACCCATAGACTATTTAGGTCAAATCTCTTCGGAAAACTACTCACCTCATTTATAACTTTTAATGAAAATACAATGTAAAAAACATCTCATCTAAAGACTGTGTCAAAATAAGTCACAATTTTGTAGTGTTATGGTTGAGAATAGGATCAAACGAAATAAATTATGGAGAAATGTTTGCCAATCTTAAAGCACTATATGAGTGAGCTATTACTGATCAATACCATAATAATTAATACTAACAATAAACTTGGTCTATTTCCTTCATTTCTATCACTATAGTCCCTCTTTACCTCACTCAGGTGTGAAGGTGACCCCCTGGTTCTCAAAGGTTGTACAAGTTCTCTGAGGTCTAAGTTCAGAGAGATCATTATGAAAAAGATACCCACCAGGAAAAAAGATCTGGGGACCAAAACAACTCAAAAAGTCGTATACAAATGTATGCAATAAAGTATTCTCTGTAGGCTAGGGGAGTACCAACCTACCTGGAGGGCAGTTTCTTTGAAATATTAAACCAAGGTGCTGCTTTATATGCATTTCTGAGCATTTGCATTCACACATATTGGAGTATGGAGATCTAAGGCATGGTATTTATCACTTGAGTTACTCTTATCAGTCATTTAGAATGACAGCTACAGCTTGCAAATACCACTTGGGCTGAATGTACACTTACACAGAGAAATGACTCAGAGAGGTGGGAAACTCCCTATCATATTCTAGGAAAAGACATAATTATAATTGACTCATGTAGATAAGCGCTTGTGGTTGATCTTCAGCTGAATATCACACATAGCAGCTTTACTCCTTAATGCTATAAATGTCAGAGAAGATGCTGTATCAGCAAGCACCCCAACACACCCAGGG
>CM053580.1:48842905-48867905 GCA_028627135.1 Pseudochirops cupreus
AAAAGCTTTCCTTTAACAACACATAAAATATATATGTACACATAGACACATGTGTATAACACAACCACATGTAATTATGTGTATACAACATACATATGTACATACAACATATATGTGTGCATATTATATATATATATATATATATATATATATATATAAAGAGCAAGCAGAATTTCTTGACAGATGTAACCACAGAGATCATTTTGATAATCACTATCAAGTAAGGCATAAAACAAGGAAGTCATGTAGATGACTTCTGTAGCTAGAACTGTAGATAGAACTCTAGATTTGGAGTCAGAGAGCCTCGGATCAAATCCTGACTCTGTTAGTTATTACTCATAGAGCAGACAAGCCAGTTAAGGCCTTTGGGCCTCATTTTCCTCATCTGTAAGACAAGGTGAGACAAGCTGGATTCCAAAGTGCCTGGAAGCTCTAAATCTATGATTGTATGAGATAGAGACGCATCAAAGGAGATGAGCCCAAATGGAAGGTAGATCACTCACACGTGAGAAGAGCCTTCAGATGTTCCTGTTTGTCAATAATAGTCATGATAATGGCAATAATAAGAAGCCATTTTCATTAAGGTCCTAGAATATAGCAGTTCTTCCTCATGAGATTTCCCAATGCTCAAAAGTGTTGAGATTAATAATTCACATGGGAAATCTACATGGATAAAGAATGCAGATGATGAGACATGGGACATATAGAAAGGCCAGGCACTACAGAGGGGCAATGAGTTGGATCCAGACATGAATAGGAGTAAGAGAGCTCACTGGGTTGCTGTGATGGTTCAAACAAACTTCCTCATTATCTGGGCTTAGCTGTTCTTGACATGTCCCCTCTTCTTACTTGGGTTCCGCAACTCTGACCCTTCTAAGGAACCTCCCATGATGGGAATCCTCCTGCCTGGATACTTCTAACTTCCTAGCTAATTGTTGCTGATCTGCCAAATATGTGTACCTGGCCTTCTTGAGCAGCGTTGATGTGGAGAAAACTCAGTGCTGAGATGGGAGGAGGGGCCAGAACCTCAAATGACCTCCTGCATGATCATTGGCTTACTTCTGCCTCTCAATCACCATACTCAAAGGTTTGGACTTTGAGCCACTGGCTAGGTTTCAAATCTGCCCTACCCCTGCAGAGATCCTTTATCTCAAAGGGCTGTGCCCCCACTGTACATCTGACTGTATCCAAGTTCACTTTGCCCTTCCCCTCCCTCCCACGCTTTTAGGCATCTTGAATTAAACCAAGCTTTCCTTTGTGAGCAAATAAAGGCCTACCTATTACTTTTAATATCATTGGCCGATTTGCCTCTTCTGTGAAAATCCCTCAAAGCAGCTTCAACGACCTGGAGCAACTGCATTTGGGAAATGAGCGTAAGACTTTCCTCCATTCTAAACTGCTCCCTAACACCCATATATATGTTTTCAGCCCTAAACCTTCTCTGGGTGAAGCTATAAGCTGTGAATACAGAGTACCACACCATGATCTCTGAAGGATCCAGATTGGGTGGTATGCCCCCTTGGAGCAGTACACAGAAGACCATAGACTTAGAGGCACAAAGACCTCAAGAGATCATCCAGTGCCACTCCAGGCCCATTTTATAATGGAAGAAACTGAGGCTCATAGAGTTTAAATGACCTTCTGGGGATCACACTGTTAGGAAAGGAAGTTAGAACTCAGCTCAGGTGACTCCAATTCCATTTCACCATGGAAAAAAATGACCTGTTACTCCTTTGGTTCTAAACTAGTAAAAATTCATCCAGCATCAACTGAAGGGTGCTAAAGACCATTGAAAGGGTGTTTTTCTTTAATTTTGTAATGAAGGAATGCTATTGAAAACGTATTCCAATTTATTTTTTCACTTTTTTTCTTACTGCATGGCTATTATGGAAAAATGTTTTTGCATGATTTTACATGTATAATTGATATCACATTTCTTGCCTTATCAATGGATGGGGGAGGGGTGAGTAGGAGGAAGAGAATTAGGAACCCAAAAATTTTTAGTGAATATTAAAAAAATAAGTTTGAAATAAAAAAGGAAATTTATTGCAAATTGTACTGTATAGTTGCTCACCATGCAGGGAATTTTATTGATATTTCAGAGATTGATTTTTTAAACACATGGGGAATATTCAGGTCCAAGTTGTGATTATACTGAATTTGGAGTCAGAGGACCTGAGTTTGAATCCTGCCTTTGCTGCTAACTGACGGTGAGATATTGGGTCAGTCACCTTGGTTCATAGGGTTGTGGGATCATAGATTTGGAACCAGAAAGAATCATAGAAGGCATCTAGTCCAGACCTTTCAGTGGTGAAATAACTGGCCCAAAGTCACAAAGATAGTAAATGACTATCAGAATTTGAATTCAGGTCCTGGGACTCCAAATTTCATGATTTCCATCCTACCTTTATAAAGCAAGGAAGCTAGATTGCTCCAATTTGAAATGTCTTATATTATGAATGTCTTGGAATTTGTGTATACACACATATATAGGACTGAAAAAGTATTTCACATATATGTATATACATATGTACATATGTACACATGTCTATTTAAAAAGACCTTTGGAAAAATTGTTTCTACATTATTTCATAATTCATGCTTTATTTTTGATGTTAATATTTCTGTTAATAAAAATATTAAATATGTTGCCTATTTTTATGTATGTTTTTGGGGTAGGGTAAAGGAAAGGGAAGACACATTTATTAATCACCTATAAGATGCGAAGCGTTTTACAGCTATCTAACTTAATCCTCATAACAATCCTTAGAGAAAGGAAAAAAAAAGTACTGCTCTCAGTTCTGACTTTTCCATTAATTTTATTGGACTTCTTTAATATAGAATTTTAAAAAACAGGATAAAATGACTTGATCATGGAATGTTTGGATGGCATTTGAAAAAACACAACAATGACCAATCAAGATATTTGCTGAAAAACATGCTGTGCTCAAAGTTGAATAAATTGTGAGCCACCAATTGAACAGTTCACACTGGATACCCCATAGACATTTCAAACTCATCATGTCTAAAACAGAACTCATTCTCTTTCACTCCTCTTCCACACTTCTGTATTCCTGGGAAGGGCACCATCATCCTTCCATTCACCCACGTTCACAACTTCAGTGTAATCCTTGAACCCTAGGAATCCAACCAGTTGCCAAATTTTGCCTTTTCTGTCTCTGCAGTGTCCCTTGATCAAGTCCCTTTCTCTCCACTCCTACAGCAACCACTCTAGTTCAAGCCTCCTATCTGGTCTCCTTGCCTCCAATCTTCCCATTCCAATCTGTCCTCTACATGGCCACCAAAGTCATTTTCCTAAAATTCAGGTCTGAGCATGTCATGTCATCCCCCTACTAGGAAACTCCAGTGGCTCCCTCTTATCTCTTCAAAGTCCTATGCTTGGTATTTAAACTTCTTCACAATTCCCTACCTTCCTAGTATTTTTACATATTATTCTTCCTTTCCCTCCCCCCACCCTGGAGCTAGGTTGTTTAATGTATGAAACGCTGCTTCTGGAGTCAGTAAGACCTGAGTTCAAATGTAGTCTCAGGCTCTAGCTCTATGACTTCAGGCAAGTCACTTAACCTTTGTTTGCCTCAGTTTCCTCATCTGTAAAAGGGGATAATAATAGTACCTACCTCCTGGAATTGTTATAAGGATCAAATGAGTAAATATTTGTGCAGTGTCTGGTATACAGTAGGCACTTACTAAATGCTTCTTTCCTTCGCATGCACTCTGTGGTGCAACCATGCTTTTTTTCACACAAGGCAATCTGTCTCCTGTCTTCAGATCTTGATGGTCTGGCATCTTCTCCCTCCTTACCTCTTCCTTTTGGGATCTTTGCCTTCAAGATTCAAGTTATACACTCACTTCTACCAGAAGCCATTGCTGATTCCCTCTGATGGTAGGGTTGTCCCTCACAGAAACAGCCCTTATTTATTGTTTATATATTCTGTAAATTTACAGCATGGCATAGACCTGGAGAAAGGAAATCCTTAAGCACAGTACCTTGTACTTAGTAAGTGACTAATAAATGCTTGTTAATTGATTGATCCTGTCAACATTGAGAGGCTCAGAAAAATCGAGCACAACAAAAATGACCTGAAGCTATAGTCTCATGAGAAGCCATATCTAGAGGGGAAAAACAGTGAAATGTGACTTTGAAAAGGAACAGGGAAAAATTCCTGGGTGGTCAGGAAATGATCAGATTGCTTTCTGAGCTGATAAAAGCAACTACCTTGTCGGTGAGCCCAGGCAGCCAGACGAGGCAGCCAATTCAAACTTCTTGGCCAAGGCTGAGTCCAGAATTGCTAACGTGGGTGGAGAGGGGTCTTCAAATAGGCATCCTGGCCACTTCTCAGGCTTCCTAAGGGAACAAGATTCCTCAAAGGGGGATCCTAAAATGGTTCTTATCTCAGAAAATTAAAGTGAAAGGAATACTTAGTCATTTACTTGAGCTGAAAATTTTCCTCTTGGAAGGAGAAGGTTATTGTTAGAAAAGAAAATTCAGTATTTAAATGAATCGTTAGTGCCACTTAGTATCATTTTGATGGGAAAAACACATTTTTCTTGGTTTGTGATTTTGCTTCTTTCTCATAATCGCCCCTATGAGAGATATCAACAGTGCATTAAAAACTCAATTATTTCAGGTACCACAGAGATCTAGGAGCAGGGTAGCCTTGTTTAAGCAGATAGGCAAGGAAATATGAAGGGAAACAGATCACCTATCAGGATAATATTAATAATAGCAACTAACACATATAGAGCTTATTTTGTACCAGGCACTGGGGCTAAGTGCTTTACAGTTATCTCATTTGATCCTCACAACAACCTTGGGAGGTAGGTGCTAATATCCCCACTTTACAGATAAGGAAAATGAGGCAAACAGAGGATTATAATGACTTGAAATAATGTGGTTATTGGCACTTGAGGGTTTGCAAAGCACTTTATAGACAGCATCCCATTTGAACCTTACAAAAAGAGCCAGACAGAAGTGGGTCTCCGAGAGACTACATAATTCACCTAGGGGCATAACCTACTACATACATCTAAGGTAGACTTTGAACTCAGGTCTTCTTGGCTCCAGGTCCATTGGCTAATGGTTCACTTAGACTATATGAGCTTGGGGCGGCTAGGGGGCTCAGTGAATAGAGCACCAGCCCTGGAGTCAGGAGGACCTGAGTTCAAATCTGGCCTCAGACACTTAACACAAAAACTAGCTGTGTGACCTTGGGCAAGTCACTTAACCTCAATTGCCCTCCAAAAAAAAAAAAGCAAAAAAAAAAAGAATATATGAGCTCCCTTTCCCAGTAATAATAGCTAATGTTTATATAGCACTTTAAGGTTTACAAAGTATTTTACACATATAAACTTGTCCAATTCTTAGAATAATCCCATGAGGTAGGTGCTCTTGTCATCTACATTTTACAGATAAAGAGACTGAGGCTCAGAAACTTCCATATAACCAATGCATAACATAATAGTAAGTATGTGAATCAGGATTTGAACTCAAGTCTTCTTAACTCCAGGTGCACAGTTCTATTTTGCTACCAAATTGCTTCAGTCCAGAATTAAGTATGTCTAATTTGGGGTTGAGGGAAAAGAGAAGGGGGTAGTGGCATCAGTTGGAAGAAATTAAATTCACTAGGGATTAGCGAATCAAGTAGAGGGGAAGGTCTGGATAACTGCAGGAAGGTATGAAGGCTAGGAAGAGGTCATAGGGTCATGTGACTGAAAACTGAAGGGGACCTCATTGCTCTTATTTTTCAGATGATCTTCATTGAAAGATAGAAATAGAGATATGCCATAACTCTTTGACCTCTTTTCTATCACTTCTCCAAAGTTCACAGGCCATTTTGAAGCCAAATATTCATATCAGCCATGCTGAATATGCAGTAACAGGCAGATAGATAGATATAGGTATGTTTATTTAGATATATACATATATATGTATATATACATATGTATATGTATATATACATATACATATATATATATATATATATATGCACATACATACACACACATCCATGCAACTGTATATATTCAGTTTATTGGAAGGTAATGATAGGAGAACAGCTTTTAGGAGCTTGCCCTCACTTTTCTTGTCCCATTCAATCAGAACTCTTGGACCTCCCTACATCCCAGGATGGATGGCAAAAGCAATGGTTAGACACTACGGTTAATTATTAGACACTCCATAGCAATAATAGGACTTTATTTTTGTTAAAATAACAACCATTAATTATATCATTTGGCTAAAATTATAACCATCAACTGCAATCTTCTCTTTTTGAATGTACAATTTCAGCTTGTCATTTAAGATAGTAAACAAAGCTAGAAGTGATTAATATATTTCTTTTTTACTTCCAAAATATTAAACACACATGAAATCATTGATTCTTACTTCAGACATTATTGGTTTAATCCTATTTGAGACAAAAAAATTTATAGTCAAATGTTTGTGGACAGAAAATGGTCAATAATCTGCCTGCCTGACTCCAACAGAAGTTTGCCAAACAACTTAATTTCTGGTCAGGTTCGTTTGGAGACTATCTCCTGGAATGTTGTTCTGCCACTTATTTGGCAAACCAGTCTCTCGTCAATACAGCATTGAGTTAGTTTACCAAGATTTTATCCAGAAATTTAAAAATAGCTTTTTTGCAACTTCATTATCAACATCTGCTTCAGTTTTCATGCTGTTCCCCTGAAGGACAAAGTTTCCAAATGTTTACCTTTTTCAGTTATTTAAACTGAAGGATGAGACTTTAAATTTAATATTTTTAAACTTACTTTCATGTACATATTCATGTAGATATAAGTATATTATATAAGCACTATTTAATACTATGTACATACTTTTCCTAGTCTATTAAAATACAAAATACCTGCATGAATCTTTCCAGCTTAATTATACATCACTCCCCTTTATGTAGTCATCAGTCTAGCCAATGCAGCCTTCTTCTTGTTCAGTACACGTACTATTTGATCTCCAGTCTCTGTGCCTTTGTACAGACTGTGCCACACTACTGGGATGCATTTCTTCCTCATATCCTTTTACAATCTCTACTTTCTTTTAAAGCTTAGTTCAAGTGTCATGTCCTACATGAGACCTTTTCTGATCCCTGTAAATGCCAATGCTTCCTCTGTGTACACACACACACACACACACACACACACACACACACACACACACACACACGTCAGTTCCCTTCTCTTTCACTTTGTCTGCTGTCCTAAACTAGCTTTCAAGTCATCAGGTTCAGTCTGAAATAAACTTTGTGTCCTTCTAGAATCTCTCTGTCTCTCCCTGTCTCTCGTTCCCTCCTGCCCCCCCACCCCAACCCTTTGGATGGCACTTACTGCTCCAGGGCTATAGATTCCTGCCATTCTCTAAAAGGCTTTTAGGACTTATCTCACAGCTGCCCATTGTGTTTCTGTAAGTCTCCATTTGCCTGCAACTACATCCACCTCTCCTGTCTCCCCATTTTCTTCTGCTTTCTCTACTCTCTCAATTCTCCTATCTACTATAAGCACATCCTTTTTCTCCTCGAAGGTGAGAGGGGGAAAGCAAGTTGGGATGGGTGTGGGTCAGGATCAGCTTATCCTTCCTTTAGCATCATCACCTTTTTTATTTCACTGGTTCTCTTCAAGAACAAAGGACAAACAGCAAGTACTTCCTCCTAAGCCTCTACAATCAATTGTCTCCTGTGAGCTTGGTCAAAAGACCTGATATGTATACATGGCATCTTCCCCATGGGCTTTAAGCTCCTTGAGGACTGTGACTGTTTGATTTCTTTCTTTGTGTCTCCAGCACCTAGCACAGTGCCCAGAACTTCCTAAGCATGTAAGGAATGCTTGCTAAATGGTGAATTTCCATTGGGTTTTCTAAAGGGAAAGAAAATTGCTCCCAGGCAACAGTAAAGTATAAAAAACCAGGAGAATTTCACATGCACAAAAAAGCTGGCAATCTGAAACACTGGCTTGGTGTATGTGACATTTGTAGGACTGGGTTTTTTATAGTTGTTGTACTGTAGTAATGGATATGCTAGTATCCATGCCCCTATTGCTAAATATGTATGCATAAACATATATATGTGCATGTACATGCATATGCACCTGTATGTCTACACACGTATGTTCATAATATAAAATATACATGTATGTATATACACACATATATATGAACATATTTTTATATGACCTCTACCACTAATTATTTGTATTACTTTGGGCAAGTTATCTGTACTTGTCTGGGCCTCAGTTGCTCCACCAGTAAGGTGGAAGGTTGGACTAGCTCTCCAAAGTTCTTTCTAGTTCTGGTACTTGGTGGTTGCATGTTTTTAAAAAAAAGCAAATTAAGCATGAGTGTGACTTCTCCTAATAATTTTTATTAAATTTAAATATCCCACAGAAAGAGTAAGGCAATTTTTCAAAAAGGCTGTTTGTTGAATCTGTCCTCAGAAGGCTCTTTTGCTCATTATTTTGTGAATAATGGAATAATGAATAATCAACAACAAGCATACTGTTTTAAGGGAATTTTTCTTCTTAATATATACAGATTTCAAAGCAGGACTACGTAGGTTATCGCTTAGAGACAAGATTCATGCCAATGGAAGGAAAGACTGACTGAGGACCTTTATAGGAAGTGAAGACCTGAATGGGAAGTCATTAGTGTGAATGGCATTAATGAAGTGCTCTTTCAGATGGCTTAAACAGTTTGTAATGGGTCCTTGGTAAGTGTCACGATTGTGCCCATTGATTTTCATATACTGTGCTCTTTGAAAGGGGCATTATATAGACAACTGTTATTTGCATGCTTTCTGTTTTTGTAAAAATGAATTCTGTAAGCTTAAGGTAACCTAATGTCTACTTTATTCACACTATGGTGAAAAGCTTTTTATCATTTAAATCCTGAGCAGACCTTTTTTTCTTTTAAATATTAGTTAAAAAGCAATGTCGTCATCAGTTAAGATATAGCAAAACCCGGTAGACAAGAAATGCAATAATAATGTTAATAACTTTAACACCTGCCGTATATGCATGCATACAAACACATATGTAAAGGACTATATGGATATATGTGTATATATGTTTATTTGTCTGTATATGTCTAGCATGTGTGTTTGTATATATATATATATATATACATATGTATATACACACATATATATATATATACATATATATCCTTTAAGCTTTTCAAAGTGTTTTACATATGTTAAAATAGGAGTTTAAATTGCAACTCTGCCTATAATTCCCTCTGAGTGCAGAATAATTTGTAAATGCTACACTTCCCTCATAGATAAAGTACTTAAGACAATACATTGTATCATGCTGCTGTGAGGTTTAACCTGACAAATCTAAAACCTTTAGCCAATAACACGATATATTGTGAAAGTTAATTATAAAAATCATGAAAGTGACGTGAATCACACAATTTTGCTGGAGAGGTAAAGAAGTTCCTTTGAAAGAACAAAGTAAATCTAACTTAGAAAGGACATTAAATACCATTAAGTTGGCTTCTCTGACCAGTGGATGAATTCTCTTCACAAGATCCACAATAAAAGGATGTCCAGTGTCTTCTTTTTCTCCCCAACACTGGCAGAACTCATTACTTCATCAATCAATCGATCGACAAGTATTCGTTAAGGGCCTAGTATGTGCTAGAACAGGGGTGGGGAACCTGTGGCCTCAAGGACACATGTGGCCTTGAGGACACACTTGGCCCTCTAGGTCCTCAAGTGTAGCCCTTTGACTGAATCCAAACTTCACAGGACAAATCCCCTTAATAGAATGATTTGTTCTGTAAAACTTGAACTCAATCAAAAGGCTGCACCCAAGGACCTAGAAGGCCACACATGGCCTCAAGGCTGCAGGTTCCACACCCCTGTGCTAGATTCCATGCTAGTTGCTGGGGTATACACAGACAAAAGAATTAACCCCAAAGTATCATGAATTAGTCCATTTAGATGCTGGACAGAGCTGCTTGTGAAAATAGTCTGCCCTAGAAAACTCAGTGGACAGATTGCTGGGGTAGAATCAGGAAGATCTGAATTCAAATCCAGTCTCAGACATTTACTAGCTGTGTGACCCTGGGGAAGTCATTTAACCTGTCTCAGTTTCCTCAACTGTAAAGTAGAGATAATAATAGCATCTACCTCCCACGTTTGTTGTAAGGATCAAAATAAAATAACATACATAAAGCACTCAGTATAGTGTCTGGGACATACTAGACACTATATCCCACCTCCTTTTTTTTATTTACTCAAAATTTGCCCCTCAGGAACTAGGTTCCACTAGTCCTTATTCTTGCTTCTGGAGCTATGCAGAATGTCCTTGTTAGAATCTTATTTATTTGGACTAATTATAGAAAAGATTAATGAAAAGTTCACATTATTGATTATTTTAATGGGGAATTTGAATTCAATTGCTTTCAATTACATATTGCAATAGGAACTGGCTCTTTAGAAGCACGTTGGCTTAACAAAAGTAACATTTGACTGATAGGAAGGCTTATTTCTAATTCCCTATCTGCTAACTGTGACTTGGGCAAATCATTTCCCCTCAGAGACCTCACTTTTTCACCATAGAATGGGGATAATAAGTACCCTACCATCTCATAGGGTTCTTGTGAAAACAGAATGAGACAGTGTATGTGAAAACTAACTGCTATACAAAAATGTACTCATTGATAGTTAACCACAGCTGAGAGTAAACCGAGTAGTAACTTACAAATCTGTGTTCCAAGTTTACTCTCTCAGATATTGAAACATCGCCATCTCTCCACACACCTCCTGTGTTTGTGCTTTAACTTGCTGGTGGATAGAGACCAATGCCAACTTAGTTCTTTTGGGAATTTTCATGTATTCCAAATTAGCCAGGTGTGAAATTACAAGATTTTATTATAGGATAAAGGGCTCCCTCTATAGAATGCATCTAAATTTTAAAAAGCATTAATAGAAAATTATGGTCCTCTTCACCCCTAGTTTTTCTACATATGAGTCATGAGTTTCAGATGGATGCGTGCCTTAGATTCTCCTTTGCTTTCATCTATTTAAAGTGAGCTTATCAGCAACTCAAGGAGATTGCATATGAGTGGAGAAAGAATGTTCGCCTAAGACAAAAGACTTTGGAAGAAAAAGAGAAAAAATGAATGGACAAAAAGGTGGGGGGGGGGGAGCAGTCCTTGAATAAGTCATTTAAGGTGACATGGTAAAACTTTGGTCATACAATCAGATAGAATGGTGTCAAATCCCAGTGGCGCTGTTGACTTTGTTGGGGACTTTGGGCAAACTCTGGACCTCCCTTATCTCATTTGTGAAACAGAGGGGGTCAGACTAGATGATTTCTCGGGTCCCATTCAACTTCAAGCCTGTGATCATATAAGTTAGCTAAAATAGGAATAATACTTAGGCTACCTTTTGTAAGATGAAATGAGATTATAGGAATGAAAGCATTTTGTTAACCATAAAACATATATAAAAGTGACTATCGTGAAGTCATTTTTATTGTTTTGCTCATCTCATTTATTTCACATCACCTTTATTTTTGATATATCCCTTGCTCCCCATGCCTACCCAGTGAGCCATCCCTTGTTAAAAAAAAAACTTTAAAAAGAGATAAAAAAAAAATCCAGTGAAAGCAATGAAAACATTACATGCCTAAAGATATAGGGATTATTTCACAACCATATAGTACCCATCTCTGTCAACAGGAAAAGGGGCAGTTTTTCCCTCCACTTGAGCATTCAGATTGTTGTCTTCTTTTTTCTTTCTGTTTACTTTGCTTAATCATTGTATATGTTTTATTTTCCTGGTTCTGCTTATCTCACTCTGTATCAGTTTATGTAAGTCTTCCCATGCTTCTTAGAAATCTTCAGTCTTTTCTTATATCAAAGCAACGTTTTATAACAACAAATATATAAAATTCTTCTTTTTTTTACATCAATCTTCTACTCAAAACTTACAATTCTCTCTTGTATAATAAATTAAGTCCCATCTCCCATCCCCTGAACTTTCAAGTCATGTTCTTTCTCTTTGTTTTTTCCCTTACCTGGAATGTCATCCCCTTTCTCTTTTACCTAAGTTTCAAAACCTAGCCTAAGCTACCTCCAAATCAAACCACCCCTCCACTCCTGCCGGAAGTTTTCTCTGACTACCATCAGCCCTCACTGTTGACTCTACATTCCAGTACTTAAGGGTTTGACCTATATAACTTAGCACTTAGTTTATCTGTTGTGTTTCATTGTCCCCAAGTTGTTTCATGTTAGTTTGTCTGGTTTTCCAAATATAATCATAAGCTTATTGAGAATAGGGACCATATCTTTTACTTTATATGGTCTATAGCACCTAGCAAAATGCTAAACCCAAAGCAGAAGTGGAAGGGGTCATTGTTGATTGATTGAAAACAGAAAAGATGGAGGGAGGGAGTGGCCGAGAACCAACCCCGAGAGTTTTCATCTTCTTGTACAGCTAGTGACAAGGAATCTATTAGAGATGAGGAGAGGCTCCTATAAATTCACCTTCATTATTCATTTTTATTTTGTTTTCATCAGAGTGAGCAATTTAAACTAAACTGGATTTTTCTTTTTATTAGGTCGCTTGTAATTATTCTCTTTTCTATACAACAAGTTTATGGGGTAAGTATATCAATTAGAGATTATTCTCAGGGTTTTGATTCTGTACATACACATTTGTGAATTTTACAAGGTAATAAGGAAGCCAAACAAAAGAGAAGTTTACCCCCTTCTTCCCTTTCCAGTGTGTTGTAACGGGAAGCAGTTTTAGCTAGGAGTTAGGAGACCTCGGTACGATTCCCAATCTGCCACCAAATGTTATGTGATTTTGAGGAAGTTACTTAATCTTTCTATACTTATGTTTCCTCACCTGTAAAATAGGGGTGATGATAGCTATCCAATCCATCTCATATGATACTTCTGAGTGGCAGTTTGATCTACTGTCAAGAGGGCACTGAACTGGGTTCTAGCTGCAATGTTGTTGCTAACTAAATGTGTGACTTTGAACAAGTCATTCCTGAGAATCCATTTTTTTCATCCGTAAAGTGAGTATTCGACCAGATGAACTCTTTGAATTCAACCTAATAGGATATGAATGACGATAACAGAATAAGAACACTTTGAAATTTCTAAAATACTATTCATACTCACTATGCTATAATTCCCTCCATTTTTTTCCTTACTACATTTGCTCCCATGCTAAGCTTTTTTCACTTTTCCTCTCCTGTCTCATGAATCAAGTTAATTTAAAGAGTTTACAACTCCTCCCCTCCCACACCTCTAGCCCTTACAACCAGTGACTGTAACATTCTAACCAAAATTTCTTTCATCTTGTTCCCTCATATTGCCACAAAAAAAAAGTTGACATCCAAAGATGTCACCAAATGAGAAGTGAGAAACAGTGTCTAAAAGTCAGAATTTAAGAAAGAGTAAATGGAATAAATCAGTAACCTTGGGAATTGAATAAAGGAAAAGGCCTAGAATGACTTTTACTTGAACCTCCAATACAACAAAAGTAGTCATAACAATAACTCAGAGCTAGGAGTTTTACCAAGTTCTCTTTCCACAACAGCCCAGTCAGGTAAAGTAGCACAAATATTCTCCCCATTTTACAGATGAGGAAACTTGGGCTTCAGTTGAGACTTAAGTCATACATGCCTCACTACCTCTCAATTATATCTTTAGATTCTTCAGGCTAAGTGAATTATCCCTTATTCTTTGTCTAGAGATTCTGAGATGTTTGTCTTTGAGACTATCCAACCATATTGCTATGTAGATGATCATTGTTTATATTCTTAAATTTTTGTTTGTCTAACTTAATAGCTTTGTTGTTTCTAAAATATATACCATGAGAGGCATTGTGGAGTACTGGTTAGAGGTTTGGCTTGGGAATAACTGAGTTCAAGTTTTGCCTCAGATATATACTGGCTGTGTGACCTTGGACTAGTCACTCATCTCTCAGTGCCCCTGAGTAATTCCCTAAGACTATTAACTATGAGCCAGTACCTAAATTGTATTTGTTGAGGAAGTTTCCACACTAATAGGTAGCTCTTTGTGTTGATGAAATCATGTAAATAGATAAATTAATACATGTATACATTATCCATTTTAGAAGACTGGATCTTTTCTTAGAATTTGTTTTATTCTTACAATGGTGTTCTCTTGGGCATGTTTAAAGCAGGAAACAATATTCAAGGATTATAATCAGAGAACCATATTTGAATACTGATTCTGTCTCCTTGTACAAGTCACGTCAATTCTCTAGCGCCATGTTCCTCATCTTGTTGCAAACATGCTCTTCGATCTTTAGTAGCCACTATTAATCTTTCAAATCACCACTTCCTTAAAATGTAGCAAAATAATCATTTGCCACAAATATTTCATTGAGAATGGAAGTAAAAAGAAACACTCTTGCCAGTATGATCAAGGTACATGTATATCCATTGTCCTGTTAGAGATTTCACTGAACACATAATAATTATATCCCAAACTCAAATGACCCAAGCATTCAAGTTACCTACGTGCTTGTTTGTAGTCGTGGTTTGACTGAAAACATTTTTAAAAAATCTTATCATGAGTTTCTACTGGCTTTGAACTTAATGTTTCTGCATTTGAAGATAATGAGCTACTTGGGACTCTAGGGTATTTCTTTGAAGTTTCAAATACATTTTTGTTTAAATTATCTAGTTGTGAAAACATCTTCACTTACATACTTTTAGAATTCATAGTTTGTTTAAATACATAGCATTACTGCATAGTATTTAAATTGAAACTTTTTTTTACATATTCTTCAACCAATTTTTCTTTCCTTTGAAAGAAGTATGCATAATGACATTGAAGTGGGGATATATGGGGGCAGCTAGGTGGTACAGTGGCTAGGACACCAGCCCTGAAGTCAGGAGGACCTGACTTCAAATGTGACCTCAGATACTTACTAACTGTGTGACCCTGGGCAAGTCACTTAATCCCATTGCCTTAAAGAAGTGTGTGTGTGTGTGTGTGTGTGTGTGTGTGTGTGTGTGTGTGTGTGTGTGTGTATCCAGGTGGAGGGATGATTTTTACATTATGCACTGTTGGGAGCTTGCAATAGCCAATAAACAGAAAGTATGTGATGGCGTTGCTGGAAGGGAATTTAGAGGTATTATATTTTAAATCCTTCATGTTACAGATGAGTAAACGGAAGCACAGGGATCACAATATCATTGTTTTAGAGTTAAGAAGGACTTAAGAGATCGTCTCCTTCCACACACACAGCCCCATTTGTTAATTTCAGTTCTTCCAAATGGCACTTACTTTATCCAAACTGACTATTCAATCACTTACTTGAGAGCCTTCTTCAGGAAAACTGAGTGAGGAGGACTGTGAGGGGTTAAAATTAATTGCCCCAAATCGCACAGTTAAAAAGTGGAAGAGCCTTTGATGACAAGTCAGATACTCTTTCACACTGTGGGTACAGTAATTTGCACAAAATCACAGTTTTAATGATTGGTTGACAGAGCAAGGATTAGAATTAGAATCTTCTTGGGTCTTCTGACTTCCTTCTTACTTCTCCCCATTCCCAGCTTAGGCCTCCCATAATACTTTAACAAAGCCTTCGGTTTCAAAACATGAACCTTAAAAAAATAGAGAAAGAGATGAAGAAGTCTTTTTTGCATCAATATTTAGGTCAGGACTGATACTCAGATAGAATGGTTAAGTCACTGAATTTTGTGTTCAGACAGTTTTCTCACTACTCTTTTTATTATCTCCACACTCAAGACTCCTACCTAGTACCTCCCATATCAGGCTTCTGGGATGAATAGCCCACCTCTTCAAATGGGCTTTGGGCCACAAGTCAGCTAATTTATGTAAATATTTTGGCTTTTAAATGTAATTGTACGCTTAGTAAACTGCTTTCTTTAGAAGTGGGCAGGAAGGAAATAGAAAAATGGTAAGTAAGTTAGATGGGTTAGCTGCCAAGGTATGGAAGAAGAAATGTGTTATGAAAGAAATTGTATAAAGTCAGACCATCTCATGTTGTCATTCAGTTGTGTTTGATCCCATTTTGGGTTTTCTTGGCAAAGATGCTGGAATGGTTTGCCATTTCCTTCTCCAACTCATTTACAGGTGAAGAAATGGAGGGTCAGCAGGTTAAATGACTTAGTACGTGTCTCAGGCTAGATTTAAACTCAGAAAGATGAGTCTTCCTGATTTCAGGACAGGCAATCCATCTACTCTACAATGTAGCCGCCCTGAGTATCTCATAGTTATATGTGGTAGGGGTTGGGAAGGGTAGGTGAGTGGAAGGGAAATGAGACCTGGGGTGAGAGAACTGAGTTCTTACACTGCTTTAGGGGAAGGGGTTTTCGTTCCATCTCTAGGGTTGTGTCTGGGGGATTAGACACTGAAACCACTTTTCTTCCTTTAGTGTCTGAGAATGAAAACTCGCCTGTCCTGGGGGTGATCTAAGGAAAATTAGAATTAGATAATTAGAAAATTAGATCTAATTAGAAAATTAGATCTAAGGAAATTAGGAACAAGAAAATGAGAAGTCAAACCCAGGTGATAGTTAAGCTGGATGAAGCTGAATTCTAAAACTACAAGATCAGTAATTTGCCCACCTAGATATGATTTCTCTGACACTCCTGTCAGAATAGCCAGTTAAGTCTTGTACTCTTAACAGTTCAAGGTAAGACTTGTACTTTTAATGGTTGACTGAGCATGTGATATTCTGATAACTGATTATGGAAGAGAAGTACTGATAGGACACAACTGTAGGCCCAAGGTGGAAATCTAAGGGAAAGGATCCTATTTAATTCCTTGGGTGGTGACAGTAAATGAAACCTGTGATAAAAGCACAGAACCTTCTGTTTAGGCATGCTGCTAGCATTTTTACATCTTACTCTTGGAATCCAATGCTATGGATTTCTCTCTTGATGTTATCAAAGCTTTGGTTAGCTGTCATGTTAGAAAGGTAGTGATAAACTTATTCACACTAAAGTGTTAATGACTGATAATTCAAAATGTTACTTATGCGAGTGGCTTTTGTATCTTGACATGGAGTACGCCTTAGACCCAAAGACTGAATTTATAATGTAATAGAAATGAGACATCAGTGGTAGTCAGGCGGAGGAAAGATTTCTGTGAAAAATTGGGAACAGGAAGAATTTTCCCTATGCGTTTTTAAATCACAATATCACTTAGATGGCTATATAACTCAGCTTAGAAGTAAGATGAATCCCAGTTATGCATTTGATGACAAGGTAACTTCAGCAGTTTTCCCTGGGTGATATTTGCCACTTTATTGCCCTAAACTAAAGGTCTTTAGGACTCTGCTCACTTCCCTCTCTCCTGGATTATTTTACTAGTCTCTTTCTCAAGTCACTCCCC
The DNA here is from genome assembly GCA_028627135.1 of Pseudochirops cupreus. Lineage (NCBI taxonomy): Eukaryota > Metazoa > Chordata > Mammalia > Diprotodontia > Pseudocheiridae > Pseudochirops > Pseudochirops cupreus. The sequence goes on from CM053580.1 coordinate 48,860,292, forward strand.
TCTTTCACGTATCCCCCTCCACCTAGAAGCCAAAATTATTTTCCTACATCACAAATTTGACCATGTCACTCTCCTAGTTAATAAACTCCCAATTATCTGCTGGATAAAATTCTAATTTCTCTTTTTGGCATTTCATGCCCATCACAATTTGGCTCCAGACTTATTAAATATTATTATCTCTCACAGACTCCACATTCCAGCTAAACTCGATTACTTGCTCTTTGTCATACATTGAAACTAGGTGGCACAGTGGATAGAGTGATTGATGGACTTGGAATCCAGGAAGATGTCAGTTCAAATCTGACCTCTGGTCCTTATTGTGTGACCTTGAGCAAGTCACTTAACCTTTATTTCCCTCAGTCTCCTCATCTGTAAAATGGGGGTAATAATGGCACCTACCTCCCAGGTTTATTGTGGGGATCAAATGATAGTAATATTTATAAGATACTTAGCAAATAACACTTTGCAAACAACACTTGAAGTTATTTAAATGGTAGCTGTTATTATTAATTATTTTTACTATTATTTAATTTTCCATCTCTGTGCCTTTGTATAAGTTAGTCCCCACTTTTAAAATGCATTCCCTCTTCTTAGAATTTCTTGCCTTTTTCTTGGTCTGTTCAGTCCAAGCAAAATTTCCCACATGTCATTTTTCCTGATTTACCCTCCCACTAAGAAAGCTACCCCCACAAAAACCCCATACCTTGTACTTTCTTTTTATGCACATTGCATTTACTTACATGTGTACATTGAATCGAGTAGAATATAAACTCCTTGAAGGCAGGAGTTCTTTGTTTTGCCTTTGTATCGCATTGCCTAGCACTGCTACTTAGTAGGTGCCTAACAAATTTGGTTGAGTGATCATTGTGTATGACTGATTCAGAACTGGGACCTCATGGATTGAAAGATAAAAGAAAAAAAAAAGAAAGATAAAAGAAACATTTCCAAATTCCAATGAGTGAATTAGACTGAGTAGTTTCATGTCTTTTCATTCCAAAGTAAACTGTGTCTTACTGCTAAGCAACTTTTTTTTTTTAACTTTCAGGGTGGAAAGAAGTACTCTGGTCCTTGTGGAGGACAAGATTGTTCAGTCTGCCAGTGTTTTCCTGAAAAAGGATCTCTGGTAAGTGATTGAACAGTTAGTTTGGATAAAGTAAGTGCCATTTTGAAACAACAGAATCGATGACCAGGTGATACTAAATTTTTGGTCACTTTGGGAAATATATAACTTTTATTATAACCTTCAATAATGAGTTCATCCCATCTTGAAGAGCATTTTCCGTTGTAATAAGAACTCTATACAGGCAGGCATGGTAGGCCAAATAATCTGCTTGGTCACAGTGAACATCTTAAAAGTCAAGTGAACAAGCATTTTATTAAGTGACTTACCATAAATGAATATAAATTCATATACATATACCTATATACATATATGCACACAAATGCATATGTGTATATATATATATATATATACACATATATATGCACACACAGATATGAATACATTTCCCCCCTTTATAGGGGAATATAAATACAAAGACAATCCCTGTCCTCAAGGACCTTGTGTTCTAATGAGGGAACATTTTGGCAATCTTCCATTTATCTGATTTGTAGGAAATTTTAAAATCTAGATCAAGGGCAGTAAAAATATTGACTTCCATATTTTTCACATTATTCTGATCTGAAAATAAAAAGTTATCCAGGCAAGTTATAATGTATATGATTGTCTCAGACCTGAGAACAAATCATGTGTTCTTAATCTCATTTCTGGTGAAAAAGAGCAATCAGAGAAAATGAAGGAAAGGTTTCTGAAAAAAGAAAACCAGTGTTTTATTGTAAGGGCCCAGACGTAGCCTTACTTCTTTCACCCCTATTATATCTGTTTCTGCCAGTGAAGAAGGAAGTTTGGCATATTGCTTCATGTAAAACCACACTAAACATTTCAGTAAGGCCATGATGTTTTTTATGTTTTACTCTATGTTATACCATCAGCTACTCAGGCTGAGTACACTCAGTTATTTTGCGAAAGGTTCTCTTGTTCATCCTAAACTTTGAAGATTCTGATTCAGAATACAAGTTAATGGGAGAAAGAGGGAAATGGGCAGAACTGGACAGAAACATCTTGGGGGAAAAATTCCATTCTCTGCATGTACTGCCCTCCCCCCTTTTGTAACCTTTTCATTATAAAATCTTTTAAAAAAACTTGATGAATGTTGGTTTCTGAGATGAGGCTCTGGAATTCCATGGAGGTGGCTAATCTCCCTGTTGTTCCAACTTGGCTGGAACAATGAAAACAAAAATATTCCAAGGTCTTACAGGAAGGTGTGTTCTAAAAAGCTCTGGACAATTCTTTGAGCCAAATCTTGCCTACTCTTTTGAAGTCTGACTTTCCTACGTCAATCTTGTGTGGAATGTACGTGGTTACTTAAGGACTAAAATTTAGTAAAGATTAGTTGGTTAAGATGGGAAAAGACACCCTTGAAGGGAAGAACTGTGTCTTCCATAACTTTTTACCCCATAGGGTCTTGCGTGTAGTAGGCACCGAGTAAGAATGAGGCTCTTTATGGGTTAATTTGATTGTACTACAGCCCACTGGCTTGGCATAAGTATTCCTCGACCTCTTTTAATTGTTTACTCTCAAATCAGGCAGGTCTTTGTGAAGTCGGATCAAGCTACTTTGAGTGTGTAGTGGGAGGAGAACCAGAACCAAAAATACACAGAGAGGAATGAAGTTCAGAAGAGGACAAAGACAAGCAAGGCAATGTGGAACCAGGGTTCTTAGGCCTGCCTCTACAACTTGCTAGTCTCATGATGTGCAGTGAGCCAATTTCTTAAAGTCTGTTTCCTTATCAGCAAAATGGAGATCTTAATACTTGCTCTGCCTAGCTCCTGGGATTTTTAGAAAGATTAAATGAGGTCACATCTGTTAAAAGCCCTTCAAAAACCATCAAGTATAATAGAGATGTAGGGTACTGAGGTCATATTGCCTGGATGTGGGGTGAGGGAATCATATTCACTACATCTCTGTGCTATAAGGATTTAGCCTGAATTAAAGCTGTAAAAGTAATATCAAGGAGAGAATCACAAAATCACAGAACTGCCAAATTTCGCAGTAGGAAGGGATAAGAGCCATCTAGTCCCACTGGTGTCTGACAAAGAATTCCTTTTAAAATAAATCTTACTTAAAACTGTCAGGTAGGGGCAGGTAGGTTACCTGAGGGTACCTGCTTTGACTTTTGGATAGTTCTAATTGTGAGAATAGCAGCTATCCACTGGGACAGTGGATAGAGTGCCAACCTGGGGTCAGGAAGACTCATGCTGAGTTCAGATCTGGCCTCAGACACTTACTGGCTGTGGGATCCTGGGCAAGTCACTTAACCCTGTCTGCTTCAATTTCCTCATCTGTAAAATGAGCCAGAAAAGGAAATGGCAAACCATTCCAGTATCTTTGCCAAGAAAACCCCAAATGGGGTCATGAGGAGTCAGACACAACTGAAACATACAATTGTTAGAAAGTTTTTTGCTTAGTCGTCAAAACTAAATCTCCATTTTTACAATAGCAACCCATTTCTCCTTGGGGCCAAGGAGAATAAATAATTCCTCTTTCACCTGACAGTGTTTCAAATACTTGAAGAGAGCTATCATCTCCCTTATGTCATCTCCTCCAGGCTAAATCTGTTCAGGTCCTTCCACCAGTTTTCACATGACATGAATTTTAAATTCTTTCCAACTTGGTAGTGGCCCTCCTGTGGACATTCTCTAGATTAGAAATGGCCTTACAAAAATATGATGTTCAGAATGCACCCTTCCAATGGGATCTGACCAGGGCAGAGTACGGTGGGCCACTCACCTCCTTATTCCAGGACATTTTGCCTCTTAATTTTTTTATTGTTATGAATTTTACTAACATAACAAATATTAACATTTATATTTCCTTATACAAAGAAGAAAAGAGAAAGAGGACACATACATGACATAGTACATTTCTGTTATCTACAACTCAGGTTTTATATATTTTATATGTATTTTCATATATATATAAAATATATATTTTTTCAGTGTTTTGCTAGTGATGAAATATTATCAGCATCTTTCTTCTTTTTTGATGCTGTGTCTCTTTTAACTCAGCTGAAGATGAGCAGGGATGCAGCTGAGCAAGGCTCAGCATGGCTTAGTGGGTAAAGCCTTAAGTCCCTTTAAGTCACAGACCACAGTTCAAGGTCTGCCAGAGGCAAGTCCTTTCCAATTCTGAGGTTCTCTGACGATTCAGTTCACCAAATTAAATTCAGCATTGGCTGGGAGACTCTGGGTAAGACATCTAATCTCTTGGTGCTCTAGGAAATTCTTGAAAACTAAAAGTTGTAGAAGAGATTCTCACTTTCATTGGGCAAGGGAGTTCCTCATCACAGGCACAGTGGCTAAGATCATATTAGCTTTTTTGTGGCTGTCCTGTTTCACTCACTTTCCTCCTTCCGTCCCCACCCCCAACATATTACTGCCTAATCATACTTGTCTTTATCCTCTCTAACAATGTTTTAACCTCTGCTATCCCCATTCACTTCTATCTCATGAGTTCTTACCTGCTGTTCCAGCTTAGCAAGATCTCTTTGAATCTTGATTTGGTCATCTCATGTGTTCATTCTACTCCCAGGCGTGTTTCTCCCCTGCCTGTAAGGCTAAAAGCTAACTTCTCAGCCTGGCATTTCAAACCCTCCACAATGTATCCCTACCCTGTCTTCTCCGGGTTAGTCTGCTCACTTTGTCCTGAATACATCTTCCCCTTTTCCATGTCTGTGACTTTCTTCCAGATATTTTCTCTTGCTTGAAATGCCCTTCCTTTCCTTCTCTACTCATTCTCTTCAAAGTCCTCCTTATGTCCCAAGGCTTTCCTGGTCAAACAAGTCAATAGACATTTATGAAGCCCCTGTTGCTACATCCCAGGCTTTGTGCTAAGCCCTGGGGATACAAAGAAAGGTCCCTGCCCTGGAGATGCTCACAATCCAATGGGGGAGACAACTTGAAAACAACTATATGGGAACAAGCTATAGGGAAGATAAATAGGAAATAAGCAACAGTGGGAGGGCACTAGAATTCATACAGCTTCAGCAAAGTATCCTGAAGAAAGCTGGATTTCAGGTGGTTATCCTAGCCCCCAAATTCAAACAAACATTAGGAAGAAGTGACTAGCTTGTCTGTGATAAAATTCTGGTCAAACTGTCCAATATTTGCCAGAACCTATTTCTCTCTGGGTTCCTATAAACATTAGTGTCATTTAATTTCTTTTTTTTTCTTTTTTCTATTTTTGCCTTTTTGGAGGAGGGAAGGCAGGGCAATTGGGGTTAAGTGACTTGCTCAAGGTCACATGGCTAGTAAGTGTTAAGTGTCTGAGGCTGGATTTGAACTCAGGCCCTCCTGACGCCAGGGCCGGTGCTCTTTTCACCAGTTTCATTTCTTTGGTACTTATCACAGACTGCCTCTTGTCTTAGTCATCCTCTTATGTGTTCGTGTCTTAAATTTCAGACCACACACACCTTGGAGTGCTGGCTTAGTTAAGTCTTATGTGCTACAGTATCCCTGTGGTGCTTTGTACAGAGTATTTACTCAATAAACATGATTTAAATCTTTGATTTGATCATTGATTTCATTGATCAACTATTAACAATTAACTACAATTGACAATGGGCAACTAAAATGAACAATTAGCAACAATAAGCTAAACCAGTTAGTTACTTGACAACCAAACTCTTGAGTGAAGACACAGAGACCATTAGTTGAGAGGTAGGGAGAGGATGAGATACTCAACTACCCGTCTCTTGCACCTTCAGCTTTCTGCCTTGTAATTCACATAGCAGTCTGATACATACCTTACTAAGGCACTTGAGTATTGACAGTGTCTTACAATTATCCGTGAATTTATTTGACCTCCCTACCAGCCTGTGAGGTCCATGAGGGCAAACATTGTGTCTTATCTAGACTTTGTACATCTCTACTGCCTGGTATGATGCTCTGCACATATTAGGTATTTAATTAGTAAAGAAATAATGGAGGAAGAAAAGTATGGCATTCAAAGGAGCTGTGTGCATGTGGGAGTGTGGGGTGTCTAGACAGAAAAAAAAAAACTACTTTAAATCCTTCCTCTCCCTCTGTTGAGCTTTTCTTTAAAGTAAATAATCTCATTTCAATGGGAAAATTGTTTGTTTGTTTGTTTTTTTCTGGAATTAATGCCCTGGTGAATAATTCATCCAGCCACAGAAACTGGACTTTTGAACTGAAGTCATATGTGTTCTACATACAGTTACTCAGGACCTGTTACATAGGCTAGGTTACAGATTTTCACATCTCACTTGAGTGGCAAATGGGGCTTTTCAGCCAAGGTAGAATGAGCAGTCCTGCCTTTATAGTCACTCAACCAATGTTGAACCGATTTTGATGAATCTAGTTGTCACAGAATCTCAGAATTAGATTAGGACCTTACTTCAACTCCCACTTGAACAAGAATTACTTGTAACAGTATTACTAAAAATAGTCATCCAGGTACTTTTTTTGAGACCAGATCCTCTTATCTTGTCCATGCTGGAAGTACAGTGGCCACTCATGGACCCAATCTCAAGATTGAGTAGTATGCAAGCATTTACCTGTTCTGTTTTTCCCACCTGGCAAGTTTTCCCCTCCTTAGATGACTAAGTGGTTCTCCACTGCCTTGGGGTTCACCATATTTAGAGGGGACACCCAATCAATTCAGATCAGAACTAGAACTCATGTAGTCTATCAGCCTCAGTTGCCCCCAAGCCACCACTCCCAGCCATCTAGCTTCTTAACAAAGGTCAAGTCAGGCACAGCCACTGCTCCTTGGAGCAGCACATTCTACTTTTGGATAGCTCTCATTTTTAGGACTTTTTTTCTCTCTTAAGTTCGGTCTAAATTAGTTGGTTTGAAATTTCAATTCTACTAGATTCTAAGCACTTGGAGAGCAAATACCACACCTTATACTTTTTTTGTATCCTTCAAAATGAAATTCATTTATTTCCCCTCCCCTCCAACACGCTTGCATTAAGTATTAGCTGTGTGTAGAGAGCACTAGGGAAGGTGCTAGGGGAGATGGGTTTGCATAATCAGTGGTTCCTGATCTTATGGAACTTCTTTGCTGTAATGAAAACATCATAGGTGCCTAAAGAAAAAGTACTGACTTGACTCTTTGGCACTTGAATGTGACTGCCATATAAGGTGCCCAAAGGTAGAACAATAATATCAAATACCTGCATCCAACAATGCCCATGGAGTTTTCTTATGTGATTGTTGTTCAAGTGGCAGCATCTTCAGCTGCAGGTACAGGGATGGGGAAGTGTACCAAGGGTCCTTTCCAAGGGTTTCTTTGGTCTCCCTCATTCTACTGCAAACTCTTTGAGGATTGATGCATTACTTTCTCTCATATTTTGGTTTTTTTTATTTTTTGGATTTGCATGAATGACTGATTTTATTGCTGTAGGGAACTCATAACAACAACAACAATTTTGTTGTTGTTCAGTCATTCTCAGTTGTGTTCAACTCTTCGTGACTCTGCTTGGGCTTTTCTTGGTAGAGATGCTGAGTGGTTTGCCGTTTCATTCTCCAGCT
>CM053580.1:48872905-48882905 GCA_028627135.1 Pseudochirops cupreus
AACCTGGAGGTGTAGCAGCCCCTGACAGGTCTGATACCCCCACTGCTCCTGAGGCACAGAGGTTTTGACCACTCCATTCCTGACCTGGATGAATCCACTCCTCCTTAGCCCTGGTAGAGTCTCACCCCAGGCCCCACCTGCAATTCTGGGGACTCACCGTATTAGTGCTGGACTTAGTTTCGATGCCTGACCAACTTTAGCCCTACTGCAGTTGAGAACTCCCCGAGTCAAATGCCAATGTCAGCCTTCCCTCTAGTACAGTGGTTCTCAACCTTCCTAATGCCGTGACCCTTTAATAATCTAAATTGTGGGCGTATCTGCATGTGGGCAGATCCACCTGGAGACAGATAGAGGAGCGGTGTCTCAGTTCTTAAGACCATCAGAAATATGTGTTTTCTGATGGTCTTAGGCGACCCCTGTGAAAGGGTCATTTGACCCCCAAAGGGGTCACGACCCACAGGTTGAGAACCACTGCTCTAGTAGAAATAACAGGCATCTACCCTCATGCCCAGTTGGGATATATATTTTTAATTTACCAAGCAAGTTCTAATTTTCACAAAACCCTGCCTTCATCCTCAATGCTCATTTTCCATGCATTTCTATAAGAAGAAAATTTGGCTCCAAAAGGAGGAAAATTTATACATACAAGATCAAAGTTAGTTTTGGAAAATTTAGTTCGATCTTGAAGAGGAAAGAAAACACTTTTCAAAAAGCACCATTGAACCATAAGAACTGGGAAAGAAGCCCATGGCTCTTGAAACCACCCTTGTTAGAAGTATCAGATCTTGGGGAGTATTCACTGAAAACAAATAACCAGGGAAAAACTGCTCACTGTTTTCCTAACTGAATATTATTATTTGTCTTGCTTGGTGGGGGCAAAAAGAGGGAAGTATCGTGTTATAACTATTTGAACTGTTCTTGGCTCATGGTAGGTACTTAATAAAAGCTTATTGACCAACTCACCTTCTCAATGACCCCTTTGTGGATTTATAGCAAGAAGGAAAAATAACTCCCTCCTTTCAAACAGACACCCCAGATCTGAAAAGGGAACAGAGCCAAAATGTCATGGGTCTACATGTGACCCGGAATTCTGTTCCTCATACTGTTAGCCAACAGTAGGAGTACATCTGAACAGAAGTATTTTTATACCCCTTTTATGCAGAGTATCACGTCCTCTATAAGACCACTATGGTTGTGGCATTCAGTGCTCTTATTTTAGAGAAAATAGAGAGAATTTTTCTCTTTTTTTCCTGCAATTTCTCTTTCTTCCATGCCAGAGATGTTGTCAAGTCTTGTTTTATTTCAGACTTAGGAAGAGAATTAAGTCAAGGATTTGTCCCTCTGAACTATAAGGTCCACAGTTCAGCATTCACAGATTCAGAGGGACATTGAAGGTCATCCAGCCTTACCCCCTCATTTTATAGGGGATAAAACAATCTCAGAAACGTGAATTGGTTACACAGATAGTAAGTGTGATTTTTGTCCTCACAAGTATATAAAGACACATGAAACTGAGTCTGATCTAAATGAAGAATCAGGCAAAGGAAGTTAAGAAAGAAGAGTAAACATTGCTCTCCTGCCCCCTATCCCTCCCCCAGTTGTACAGTACTGTGCCATCTGAATTAAAGAGATTCATCCAGGCAATGTTTCTTCTCTTGCTGTACTTGCTATAGTGAAGAAGCCTTTTTTTTTTTTAGTTCTTTGATACGCTAAAGAGAAGATTTTAACTTAATAGCTCCTGAAGAACAAAAATTATAAGAGAGAAATATTTAATTTGATACTTCCAGGATGTGTGATTGTCAGGATTCCTTCATGTATGATTCTCTGTACCTTGATGTAATAATATGTGTTTACACATATACATATACATGTGTATATGTATCTATCTATCTATCTGTCTATATATAAATAATTATACACACAAAAGTGTATGGAGATGAATCTTTCCAAACTTACGGCTTCAGATGACAGGAATACAAATCTATCATTAGATCAGTACTTAAAACTTTTCCCGCTTGGGCAGGACCATCCGGAGCTTGTGCCTTGCTGCTGTCGTCTTTGAGAATGGGGTCATGAGAACACAACTCTGAGGAATTAATTGCAGCAGGACTTAGTGAAGGAAGAGCGGAAGTGTCAAACTATAAAACAGAGTAATTGCTAGTGAGGACTCTGCATGGAATTCATCATTTTTATTCCTATTAAGCTGAGACATCCCCTTATGTAAGTTTCTCGGCAGAATGATGCAGGTCCAGGCACCTATTTCTTAAGATCTGAGTATACTGCTGCAGAACCCTATCTTCTCTTCTTTTCAGGGCCAACCTGGACATCTAGGCCCCCAAGGCCCTATTGGAGATCTAGGACTTCCTGGGCCCATTGGATTACCAGGAGAGAAAGGAATGAAGGGTGACAGTGGACCTCCTGGACCAGTGGGAGAGAAAGGAGATAAGGCAAGAAATTTTTTGTAAATTGAAGATGTAATATTTGCTACTGGCCATCTAATAGCACTTTAAATACTTGCAAAAGCATTAGAAATTATATCTCTTAGTGCAAAAATCCAAGTAAATAGTACAATTAAAGGTTGTTTTTGTCTTAACGTATCTATTACTATTCTCATTAAATTAACTTACTTGCTGTTCTAATCATGGAGTATTCCTTATGTTGGTTGTGCTTTCTGATATTTTTAGGGCCCAACAGGAGTACCTGGCTTCCCAGGTTTGGATGGAATTCCTGTAAGTAACTCTTGAAAAATTCTTATTTGAAAAAATGAAACGAATTCAAGCCAAACTTACACATTTGAACCAAATCTAAGGCAATGCCTTACTTATCCTTACATCCATATATGCAGGAGAAATATAATGACTTACGCATTTTGTCTATCCCACTAAAAAAGGAAATGTGTTAACTGGGAGAATGAAAATGATGCATTTGCAGCCCAAAGTTTTCAGACACATTAAATGAAGTTTCCAAAATGTGAAATCACTATATCCCTAGATATAACACCAGTTGCCATGTCAAGAACTTTGACTCCATACTTAAACTTATGATTTGATAATGATGATGCCTAATAAAGAGGAGAGGTTGCCTGAAGAATTGACAGTCTCCTATTTTGGTATCCAACCACTTAAACTATTTTGCTTAATTAAATATTAATAATATATTTGCAGTTCATAAAGAAAACAAATATAATCAAATTAATTTTTCCCTTCAGGGCTATCCTGGACCTCCAGGGTCAAGAGGCAAACCTGGCATTGATGGCTGCAATGGTTCAAGAGGAGATCCAGGGTTTCAAGGAGAGAGAGGAGCACCAGGACAAGAAGGTCCACCTGTAAGACATCGCTTGCATATGACATTAGAAATCAGGGTGCCTTCCAAGAGCTAGCCTTGTGGGCTTAGCAGACAGATATACATTCAAGTCTATAACTTGTCAGATCCATAGATTATAGTCTACAACTTGAAAGCCCTTGCCTTTTATTGTACGTAGAAATATTCTGGGGAACCCTCAAGTGAAAAGTTATTAATAAAGCAAGAGTGATATATCTATCTATCTATCTATCTATCTATCTATCTATCTATCTATCTATATGTACACATGCATATGTATATACATATGTACAAGTACACACATATATGCCATCTAGTTATCTATCTATCCACCCATCTGTCCATGCATCCATCTATCTGTCCATATAACTATCTCTCTATCTATCCATCCATCCACCCATCCATCTATCCATCCATCTATCTATCTATCTATCTATCTATCTATCTATCTATCTATCTACTATCTATCCATCTATCTATCCATCTATCTAATTATCACTGGAAATGGCCAAGTCCTCTGTGCTATGTATAAGTGATGAGTAGAATTTTGCCATAAATTTTCATAGTGGAATCTTCTTTTTTTAAAAAAAATTTAAACTTAATTAAAGGGAAAAAATATTTGGTTTCAGTTACATCTCTTGAAACATGAATAATATGAATGCTGTGCACTTCCTCCAGTGTTGGTACAGCTATACATGCAGCCTTTGTTAAGACAGAATGTGGTACAATGCAAAGAGAATTGATTTTGTCACTAATGGATCAAAAGGCATCTTTGGACATTAGAGACCAACAGGTTCAAAGCCTCATTTTACAGATGAAAAAACCAAGGCAGAAGGAAGTAAAGTGACTTGCCCAGGGTCACACAGCTAGGAAATGGTACTGAGGTAGGATTTGAATCTAGGTCTTACTGACTCTAGGCCCATTGCTGCATACACTACTCCATACTGCCTGCATTCAAATCCTGGCCCTACTTCTGCTTACCTTGGCCAGTGCCCTCGTCTGTCTCTCTAGGGTCCAGTTTTCTGATTTGTAAAACGGGAGGAATGGACTGAATGATGTCCCTGCTCTCTTCCAGCTCTAGTATCCTATAATCCCGCTGCATTGATGTGACACACCACTGGCCTCAGGCTCTTTAAGGAAGTGGGGCATGTTTCATTGCCCTAACCCATGTCTACTCATACGGCCACTAAATAAATAATTAATGACAAAAGACTCTTTTATCTCCTCGCATGGATATAAAAATTTCCGGGTTGAAAACTACCAAAGTAAATAACACCCCAAACCATAAGTTATTTAGTTGTTCGAACAGGCTCCCTAAGCACGTCACAAATAACTTCCTCTTCTTTGGGTTCACTAAGAGTCATTTAATACTAGACCATTATCAGCAAAATCCAATCTCCCAGTTTTTTTTGTGAATTTCTTCTCCTCCATCTTGGGCTTAAACCAAAGGCTTCCCCTTTGCTGTGTCGTCTAAGGCCTACCTTAAACAGAGATCCACCAAAGAACAGACTTTTCATTTTTCTGATCTTTCTTCCTTTTTCCTCCTTCCTTGTTATAAAGACTAGACGCTATTAGTCCATTTAATCTGATTTCTTGTGATTTTTTTGTCTCTCCCTGATTAATCGTCATAGACTCAGGTTGTTTCTAGTAAGCCTTTCTTGCTCCAAAGCTATAGCTGACTTCTGATTTTGTCCCTCGCCTCAGTAAAGCCAACACAACCTCCTCATTTCACAGGTGAGGGAACTGAGGCTCAGAGAGATTGCAACTTGACCAAGGGTTGGTATAGACCAACTTATACCAAGGGTATAAGCATCAGAGCAGAAATTTTTACCATTCAATCCCATGCCAAGTACATAGAGAATCTTGTACACAAAGAATGAGTGATCCAAGGAATAGAATCCCTAAACTTGGAGTTAGAAAGACCCAAATTCAAATCCCGTCTCAGATGACTAACTGTACTTAGGTGACCATGAACGTCTCCTGATACTTAGGGGTCTAAGGTTCCTCATCTGTAGAATGAGGGAGTTGGATTCAGAATTCCCCCAAGGCCCTTTCTAGCTCTGAATCTATTCCTATTCTATAAAATCCTTATTTTTTTTATTCTGCCTCTGGCTTGTTATTACATGATCAATGAAAGAGAGGTTATTCCTATCCATGCATTTTATTATTTGGAAATAAATGCAATTCTGTTTACTTAATAATTAATTTATGGCTATCAATATTAGTAGTTTATTATTCTCTCCTGCTGATACTAGGGTTTGATCCAAATTTCTGATGGAAATCAAATATATGTTTCAGAAGCACTGGATAATCATAGTTAAAAGTAATAATACAATGTGAGGAACAAAGAAGCAACAACAAAATGCATTTTAGATTACTAGTTAGACACTAGTCATTAGCAGTGGTTGGGCAGCGAGGTGTGGCCGTGGATAGAGTGCTGGGCCTGCAGTCAGGAAGGAGTGATCTTCCCCAGTTCAAATCTGGCCTCAGACACTAGCTGTGTGATCCTGGGAAAGTCACTTAACCCTGTTTGCCTCAGTTTCTTCATCTGTAAATTGAGTTGGAGGAGGGAATGGCAGACCATCCCAGTATCTCTGCCAAAGAAAACCCCAAATGGGGTCATGAAGAGTCAGATATGACTGAAACGACCCAACAACAAAAATAACAGCGGGCATGAATTAGAATATACTCTAATGGTTTTGTATGTTTCCTCCTAAACAAATGTTTGATTTTCAGGGTCTTCCAGGGCCAGGAGGAGAAAAAGGGAATTCAGTGTATATTTCAGGTGCTATTAAAGGTCTCCCGGTGAGTATTCTTCTAGTTGTTGGACTGTCAAAAGTGGTAACATGCAATTAGTCCTAACTGTTTAATGAAGTCATTATAACTTCCTGTACTTTGGTGATTTAGGCCGCCATGTTCTAAGAAGACTAGAAATTCTAATTAGGGGCAAAGTCAAGCAATTATATTTGTTGTTAACACATGCCTATACAGGTGGAGTTATTTTCTTTTCATGTTATTGTAAAGAAACACTCCTATACCTGTATGTACAAGAATATTGCTATAAAGTGCCTACCAGAACAGTGACTGTTAGTTATCATGATTCATGTACCATTTATGTATGTAGTACTTTTAAAGTATTTCCTTTTTTCCTATCAAATAGTATGTATTTGGAAATAGGCAATTACAAGGGATAATTTAATTAATGAGAAGCTACTTTCACTCTAGAACTTTATAAAAGATTACCTAGAAGTCAAAAGACAATAGGAAACGGAGCCCTAGCAAAGCCAGAGCCAGTATAGGGCTTCATACTATTATAGTCAGAGACTGGTCAGAGACAAGGAAAGCCTGCAAGGCTTTGTGTCCAAAGGCAGCAAGAGTGGAGAGCTTCCCTGAGAAATGAGCAGAGGAAAAGAGAAGGACGTTCAGAAGGCATCATGGACAAGAAGGATAGTTTTAAAAGTAAAATGTAGAATTTATTATGTACCTTTTAAAAAGCAAGTGGTATAAAAAGAGGTTTTATAGTTTCATAGAGAATCCTCTTTTGAGTTATGGAAATGATCTTACTGGTGTTTAAGTTCAGAGTAAAAAGTTAAACAAATTTAGTTTGATTAATATGTATGAAGCATCAACAAGATATTTGCAAGATACTGTGCTTAAACTGGCAAAAGTGGCAAGCATAGGTCCCTAAAAAAATCTCGCGAACCTCAACATTAAGCCAATATTAGCATTAAAAAATAAAGAGGTCCAGAGTTCTTAGCAAGGAGTGATCGTAGAAAAAGTACACTCAATCAATCAAAAAATTGCTAAGCCCTGTAAGGCACATTCTACATCCCAGTCACTGTGCTAAGTAAGCACACAGGGTACAAGTCCAAAAGGTAAACCATCCCTGCCTTCAGGTGGCTTCCATTGGAATAGGGTAGAGAACATGTACATCTATGGGTAGATGTAGAGTAAATATAAAGTCAGTATAGCCTTAGAAATGTACTGATCTGGCACCCAAATGTGTGCCTAATTCCATGAAATCTTTCTAGTCAAAGGGAAGGATTGAGGGTAGAAAGGGTTTAATGATATTGACAAGTGGATATCTAGGTTCATATCTTGACTCCAAAACTTATTTTGTGTGACTATAGGCTCTGAGACTATATACTGTCTTAAAGTTGCCAGAGTAAGGTGGGGATTGGGTAGAGGCAGTGTTGTTAAATTAGAGCACGGAAAGGATGTAATGAAGTAGGATCAGCCCTTTAGGATTGGTGCAAAGTGATTTCTGCTCATTATTTAAGGGATGAAAGTAACAACTTCAACAACTCCTTTATGTGTCTGTAGATGTGACTCTCATGTCCTTTTCTCGATCTTTCTTTAATTGACCTTTCTGATGAGGGGGACATTGTGCTATATATATGTGTACACACATGCTCGTCACCTGGGTGGTTACACCAACTCTTGACTCTTCCTTAGTTGTAAAGAGGTCATGATCCGTGTCAGTGGGTAGAGGACCCACACTGACAAAATCATGGATCCTTAAAGCATTAAGCTAAAAGGTTTCCTCAGTATATTTTTAAAAAATTAATATTTTATCTTTTCCTCAATTAAATGTAAAAGCAATTTTAACATTTGTTTAAATTTTTTTTAGTTCCAAATTCTTTCCCTCCCTCCCCCATATTAAAAAGGCAAGCAATTTGAAATAGATCATACCTGTGTAGTCATGCAAAACATATTTTCATGTTAGTCATGTTTTGAAAGAAAACAAAAAAAAACCAACAAGAAAAATAAAGGAAAAGTATGCTTTGACTGCATTCAGACTCCATCAGTTCTTTCTCTGGAAATGGACAACATTTTTCATCGTAAGTCCCTCAGAATTGTCTTCAGGCATTGTATTGCTGAGAATACTTGCCTTCAGCTGTATTTATTTTACCAGTGAAATGATTTCCATGTTACAGGGAGATCGAGGTGATCCAGGACCTCCGGGCTTACCGGTAAGTCTCTCATATGGATTATATGTCTCCAAGCCTTTCTTGATCAATGTGTGAAGTCAATTCTATATTATTTTAGGGATTATCTGCTTTGTGTATTTTCCAAAGCAAAATTTTAATCTCATTTTAAATTTGTCCTGATATTCAGTTCACCTTGGGCTGGCTCCACCATGACCATTTGACATCTGGCTCAATGAATTCAAGATAATTTTAACCTGTTTTAAATATAAAGTAAATCTTCTGGACAGATAGAAACTACATAACCCCACAACAACTTAGGACATTGCAAATCCTGGTAAAGATAATTTTGGTTACCTTATTTTGAATTATCCACACATCGCTACCATTCTCCATTGATCAGGATTGACTGATGAGCCATTCCGAGTCCCACCTTCACTTTGTGAAGTATTGTGACCTCATAGTCACCCTTATTTATAAATAATCATGAGGTTGAAAGCAGGGACGGGTTGCCCCTCTAATGATCCCCTTCTGATATGGCTTTCTAACCAAGTTGACTTTCTCAGATTTATGTCAATCTTTTGCCAGGCAGGGAAGGATGATTTGACTTCTGTCATTGATCATCTAGAAGAAATACCTTCTGTGTGCATGTAAGCAAGTAGATAAGTTAGCATGTCCTTAAAATAAATATTAAACCATATTTGCAAAGACAGAATAATGATA
The DNA here is from genome assembly GCA_028627135.1 of Pseudochirops cupreus. Lineage (NCBI taxonomy): Eukaryota > Metazoa > Chordata > Mammalia > Diprotodontia > Pseudocheiridae > Pseudochirops > Pseudochirops cupreus. The sequence continues at coordinate 48,881,878 of CM053580.1, forward strand.
TTTTGGACCATTAAATCATCTGACTGTACAGATTGCCCAAGGAGAACAAATAGTCCTTTGTCCTTGTCTTCCCCAGACTCAGAGGCAGTGGGACAAATTGGGAAAAGAAAGTGGGAAATTTGGGGAAAAATAGGATTCAAGAGACTTGGTTTTGAGTCCCAGCTTGACCATTTGTTATCTATGATGGTGGGCAAGTCACTTAACGTTTCTGTGCTTCAGCTCCTTCATCTATAAAATTAGGGGGTTGGACTAGATGACCTGAAGTCCTTTCATGTGATGCTAACATGAGCGTTTATTTCAATGCACTAGTACTTATCATGTATGAGAGGACAGTCAGTAAGACCAGGGTTCAAGTCCTCTCTCTGATGCACACATGGAATAATATTAATGTTATCCAGAAGCTGCTTTTAAAATTTAAATTGCTTTTTAAATTTTTTAAACAATTTCTTTTTAAAAAAATCCCCAAATACAGACTTATGTTTTAACCAAGGAGGACACATGGATTAAGGACCATTGTATCAGTTAGAGAGGGGGCAATTACTAGGCTCTGAGGGTGTCAAATTCTTAACTGTGTCCTGAGGTTTGGTTAGATTGGAAGCCAATAGAATTCAACACTGTTGTTGCAGGGTTATTGCTGGTAGAAAATGGAGCCCATCAGGGTTTTTTAGGAGATAAAGAGTATTTTTAAGCTGCTAAGATTCCACGCACTCTTGGTGATAAGACAGAGATTTGAGTAAACAAATATGGTTGATTTGTTTTTTCTCATGCACAGGGACCTCGAGGGGCAAATGGATCTGTGGGTGAAATGGGACTTCCAGGGATACCAGGTTCTCGGGTAAGTGTCATATTATCGTTGGTAAGGTTCTTTATTTTTTTCCCCAAAATACATTGTTTCTTTGTCAAAGTCAATACCTCAGTCACTAACTTCAAATCTAGTCAGATAGAATGTCACTGTTAACATGCATGTTTGCTGGTTTGTCTAATTAATAATAAAAAAGAAAAATAAATAATATATAAAAATTTCCTCT
>CM053580.1:48887905-48925238 GCA_028627135.1 Pseudochirops cupreus
TTATCTCTTATTTAGTCATAAATAGATCTGACAGGTACATTTTCCCATGCTCCCCTAATTTATTTATGACATCATCTTTTATGTCTAAATCATTTATCCATTTAACCTTATCTTGGTATATGGAGTGAAATGCTGGTCTATGTCTAATTTCTGCAAAACTGCTTTCCAGTTTCTCTAGCAATTTTTGTCAAATGGTGAGTTCTTACTCCAAAAGCTTGCGTCTTTGGGTTTATCCAACACTAAATTGCTATGATGATTTACTGCTGAATATCATGTACCTAATCTATTCCACTGATCCACCACTCTATTTCTTAGCCAGCACCAGATTGTTTTGATGATTACCACATGGTGATATAGTTTAAAATCTGGTACTGCTAGGCTGCTTTCCTTCACATTTTTTTTTATTGATTCCCTCGATATTCTTAACCTTTTCTTCTTCCAGATGAATTTTGTTATTATTTTTTTCTAGCTCTAAAAAAGAATTCTTTGGTAGTTTGATTGGCATGGCACTGAATAAGTAAATTAACTTAGGTAGAATTGTTATTTTTGTTACATTGGCTCAGCCTACCCGTGAGCAATGAATATTTCTCCAGTTGTTTAGATCTGTCTTTATTTGTATGAAAAGAGTTTTGGAATTGTGTTTATATAGTCTTGGTATATTGTCCATTAGTCTTGGCAGGTAGACTCTCAAATATTTTATATTATCTGCAGTTTTTTAAATGGAATTTCTCTTTCTATCATTTCCTGATGGGTCAGAACAAATCATTTATCTTCCTAGCTACCTATGGAATATTTCTCTTTCACATTTTATAGAAGATTTTTATAACGAGTGTTTAGGTTGCTCAAAACAGGAAAATATGTGAAACAAGAATAATAGTGCTTTGATAAAAAAGTTTCAAAATAGTCAACATTTCCTGGAAAATTAATCCCAATGCTTATACTCAAAAACAGACAAAGACGAGTGAACGAGTAAAGGAAATACTGGGGATTACTGGTCATTTCCTGGCCACTTTAGTGCCAACCTAATAATAATTTGGAATTGTTACTTTAAGCCTGTTGGGTAAAATGAGATGCCAGTCTTAGGAGAACAGCTAGAAGGAGGTGAGGCAGAAAGCCAAAAAGATTGTTGCACCAGTCACTAATTAGCACCTCCACTGATACTGTCAGCACCAAGGCCAAGCTTCAGCTGGCCTAGAAATTGGATTGCCCTCTACTCTAGATTTAAGGAGGGAGCATAATGAGGCCCTAGTGCCATGACTTGCATTGCCTCTACCTAAAGGATGCCAGCCTCTTTCTGCGCAAATTATAAGGCATCTGTTTCCAAGATACTTGCGTGTAATTATTATTAAACTGACAAAAATCAAGTGGAACACACGGTTGGGGTACTCTGAATAATGGGATCCAGTATGAAGGACTGACATTTGGGTGGCTACTGAGAATGGCTTACTTGGAATTCAACAAAAAATGGTATACAGAAACAGAATAAATTTTATATATATATTTAGTATCTTTTTTTCAAGCTACTTTGGCAAACATGAGCAAATAGATTAAACCATTTACAACTCCATCATGAAGTTGGGAAAGATAATTGGTTCACTCACATTTACTTCTGCTTATTTTTTTGTGTGTGTGTATGTGTATGTGTATGTCTATGTGTGTGTTTGACTCTCCAAGGGTGGCCCTGGTTCCCATGGACTTCCAGGTTTCCCAGGAGTAAAGGTAAACGTATCAAGAGAGTGAACAATTTAGGCAAAATGGGATTCAATGTTGTTCCCAATGTGTCACTTCATATCCTCTTACTTGAAGATCAAAATTATGCCACAAGGAAAGGCACATGTAAATAGGAAAAAGGACATTTTCATGCATCATGTGCACATTCTGATTATAATTAAAAATACTAGAGCTGTCAAGTCAGTGGGAACTATAGCCTCAGCCTGCAGAATGGCACAGCATACTCATTAAAATGGGCAACACTCACTGACATCAGACATAAATTTAAACAAACTATCCTATTACCGAATCAGATTTTACAAAGAACACCTGTCTATTGTTGTTTTTAGGGAGAACCTGGAGCGATTGGTGTCTCTGGGCAGTTTGGACTTCTTGGCGCTAAGGTAATAAAATCAGAATTCCTAATGGGCAGAGACTCTTAATTCTCTGACTCCTACAGTGCCTTTGAATGCATTTGTCAAGCAATATTTCAGAAATATAACTTTTGAAAGGTAAAAATAGATTTCCTCATTTATTAATGTATTTCAAAGAACATTTTTGTAATGCCCGTGTTAAAGGTTGAGAAATAATCCTCTTAAAGCGGGGGAGAGTCTATATGCACGTTTCAACTACTCTATGAGGGTGATTTTATTTATTTCTGTGGTCTAGATCTGTGATTTTACTGGCATAGGGAACTACTGATGAAGAAACTCGCTCTACCAATGCAGGTTGACAACCGTTCTGCAGCTTATAATCTTAGAGACTTGTCTGGGCCACTGAGATGTTCAATGACTTGCCCAGGGTCACACAGCCAGTATGTGTCAGAGGCAGGACTTGAACCCAGGTCTTCCTGACTCTGAGGTAGGCTCCCTACTCCCTAATCCAGGCAGCCTCACTAGTTATCTTCCTTCTGATTCTCCCTAGCACCTAGCATAGGCCTCAACATATAAAAAGTCAAACATGTTGTCTAATTGACTGTCTAATTCAATTACCTAATTGAAAATTAAAATGAAGGAGGCAGCATGGCATCTTAGGTCTGGAAGGAATTCTAGAGTTCAGTCATCTGGTTTAGAATAAAGAAGTTCACTCATTCCACAAATGAGGGAGTTATGACTTAGAGAGACCTTAAGTAATTTGCCTAGATGTGTTAGGAAGGGTTATATGGTTGCTATCAATGGACTTCTGTCAAAGCATATTCCCTTCAGTCCTCCCCAAATAGGCTCAGTCGAAGAGTCTACAGTCAGGTCTTCTTACTTAATGAATAAAATATGAGGTTATTAGGTTATAATTTAGTGTCCTGGACTTCTACTTTACCAAATGGACCTAATGAACTGAAAGTTCCTGAAGCTCCAGGAGTGTCTAACTCAAAGCTTTGAGGTGGTTCTTCTACCTGTTAGGGTGATAGAATAGACTGAGAGCTGCCTTTGGTTTCAGGAAGACCCAGGTTCAAAACTTGCCTTTGACACATACTAGCTATGTGACTCTGGGCAAGTCACAACTTCCCAGTGCCCCAAGCAAATCACTAAGACTATAAAATACAGATGAGATGTCAGTTTGTATTAGTGAAAGGAATTTCTTCCTTGGGAGTTCCCTAAACTGATTCAGTTATAGGTCCCATTTAAAAAGAAAGCACTTTTGTTATTCCTAAGATTCTACCAGGGGTTATTGATTTCTCTTGTTGTTATATGATCTTTATTTTTTTTTTAATTTGAAAGCCATTGTTACCCTTCTAATATGTATTCGATGCCCAGCAATATGAGAAAAGTATTCTAAGAAAAACGAATGAATGAATGAATGATTTCAGGGAGATCCTGGAGATCGTGGGAAGCCAGGACCACCAGGTGTTTTGGTAACTCCACCTGTTCCATGCAAAGGTTTGTGCTGCTTTCAGTTACTCTGAAAATGACACTGGGAATATACTACAGGAGAAGAATCTGCCTCATTAACCTTATGCCTCACTTATGTTTGGCTAACTAACTAACTATATGTGTATGTATTACCCTGAGCCTATAATTACCTATAGAGAGATGCAAATGAGTAGCTTTAGTGACCTATCATGTCCTGGATTTTATTATATAATACAAATTAATGTGTTAACATTTATTAATTGCAAACTTTCCTCTCAGAAAAGTAGCCATGATGTTATGCTCCATCAAGATAATGGCTTCAAGGAGAAGTGGCCAAAATAAATATATCTTTTATTCACTATTTCAATCCCCTGGTGCAGACCAGAGGCCCTCATATTCCTTCATTCTCTCTGATTCTTCTCTGTGCTTTCCCATAAGTTCTCCATTAACAGGCTGGATGCCTTCTTCTAGGTCCTTTGATTATCTGTGAATAGTAGTGTCACACTCAGAGTGTCCATCTATTAGTGTACAGACAGTGGTCTACAAAAGGTTGATATGTATGTAATAAATGGAAATTCTGAGCTTCAAAAATTCAAACTATTCATTAAAAAAAAGTGGATTTGAATCCAAGATATCCCATTTTCATCTTGGGAAAGATGACAAAGTAGCACAAATTTCAGTGTGATAAACATCTTAACTATGGTTACTAACCATGATCTATTTCCCATGTTCTTTAACAGGACCTCCAGGGGACCCAGGATTCCCAGGACACTATGGAGAAAAGGGGTCAATGGGACTGTCTGGTCCATCAGGACCCTCTGGCAGACCAGGGGAAGACAGAATAGGTAGGAATTCACCCTTTTTCTATAAAAATTTTGTTTTTTTCCAGGAGAAGTTGAGGGCACAATATGAATTTATACCATGACAAGAAAAGATTTAAACTTTCTAAGGATGAGAGTGGGCAATGTTTTAGATGTGGTAATACCAAATTTTCAGTTAGACAGTGGGAGACCTACCCCAAAGTCATTTGTGAGAAAAGATGTATACCTCTCAAGCTTGCAGCAGAGGAATGGTTGGAGGAACTCCAGTCCTTCGGATCCTAGGAAAGAAGTGTACCAACAGTTAAGAAGATCGGGAGACAGTCCAGCACAGGACTTGGATTTGGAGTCAGAGAACCTTGTTTCAAATCTTGGTTAGCCTATTTACAACCTGTGTTGTAAGAATTTAAGTGACCTGAGTAAGTCACTTAAATATCCTAGATTCCATGTTTCCTCATCTGTAAAATGAGGAAGTTGTTTAGCTGTTCTCTCGGGTCTCCCAGCTCTAAATTTATGATTCTATCATCTTCTCCCCTTTGAAGTTGGCTCTCTCACTGGGATTGCACTATACACCATTCTCTCCAGAGTTAAGTTTCATTGTTGTTGTTGAGTCCTTTCTGACTCTGTGATTCCATTTGGGGTTTTCTTGGCAGAGATACTGGAGTGGTTTGCCATTTCCTTCTCCAGCTCATTTGACAGATAAGGAAACTGAGGCAAATAGTGTTAAACTACTTGACCAGGGTCACACAGCTAGTAAGTACCAGAGATTAGATTTGAACTCAGGAAAATGAGTCTTTCTGACTTCAGGCCTGGCACTCTATCCACTGTACCACCTAGCTGCCCGTAGTTAAGACTCTCTTTTAAAAGGCAAACTGTGACTGCAGCTCAACTCAGTAGCCTAAGGGCCAGCCTTAGGCTGTCCTTTATTGCGTTGTAGCATCCTCCTTTTATACCCTATAGGCAACATGATTAGAGCATGATCCCCTTGTGCACTGGGGATATGGACCAATGGAGGATGGCCGAACCAGTCATCTCAGCTGCTACTCATCAAACGAGCAGTCTCGTGAGAGACTTCCTTGTGAGCTTAGCAACTGGACTGTAACCATCAGCACCACAGGTGCTTTTGGACTCGCATCGATCTCTACAGCAAACACCTCTCTGAGGGCTCATGCTTCAAGCTGCTTTTAACTAACAATTTCTAAGCAAGATTTAGCTGACAACCACCTAAGAACAAGATTGAGACACAGCAAAGAAAATAAATGTTGGGTTTGGAGAAATCAAGAGAGAGGAAAGGTACTCTGAAGAAGGAGAGGAGGTTGGGTATCAAAGATATACTTTACCTGTTTCACAGTTTTGCTAACAGTGATGCTGGCATTGCTCAAAACCATGTTATAGGCTAATTTTGCCACGTATTCTTCAGATGAGTGACCCCCTGTCTATTAAAATTTTTCTACCTTGGTACTTTGAGATATTCCATGAAAAGGCAAGTCTAAATGAATAAGAGATTTCTGTAATCAAATGATTGCACCATGCAACTGTATTTAAAAGAAGACAGACATTATATAGGCAAGGAGGAGTTTTCAACCTTTTTGGTCTCAGATTCCTTTTCACTCTTAAAAATTGTTTAAAGCTTTTGTGTAGGTGGAGTATCTATCTGTATTTACTGTTGGAAATATAAAATATTTAAATATTAATTTAAAATAATGATATTAAACTCATTACATGTTAGCACAAATAATATTTTAAATGAAAATGACAGTATTTTCCAAAACAAAAGAAAATTAGTGAGAAGAATGACATTGTTTTATATATTTTTGGAAATTGCTTTTATGTCTAACTTTATTAAAGTCAGCTGGACTACCTATTTCTGCATTCAGTCTGTTGAGATATGCTGTTTTAGTTGAAGTATATGAAGAAAACTTGGTATTATGCAGATAAGTAGTTGGAAGAGAGAGGAATCTTTTAATAGGCATCTAACATCTTAATACTACGGTGAAGGTAGTCTTTACCTCATGGCCCCCTAGAAAGGGTGTCATGGGTGCTTGGACCACACTTGAAGAACTATGGTTATAGGCTATTTTGTTCTTATCATATGGTAAGGCAGTCCCCCATGATTTCACTGGAGAAAGGATGATGCAAGTGAAATCTCAAGACCTGAGTTCACATCCTGCCATGCTTTTTACTCCTCCATGACCTTAGACAAGTTACTTAAATTCTCTTGATTTCAGGGTTTGTATGTTTGTTTGTTTGCTTTTTTAATTCGGAATACAGGCTAGATAGGTCTTTATGGCTCCTTCAAGCACAGAATCTGTGCTTCTATGGGATCTCATGAGGCAAGAGATCACCTATTATTCTCTATCTCTAATTTATCCAGAAATCCATCTCATCAGCTCAGAGTCTGAGTATTCGTTCTTCTCCGTGAGTGCATGGTCATATTTAAAGGATAAACAGGAATAGCCAGAAAATAAGCATCTCAAGCAAATAGTTGTTCAGGAGAGAAACTTTAGAACATACTCTGCCTAATATTAGTATTTTTTAGTTCACACTGTGGATGTTTTCTGTTAACTTAATCCTTGATCACATTCACCTCATGGACAAGATTAACTGGCAGCCCCTCCCTTTCTGGGTAATAGCAAATATTGAAGGGCAGAGTTCTGGCCAGACTTTGGGCACTTGTAGCACCAACACAATATTCACAGCACAAATGGCAACTGTAAATATGCCAGCATAGTGCTCAGTTGCAAAATATAACAGAATCTCCATATAGAAGACAGGAGCAAAACATTTATTCAGACAATAGAAAACCAAATCTCCAAACCAGAAAGCTGAACCCATCATAGCAACAGGGAAGTTAATACACCACAAAGTAGCAGAGAGACCTACCATCCTTTAGCCTTCCCACAAACCAACACTCACAAGCCTAGTTGTCACAGCAGGGAGCAAACAAATACTCACAAGTTTAGCTATCTCCCTGAGTAGATCGTCTCCTCCCTCCAACTCTAACTGCTCTGACTCCCACCTTCCTGTGGGCTCTGCACTACCCTTCACCAAACTCCTCCCATGTGACCACATTCGACCTATTAAGGGGCAGAGAAGATCTTCAAATTCCCATTACCATTAAAGCACTCAGGCTAGGCTGTTCACAACTCACTTTGCTAAGAAGATTGTCAATGACATAAAAGCAATAGCTCTATAGATTATTAAAAGATTAGAAGAGAAAATATCCTTTAAGGATATATAGTAGAACAATTTAAAATAAGGGAGTATTATTTAATCTAATTAAATTACAAATTAATTAATTTAATTTAAAATTAAATTTAAGATAGAGAGTAGACGTGTGATTTTAATGGTATAGAGAACTCCCAGGTGGGAAAACTCCCTTCTACCAATGCAGGCTTATACTAAACTGCAATTTATAGTTCTAGAGAACTGCCTAGAGCACTGAGAGGTTGTTGATCTGCCCAGGATCACACAGCCAGTATATGTCAGAAGTGGGACTTGAACCACATCTTCCTGGCTGTAAGGCCAACTCTTTATAGACTACATAGAAAATGCTGATACCTCCTGAGATATAGAAGCTTCCTCTTTTGAATTCTGAGTTTAGGTAATGCATACAACTTTGATTATGTCATTCTCTCCCACAAAAACTTCAAAGGCTCTCTATTGCTGGTAATTTTGTAATTTAAAATCTTGGAGAGTTACCTGGGGTGGAAGAAGGCTAAATGTTTTGCCCAAGGTCACAGAGCTAGTTTGTGTCAAAGGCAAAACTTGAATCCAGGTGTTCTTCCAAGCTGACCCTCTCCCTATTACATCATGCCACTGCTTCTCCCATCCCATTAGACACCTTCTATTCCCCCCAGGAGTTCCAAAGTTAGAAAGTGAGAACAAAGGCTTGTTGTTTACACTTGAATTCAGTCTCCTACTTCCATTTATGTTTATTTGAATGAAGTCATTGAATTTTTCTTTTATTTTACCCTCAAAAATAATGGAATAACTTTTCCTTTGCATTTATTTCATGTATTTTACACACCATAATTGTCTCAGAATGCATGCTCTAAAGTAAAATGTATACATTGCATAATTCTTTATTTCATTTACAGGAATGACAGGACTGCCTGGGCCTCCAGGCTTGCCAGGTCTGCAAGGCCTTCAAGGTGAAGCTGGAATTCCTGGAAGAGGTGATTCTCCTGCAGGAAGACCAGGGACCCCAGGACATCCAGGAATGCCAGGAGTTCCAGGGCAGCAGGGTCGACCAGGATCAGATGGTACAAGGGACACTGTCTATATGTTATTTAGTATTTACATAGCACTTTACATTGGTAAAATTATTTCTAAAACACATATTATATATGTGCATGATTTCAACACCCTTATGAAGCATATTGTTTTTGTTACTCCTATTTTAAAGTCCGACAAGACAACTTCAATCTGTAAACTAAATTTGTAAACTAAATTTGATTTTGGAACTTAATTTTGAAAATTTTAATTTTTTTCTGGTACAAGGACAAAAACATGAATTTCAAGGTTTTACTTTATCTTTTTCTCCTGAAGTGATGATTGACAATTGAAGAAACATTAAGCAATTTGCTGAACCTTGATTTTCAATTCTTTTCAGTTTCTAAGAAATGACTCAGATTGCATAGAGGGACAGAGAGAAAAATGAAAAGAGACAGATGGACAGAATGAAAGGTGAAGCAAGAAACAGACTTGATAAAGAGACAAGGAAAGACTGAAAATGACAGAAAGAGGAGGAAGAAAGAGAGAGGCATTAGTGTGGCTAGGTGGCTCAGTGAACAGAGCACCGACCCTGAAGTCAGGAAGACCTGAGTTCAACTCTGGTCTCAGACACTTAACACTTACTAGCCATGTGACCGTGGGCAAGCCACTTAACCCCAACTGCCCTCCAAAAAAAAGAAAGAGAAAGGCAGTTAGACAGAGGTGACAGAGGCAGAGAAAGAGACAAATAGAAAAAGGAAGACAGATTAAGAGAGAGATAGAGAGACAGAGGAAAAGAGATGGACAGATGCAGACTGCAAAAGATTCAGAGAAAGGGAACGGCTGACAGACAGGTAGAGAAAGAGGAAGAGACAAACAGATGAGAAAAGATAGGCCAATCAAAACAGACGGATAGATAAATAAAGACAGACGGATGCAGACAGAGATGGGATATAGAGACAGGCAAAATAGAGAACATGAGACAGACAGGAGAGAGGTGGGGGAAGAGGGAGACACGCAGATAAAAACAGAAAAAAAGAAAGAAACATGGACCAAAAGGAAAAGAGAAACAGATGGAGGGAAAGGGAAGTAGATGGAGGAACATGAATAGATTGATGGAGAGAGACAGAAGAAAAGAGAAATAGATGGAAAGAGACAGATCGACACACAGAAAGACTGACAGACCAACAGAGAGGGATAGAGAAATTGGAAGACAGAGTGGCAAAGAAAGAGAGTTCTCTACCTTTATCATTTGAAAAATTTATAAACATTTCCCATTTCTTCTCCCCCATCAAGTCATATATTGTAGCACTGGCCCTCCTGGACCACAAGGAGTGAAAGGTCAATCAGGACCCCCAGGAAGAAGAGGCACAAAAGGAGAAAAAGGCAAGTTTACATCAAGAATTGAATTTCAAAAAAAAAAAAAAAGCGCTGCCAAGCTCAGCTTCCTTCAATTTCCCAGATAACTTTGAAGGTGCAGAAGGTGAAACCCTGCACAGACAGGATGCACAGCTTGGCATTTGCTTCTAGTTCTAGACATTCTTTAGCCTATGTGCCTTTATCTGCATCTGGTATGAATAAAACCCATTAGATAACAAAGACTTAAGGAGACGTGCGCATTTGGAAAGAGCCTAGTCACCTGGAGAGAATGTGGCCACAAAACTGTCACCTTCCCTCTCTTAGGCCAGCTGGATGCCGAGGTCTGGCTGCAGAGGAGGAGAGAGGCACCAGTCAGCATTTTTTCCCACAAACCTACTTATCCTTTCTTAAATTTTCTAGTTGGGACAAAGACCCCATATTTCCTTGACCTGATCTGCCAGCTGTCTTTACTCATTTTAGGTTCAGGAAACTATGGGCATATTGATGGGCGACTGAGAAATTTATAGATTAAGCAAAACATCTATGATTTCATATGTCTGGGAGCACAACACTAACACAGATTGTGTACTGGAGAACTGATTTAGAGGAGAATTTAAATGATAAATTCAGGGTCACACAGTAAGTGGATATCAGAGGCAGGATCTAACCATAGGTCTTCCTCACTCTGAGTCTAACATTCTGGCTACTTACCATACCGTGTGGCTTTTAATTAACAATTGATAATATTTAAGGCTCTGAAAGACCTCTGTCAACATATGACACAATTTTATTCTTAATTCATTTCTTTGGCATAAAGCTATAACCAACAAACTTAGCCTTAAGTATTAGTATAGTAGTGCATTAGACAAGTCACTTAGTTGGGACAGAAGTATTGGGTTCAAATCCTGACTCTTTGACCTTGGGAAAGTCACTTAACCTTCTCTGATCTTCATTTTCCTCTTTTATAAAATGAGGGATTAGACTGAATGATCTAAGATCACTTCCAGTCTGAAACTATGAGTCTATATGATTCACCTGAGTTTACCTTAGACACATTGGATCCTTTTCCCCAATATAGTTGATCTGGTAGCAGGAGCCTGAAAACTTGCCAGTTTGAGCTTATTAGGCCTCAAAACATCCTGTAAATGGATATGAAATATCTCTAAAGGTGCTACAAGCCACAGAGGAATAAAGGTTACTGATGGTTCAATGAATCTGAATTTGACACCTTTGACTTGTGTTTTCTGTCCAAAAGAATCTCTATATCTATCCATATTCATAGCTATATCTACATCTACATCTATTTGATTATATGTACATATATACACATATACACGCATAGATATGCATCTATCTATGTACATATGGAATATTCACAGAATTTCAGCATTTTATAGCTAGAAAGGACCATAGAGATAAAGGAAATGATAGCTTTATGGATCTTATGTGTCCTATAAACCAACAACAGATTTACATGGGATACAAAGCTGGAAGGGGCAGCTAACTCATTACACAACAAAATATATTGCCAAAAAGATATCGGTGAAGTAGAGTCATGGATTGAATCTAATAAGTGAAAGTAAAGTCTTATACATCTCTGTCCATGCCTTCTAATGGGTATTCCCAGTGCTTGGTTTCCTTTAAGACTAAACTCAAATCCCCTCTTTTGCAAGAAGTTTTTGCCGATACTGCCTTCCTTATTTCACTAATGTCTTCCTTCTAAGATTACCCCCCAATTGAGAGAGAGAGAGAGGAAGAGAGAGAAAGAGAGAGAGAGGGAGAGAGAGAGAGAGAGAGAGAGAGAGAGAGAGAGAGAGAGAGAGAGAATCTATAACCCATAACCCACAGGACAAAGCTGGAAGATGGAGTATTATTAGTGTGAGCAACCATAGATGAGTTTTAAAGTATGTGGAAAAGAGTAAAGGGTACAAAGATTGGAAAGACAGAAAGAGATCAAATTGTTAAAGGCTTCAAATGCCAAAGGCATTTAATATTTTATTTTAGAGGTAATAGGGAGCTACAGGAGTTTATTGATCTGGGTGTGCATGGTATAGGGAGTTGATACAGATCTGAAGAACAGAAGGACATAGTAGTTTTTAAGTAGTTGGGATGCCATATGTAAAAGGTAATTAGACTTCTGTGACCTAATCTCAGAGAGCAAATCTAGGAATAATGACCAATGTTATAGAAGGCAGATTTAGGATGGATATAAGTAGACTTCCTAATGATTAGAGGATCCAGTAGTGAAATAGATTGCTTCAGAAAGCAAGGGTACCCTTGAGTTCTTCAAGAGAAAGTAACATGACCACTTGGTGAGAATTTTTGTAGGTGGCATTCTCAGGCTATGGGTTATGGGCTAAAAGTTTTGGGTTAGATTAGATGTCCTACAGTTCCTTTTTTGTCTGAGGTTCTGTGTAATTCTATCAGGTGGTCCAACCTTCTCTTTTTCTAGATCCTTAATTATAGACCAAAGGAGTAAAAGAATTTGCTCAAGGCTAATTAGTGAGATTTAGGACTAGAACCCAATTCTTCCAGTCCAGTGCTCTTCCCACATTCCAACCTTACTTTTAATTTTTGATATACTTATTTATTTATATTTATTATATTTATGTATGATATATTTATTTTAAAACTACAAATATTTGCAAATTACTCCCACTTCATGTGAAGTCTCTTGTAACAAAGTAAAACAGTTAAATAAAACTAATAATGCAGTTACCTAAATACATAACATTTCATATCTGTAGCACCTCCTCACCTCTCTGCTTTTTAATTAATAAAAATCTGTTTTCTCTCCTTCCCACTTTCCATACCATTGCAAAAGAAAAGAAAAAAATAACAAACTTCTTGTAACAAATATGTAGAATCAACAAAACAAATTTTTCAAGTAGCTATACATAAATGTGTGTGTGTGGGTATGTGTATTCCTCATTCTACACCCTAAATCTATTGTCTTTCTGTAACGGATAGCATGTTTCGTCATTGGTCCTTGGGAATCATGAATGGTCATTGTATTGATCATAGTTCTCACAGCCTTATTCCTTTTCCTGCCTTCAATAATTTCCAGGTAATTTCATACCTTATTTTTTTTTTTTTTTGCTTTTTGGAGGGCAATTGGGGTTAAGTGACTTGCCCAAAGTCACATGGCTAGTAAGTGTGTCAAGTGTCTGCTGACAGCTTTGAACTCAGGTCCTCCTGACTCCAGGGCCGGTGCTCTATTCCCTGCACCACCTAGCCTTACCTGTTTTTTCTGACATCCTATTTATGTTATTAACTTTTTTTTTCTTTTTTGGTTAGAGAGGGACAAATTAACATTCCCCCATTATTATACTCTTATTGTCTGTTTTTTCCTTTCAATTCACCTAGATTTTACTTTAAGTACTTATTAACTGTGCCATTGGCTTTGTGTATGTTAGACGTAAACATTGTCTATGTTGCTTTTCAGCAGAATGTAGTTTCCTTCTTTATCTTGCTTAAGTAAGTCTTTTTTTCACTGTTGCCTTGCCTAAAATCATAATTGCTACGCCTACCTTTTTGTATTCAGCTCAGGCATAATGGATTTTGCTCTAACCCAATATCTTAACTTTGTGTAACCCTTTATATTTCAAGGATGTTTCTTGTAATCAACATATTGTTGGATTTCGCTTTCTAGACTAGTCTTCAAACCACTTTCGTTTTATGGGTGACTTGATACCATTTACAGTTACAGTTAGAGTAATTAGGTGGTATAGTGGATAGAGTGCTGGGCCTGAAAGCAGAAAGACTCATCTTTCTGAGTTCAAATCTGGCCTCAGACACTTACAAGCTGTGTGACTATGGATTAGTCATTTAATCCTATTTACCTCAGTTTCCTCACCTGTAAAACAAGCTGTAGAAATAAATAGCAAACCACTTCAGTATGTTTTCCAAGAAAATCCCAAATGGGGTCATAAAGATTTGGACACAGCTGAACAACGAACATTTACAGTTATGGTATCTAATTGTTTCTTTTCCTTCATTCTATTCTCTTATATTCCTCTTTCCATGTTTGTTTCAAATTATCCTTTCTTTCCCTCTCTTTTAACCTTTCTCCAATATCTCCTCTCCAAACTTAAGATTGGTTTTACTCATGACTAATCTTTCCCTGAATCTATCCTCTATTTTATATTCCCTTTTCCCTCTTCTTGTTCTTATCTGTATTGCTGTTGAGATGAATATATTTCTTCATCAAACTATCTGTGTGTGTGTGTGTGTGTGTTCTGCCCTCCTTTGACCAACTTAGATGTAAGTGAAATTCCAGTGATATCTACTCCTGCCATTCCTACTTGCACAATCTGATAATGTGTCTCGAGTTCCCTCATCTTTTCTCCCATTTTCTCTTCATGTATACCTTCTCCACTTCTTTTCTATTTTTTCTTACAGCAGCTTCAAAACATTACAAAACTATTTGAATGCCTTCTGTATTAAATGGCTATGTTTAGGGCACAATGGGATCCTCTCTGTTAGATGTAAACAGTTCTTCCTGAAAAATTCCTTTCTGATTCTTCACTTGTAATTACTTTAAGCTTTTTTCTCTTAACTTCTGCACTTATATTTCAAAGTTCTGTTTGAGCTCTAGTTTTTCACCATTGTTAAGTACTTTAAATGTTTCATTCCATAGTTAAATCAAAGCTTTATTTGTTTGTTTGTTTTAAATAGGAAATGAAGGGCTGTGTTCATGTTGCCCAGGTCCCATGGGACTTCCAGGTGCTCCGGGGCCACATGGTCTTCAGGGTAGGAAAGGAGAAGTGGGTCTACCTGGGAGAGTAGGAGAAAAAGGTGACTCAGGCTTTCCTGGTGCTCAAGGATCCCCAGGACCTCCAGTGAGTAACTCTTACCAATTATAATATAGGTAATGCACCTCATTTTAAAGAATCCCAGACTGAATGTACTTCCCTCTAATTTGCATGGCATCATACCGAGACTGTCTATCAGCATTAAGAGTTTGGAGAGATTATTAGTTCATTCAGGTATAGTTATCACAGATAAATTTTCTTTTCTCTAACGTGTCACAATATGTTCCCACGTCTAATGGATTTAGCCTAGCTAGTGATCTAAATTAACGTGACCCCAACTGATTGAACTACAGCTGTTTTATCTCAGTGAGATGCCTGGTAACCTGTGTCAGGCACCACATGAAGAGAACCACATGGACAAGTTGAGCTACTATATTACACAGTACAAAACACAGCCTAGTGAGAAGTCCATTGGCCTGGGACAGAGAGCAGGATTTGGAGTCAGGAAAACTTGGATTCAAATTCTGCTGTAGGCAAGTTGATCAACCTTCCTGAGCCTCAGTTCTCTCCTCTGTCAATTGGGGAGAATAATATCTTTCAGTGCCTACTGTGCAAGGCTATTGATAAGCTCAAATGAGACAATTAGCAAAGAGTCTTGCAAACCTTAACTTTCCAATTATCATTATATGAGGTGTCCAAAAAGTTTTAGTGCTTTAAGCTATTGAAACTTAAAACTTTAGAGTTTTAAGATATGCCCTATTTATAATTGTATCTTCTGGCCCCCTCCCATCCTGGTAATCAGAAATGACTGTTTTTTCATAGGTGGGGAAACATGCATCCTGACAAATAATGGGAAGTTTTCTGCATTTCTATAAATGCCAGTTCTTTTCATTTAATTCATTTAAGGCATTGAGACTTTCCTAGGGTGTGTATCTCCATTGAATTCATTAGGTTCCATCTGTAATTCTCTAAGCCTTTTCTTGGAGATCCATAAACTAGTTCTTGCTTCCAGGCTTGGTTCCTGGCCCCTTCTAAGGTCTACCAGGATTCCTAGTGTACAAGGGATTATAATTAAGAGTGAGGCTCTGTACCTGATTGCCAGAGAAGCTAAAGCTGGTGGATCTCTTGAGCTTTAGAGTTCTGACCTCAGTGACTAAACCTAGCACCAATATGATGACCCCCCCAGGAACAGAAGGCAACCAGACTACTCAAGGAGGGGTGTATTGGTCCAGGTTGGAAACAGAGCAAGATTACACACTGATTATCAGGACCAAGAGTGGCTTCTGTAATTCTAGTCTGAATGAGATAGGAAGATCCAGTCTCCCCCAACAACCCATAAAAAAGTGAGATTCTACACCTTGTTACCTCACATTTTTATCATGTTTTAGGATTTATAAAGGACTTTCCCTTACAACAACCCCATGAAGTGCAGGGTTTTCTAGCCATCCTCATTTTTCAGAGAAAGAAATGGATGTTCATCTTGGTTAAGTGACTTGCCCAGTTATATAACTAGTAAGTGTTGAAGCTAGGGTTCAAATCTAGTTCTGCCAGCTCCAGGACCATCACTTTTTCACCTACAGTAAGAGTTATTAAATTTTTTTGTACTATGGACCTATTTGGAAGTATGGTGAAACCAATGGAACCCTTTCCAGAATAATGTTTTTGAAAGAATTAAAAGAGATGCTAAATTTCAGTTAGATGCTAGTGAAAATAAAAGTGCATATTTTTTTCCTTATGTGAGCTCATGGACCCCTTGGAATCTATCTACAGATCCCTTGAGGGTACATGGATCAACCCTAGGTTAAGAATCCCTGCTCCATACCATGTAGACCTCCCTATTCCATGCACAACTTCCTATTTGCACTCCTAAAATATCTCTTTTGGTCTCCAGGTTGCAGAGAAGTAAACAGTACTTCTGCATCCATAAAAGCTTTGTGGTCTTGATATCCACAAAATATTCTTGATTCAAGTAAAAATTCAGAAACAGAACATTTCTTTATTGTCAGGTCAAGAAGTCTGTGACCTGACCTCCAAAGTAATCGATTCAAAATAGCTTTTAGACTTGGGCTTTCCTTCCAACTAAGCTAGACAGCAACAAGAGGAGGGTAACCAGTATAATTCAGGGTCTTGGATTCATAAGGATCTGGGAATGTTTAACTTGGAAAAGAAGAGAGTCAGGGAAACATGAGTGCCTTGGAAGGGCCATCATGGGAGAAGATGGATTACACTTGTTCTATTTGGCACTACAGGGAAGAATCAATAGGTGGAAGGGGGAAATTGACTAGATAAAGGGAAAAATTTTATAATTAAATTGTCCTAAAGTAGACATCTTGAGAGAAGATACATTCCTCCTCTTTGGATATCTTCAAGCAAAGACTGGATAAATCCTTGGTGTCCAATATGTTGGAGAGGGCCTTTGTTTTTGTATAGATTAGACTAGATGACCCATATTTTGTTCCAACTCTGAGATTCTGAGATGCTGTTCAGCATCTGGAATTGTATGCATTCTTTTTTTTAAAAATTCAGTACTTTATTTTTCTCCAATTACATATAAAAACAATTTTCAATGTTCTTTTTTATGGAGATTTAGTAATCAATTTATTTATTTATTTATTTTTAGTTTTCAACATTCATTTCCACAAGATTTTGAGTTACCAATTTTCTCCCCATCTCTCCCCTACCCCCCACCTCAAGACGGCAAGCATACTAAATACCCCTTCCCCCCAACCTGCCCTCTCTTATATCCCCCATCCCTCTCATGCCCCCTTATTTTCTTATAGGGCAAGAGAAATTGAAGTGGGGACTATCATTCCTTATTAAAGCAGTCTTTCCATCACATGAAGAATGTTGTTATTTGTTCATCTTTTAAACTTGATGTTATATCCTAAAAGCTGGAGAAACATGGACTTGGAATCGGAACTACTCATGTCTTAGCCAACACAAAAATGCCCCATTTTTCTAGTCATATTAAGGAATGGAGGGTTCCACACAAGTAAACATTCCATATAACCAAAACATTAAAAAAAATTTTATCTTTTGAATGAATAAATGAATGAAAAACCATTTATTAAGAATTTACTATTTGCCATGCACTGTTCTAAGTGCCAAGGATACAAATACAAGAGCCCTTTACAACAGATCATACATTCTTATAAGAGAGTGATCATGGAGGGATATTATGGCTTGGAAAATTATGGAAATGGTGAGCAGAACCATAAGGGAGTGGATTTATACACACTTTCTAGGAGTCCAGATTTTGCAAAAAAAATCTTTTTATGAAGGGGATTTGTTCTGTGAAGTTTGGATTCAGTCAAAGGGCTGCACCTGAGGACCTAGAGGACCACATGTGACCTCCAGGTGAGAGGTTCCCCACCTCTGGTATAGTGTATATTCCAAAGTTTAATATACACTTTCCTGCCCTCAGAAAGAGAAGATAGAAAATTGTTTGTTTTCTTTTTAAAAATTTCTTTTCTTTATAACTGAGGTTCATCATTATAAATGTCTGTTGTTATACTTACAACATGCTATCCTTGGGGGATATAGAGCTTTTTGCTCCAGGCTAATTTGTAGTTGGGGTGTTTGCATGCCTGTTATAGTTTTTCTCTTTCTCTTCTTTTATTGACAGACTGTCAGCTGTCACTTTTTGTTAATGTCAGTTCCTGCCTATAGAAGGCTCTTTCCTTCCTTCCTTCTTTCCTTCCTTCCTTCCTTCCTTCCTTCCTTCCTTCCTTCCCTCCCTCCCTCCTTCCTTTCCTCCCTTCCTTCCTTCTTTCCTTCCTCTTTTCCTTCCTCCCTCCTTCTTTCCTCCTTCCTTCTTTCCTTCCTCCCTCCCTCCCTCCTTTCTTCCCTCTCTTCCTTCTTTCCTTCCTTCCTTCCTTCCTTCCTTCCTTCCTTCCCTCTTTCCTTCCTTCCTTCCTTCCTTCCTTCCTTCCTTCCTTCCTTCCTTCCTTCTTTCTTTCCTTCTTATGTTTATTAAATGCTTACTGATTATCTATGCCTTGTATATAGAAGATACTTAATGAGTACTAGTTAATTGCTTGCTTGCTGGATCCAGATCAAGTGCACTTAGAAATTTAAAAAAGAAAGACCACTTTCCTTTGGAGGAAATCTAGGAAGGGTTTGCAGAGTTTGTGGCTTCTGCGCTGAGCCTTGAAGAATAAGCACCTCAGGCATGGGGGAACAGCCTCTGTGAATTCACAGATACAGGCTATGGGGAACAGTTAGCAATCTAGTTTAACTTTAATCTAGAGGGTGCGAAGGGAAGTTATGTGAAAAAGAGTTCTGAAAAGATAGTTGAGAGGATGGCGAGACTTAGGAGAGAGATCTCAAGTCGGGTTTGCAGTGATTTGTATTATCTGGGCACTGGGAGATTTAGTACAAGAGCTCAAGGGATAAATAGATGTTGGTTGTATAGAGTTAAGAGTAATCTGCATAGAGGTGATCATCGAACCCATGGAGCAGATGACAGCTAAGGGAGAGAATTAGAGTGAGATTAAAGTGTTAGAAGTTGCTAGAAAATGATCAAGTGAAATGGTACTGAAGATTGATGAGATTGGGTATGTTGTCACTCTAGGAAACCTGTAGGGGGAGTTCCATGATCAAGAACTAGAAATTCTGTAGCCTATAACCTCCTGTCATTCCATTTCTTCCTCTGCCACATTCTTCCTAAGCTA
This sequence comes from Pseudochirops cupreus, assembly GCA_028627135.1. Classification (NCBI taxonomy): domain Eukaryota; kingdom Metazoa; phylum Chordata; class Mammalia; order Diprotodontia; family Pseudocheiridae; genus Pseudochirops; species Pseudochirops cupreus. The sequence continues at coordinate 48,907,282 of CM053580.1, forward strand.
GTATTCCTCTTCACTATGCCCTGTGATCTTTCTACCCTTCATTGTTCTCCCATTGCTCTCTCACCCCTTGCTCTGGCTTCACTTTCTTCCCTTCCCACTCTTGACCCTATAGTTAACCACTCTAGCTTTGCACTGTTCTCAGAGCCTTGCCCCCTTTGTCCTATTGACACATATGCCTTGCCAGACTCCAACCTTGGATTATCCCATCATCTGCTTCTTCCATTATTCCTCATGGCTATTGATTGGTGCTAAGGGAAACGATGCTACAATGCTGATTGGGTCCATTACCAATTCATGTTATCTGATCTCAACTGGGTCCTCATGGAAGTTAGGAATTCCTTTTATTCTTCCCAAATTGACTCCCTATCAAATTGTCCATGGTGACTGTTCAAAATTCCCTCTCTCCTTTCATATCGTCTCCCCACACCCCACTACCTTCTCAGCCCAGAGATTAGCTTCTTACAAAGAAAACAGGTGCTCTACTTTATATGCTTCCTCTTCTCCCCTTCTGTACATCTCAAAATCCCTAAATGAAATCCCTCATTTTCTTCTGTTTTACTCTAGTCTATGCCAATCTTTACACTGGTATCCTGGATCTCATCCTGTCCTATTTCCTGTAGTGGATTTCTCTCCACCTCTCCACACTGTGCCTCCTCTCCCACTTCATCTTTCCTTAGCCACTAGTTTCTTTGCTGTTGCCTATAAACAAATTCTGATCTCTCCCATCTTTAGCAATCTTTCACTATATCTTACCACCCTTTAAACTATCTTACTAAATTCCTCTTCCTTTTATCAGCCAAATTGCTAGAAAAAGGTATCCACATTATTCCTGCAATTCTCCTCTTACTTGTGTCTCAGCCCCTTGCAATCTAACTTTCCACATCATCACTTAAATGAAGCTACTCTTTCCAAAATCACTAGTGATTTAATTGCCAAATCCGATGACATTTTCTCCTTCCTCATCCTTCATGACTTCTTTGTAGTGTTTGATGCAATTGAACGTTCTCTTCTCCAGCATGCCCTTTCTTGGGTTTTTATGACTCTGCTCTCTTCTTGGTTCTCCTCTTGCTTTGACTGACAGTTCCTTTTGTCTCCTTTGCTGATTCATCACCTTATCTTCCACCTCCTATGGGTATACCCCAAGACTCTGTCCCAAGTTATCTTCTCTTCTCTCTTTTCATCCTCTTTATCAGTGATTTCATTAGCTTCCATGGGTTTCCATTCTCATTTCTATGCAGATTACCTCCAGATCCTAGTCTTTCTCCTATTCTCATATCACTAACACTCTACTGGATATTTCCAACATGACATCCCATGGGCATATCAAACCCTACACATCCAAGATGGAATTTATTTTTTTCCCCTCATACCCACTTACTTATATGTTATCACCCCTAATAGAATGAAATCTCCTTGAGGAAAAAGACTTTTCATTTTTGTTTTTGAATCCCCAGCACTTAATAGTAGGCACTTAATAAATGTTTGTTGGGGTTTTTTTTTTTTTGACTTGGTGTTAACTCTGAAGCATCAGTGGGAGCCATTGTTTGCTCTTTATCTATAAACTCACTTTTTCTTTTTCTCAAAAGGGAATACCTGGTACCTCGGGGCTAACTGGGCCTAAAGGAGAGAAGGGTGATGTGGTTATAGCAAGAATCAAAGGTAAATCCAATTTTTAAAAGCTTTCTTCACTTTGAAAATAATGCATGAATCAACTACCCTTCTAGTTTTGTGGGATTCATCTGCACCTTCATTCATCCCATTTAAGGATGAGTCAAACTTTAGCACAGTCCCATCCTCTGAGGAAGTCTTCAATATGTGCTTATGGACAATGATGACTTTCATGGTGGGTGCTATAAGGAAACTATCAAAACCTCTTTCTGTTCTTCGTCTCCTAGGGTTCCTTTGTGACAATAAATAACTTTTCATAGTAATTAGGATAGTCGAGATCTCTAAAACTACATACTGGTCTCCTCACAGTCTTTGGGTATATGGTGAGTCCTCCTAACTCAACTCTTTCACTAGCCAAAATAATTATTTATCCAGCATTTGGATCCTCATTTCTCTGAACTGGGGATTGATGCAAAGATTCCTTTCCCATTCCTGGCATTTATTAAGTATGATAGGAATCCATTTTGATACTGGGGTCAGGAGATAGGGATAATTTCTACATTTATAATAAGAAGGATACAATCCATATTATCATGTATACGTAACAACAAGCTCACATTTATGTAGCAGTTTTTAAAGTACTTTCCATACATTATCTCATTTCATCATTAAAACAGCCTCGTGAGGTATGTGTGTGTGTGTGTGTATACACATACACATATGTATATATACCTACATATATATGTATATACATACATTTATCTACTGATTTTACAGATGATGAAAAGGAATCTCTAAGAAGATAAGTGTCTCACCCCTGATCACATAGCTGGCAAGAGTCTGAGGTGGGATTTAAACCAAGACCATGTGACCCCAAGTCCTACATTCTTTCTCCTGTGCCCACAGTATCAGAAAAAGATAATGCCAGAGTTCGGAAAGAATATGTGTTTTATTTGGGAAGATGAAGTTTCCTCTTGATTCATTGGTAGCAAACTTGTTGGGGCCTCTGTTTCTGCTTCTTCTGGGGCTCCATGATCTCTTGGAGCTGAGATGTTTAGCGTGGGTCTGAATAACTCTTCTCCCCGCTTCCTTGCTCCTGGGCTATCTATTACTCTTCTTTCCAGCAAGATCCTTTTATTCCTCCTAGGCCCATCCTTTCCTTCAGCTGGTTTTACATTTCTGTGATCATTCCCTATCCTCTCTCACTCTTTCTTCTTCCTTTGTATATTTAGTGCACCTCCTTTAGTGTGCCTTCCTTCTTTTGAGAGTCCTTGATACCTTCTAAGACACCTCCTTAAAAAGATGGGAATAGGTTGCATATAATATAGACTCTTCCCACAGCACCCAGACCAAATAATATTCCTTTACCAGCCTTACTTATGGCCAAGGTGTTGCCTGTATCAGCTCATATCTATCTACTCTTATCATTCCTCTGCCCTCTTCTCATATCTCTGTCTGAAAGTCTATCATTAGAAATTAATTTCATTGGGTTAAACCATTGTACCTTTAGGCATCCCCTATTAAAGCCTAGATAGTCTTGAAAGAGGAAAACACACTGAACTTAGAGTGAATGAGTTCCAGATTTTGTTTTCCAAAAGGGACAGCTAAGTGCAAGGGTCTGAAATAATAGGGGGAAAATTGACTGGAGAGGAGAGTGGAGTTTGGTTCTGAAACATTACCTAGGGAGGGAAAGGGTAGATGAATGGGTTATTATGGTGTAGGGCTATGAGACCTACAACCAAGAGGCAACATGTTGACACAGGGAACTTGGGGGCAATAAGGGAGGGTATGGGTAACATCAGCTGGTGGAGCAAAAGGCAGGTTAGAAGGGACTGGAGACAAACTGACTCAATTTTGCTCAGGTTTGGATCTGTCCCTCAATATTAGGCCACAGAAAACAAACAGTAACAATACCCCCATGCAGCATTTTGTAGCATCCATTGTAATCCCTACCCCAACCGTGTGAAGTACGTAGCAGAAGTACTACTATTCCTGTCTTATAGAGGAGGAAACGCAGTTCAGAGAGAGTGTGACTTTCCCGAGGTCAAAGAGTTATTTAGTAAATTCCAAAATGGGGATTTAAGTCTAGGTCTCTAGAATGAGTGTTCTTGCCACAATCCCACAGCTGTCTTGTGGTACACTGATAATTAGGAACGAATTCTTCACTTAGTAGCGTGCTAGCACCAGTGAGGGTTTCCAAAACCCCAATGTTCTTCCATTCTATATGTTTTAAACTTTGATAAAGATTTGTTTGGACAGAAGAAAATGTAGAACTTGAGTCAAATTAGAATAACATTTTATAACCCGGATGTTTTCTTTTCTTATTATTTTTCTTTTTTTTCATTTTATCCATTACTAATTAAAGGTTGGAGTGTCCTTTGTTTCTTTTCCTAGGAAGAAAAGGAGAAAAGGGGCATGGTGGACTTCCTGGATATCCAGGGCAGGAAGGGGTTCCTGGTCAGAATGGACTGTACGGAGAAAGAGGAGAGCCAGGTCTTCCAGTATGTGAAATTTTTTCCATTGCTTTATTTTCTTAGGTTATGTGATCACGGTGAACGTTCTTCTTGGTAGTTTGCTAAACTGTAAATAAATAGTAGTAAGTTCACATGTTATAAACCGATGAGGGTAATTTTTCAATTCATCATTATATAAGGATGCATAATTTCCAAATAAATCATTAAATGAGAGACAGTGTGAAACCATGGCTGGCAGTTCATTTATAACAGTCTTTTCTGCCACTCTCTCAGCAGAATTGCCCTTGTATTCATTCCTCTGTGTGGCCCTTTCATCCACAAAGCTCTCATTGACTGAAGCTTGTGGCTGCTTCGCCGATTTTGTTGGCAAACGACATGAATGAAGCCAAGGTCATGGATTGAATCCCTAGAAGTTACTGTCACTGTTTTCCATTGATGTAAACAGAACCCCAAATACTAGTCAACTATCTTGCAAAGGCATGTCTTTGGTTATAGTGAGAAACAGGCAAAAGAATAATATTAAAATTGCTTAGAATTTCTGAATTTGATGATAGAAAAATTCCATTCAAAAATGCGATTCAATAAACATTTCATATTGAGCGTCTGCTCTGTCAACACTGGGGATGATACAAAGACAAAAACAGAAAACAATTCCTGCCCTCACAGAGCTTCCATTGTAAGACAAACAAATAAACACCAAGCTAACATGACAAGAGTGGGCATGAGGTAGAGAGATCAAGAAAGATTTCATTCAGGTGCATCGACTGAAACTTGTGGGAAGTTAAGGATTCTAAGAGGCAGAAGTGGAGAGAATGGACACCACATATGGTGGATAGCCCTTTCAAAGGATGGAGAAATGAGATGGAATGCTGAGCTCAAGGAGGCCAGCTTGTCTAAAAGGAATGTTGAGAAATAAACCTGGAAAACTGTGTTAGAGGTTTAGAGGTAGGGGTGATTAGACTATTTCCCCCACACTTTAGTAGCAAATACTTTCTAAATGAATGAGCTTGTGGCAAGTCAGTCACATCAGAAAACTGAGATAGCCCAATCACAAAATGTATGTATCTGATACCAGATTTATTGGAAGGATATTTTGGAGCACAATTAACTGCCCAATGTTCTTATACAAGATACTGATAAGGACCCTGAAGCCTTAGGAATACATGGTTAATGATGGATTAGATATTCTTGGGGCATCTTAAAAGGAACAGAGCACAAATTAGTATACAAGTATGTTTGCTTACTCTAATACAAATGATTTCCTAACTAAACTCTTATAGTTAACAGATCATATTGAATGCATTTCATAGAAGTGTTCATTGACAAAATATTTAACAGGGAAGTGGTTTATCTTAACAATTGGTAAAAAGATAGGCTTTTTTGTACTTTGGGATAGGCTAATTTAATAGAAAAGGCAAAAAACAGTTTTCCTTAATTAAAAAACAAAGCAAGCATGTTAATTCTGATTCATACATAGGTTTTCCCTATCATAAAGAGTCTCCTCAGAGCTGGGATTTTGCCCTTGCATTGGTCTGCAGAGGAAAAAGGGAAAAAGATTTCTTAACCATAGCAATATGCTTTTACAGAAAGGTAGCATCAATATTGAGTTACACCAAGTTCAAATGATGTAAATATACATTTCTAGGGGTGGCTAGGTGGCACAGTGAATAGAGCACCAGCCCTGGAGTCAGGAGGACTTGAATTCAAATCAGGCCTCAGACACTTGACGCACTTACTAAAGCTGTGTGACCTTGGGCAAGTCACTTAACCCCAATTGCCCTCCAAAAAGCAAAACATATATATATATGTATATATGTATATGTATATACACACACATATATATGTGTGTGTGTGTGTGTAAATATATATATATATATATATATATATATATATATACATTTCTACCCTCTAATACGTGCCTCTGGTTTGTCTCAAAGATGAGAAGCAACCTTTGGCTTGCCAGATAGTTTGCCACTCTCACATCTATGTGAGGATCAGGGCTTTTGCTACTGGATATTCTTTTTTTCCTCCTAGTGATTGTCTTAGTGTGGGTGTCTTAGCCTTTTTTGTGTCCTGGACTCTTTGGGCAGTCTGGTGAAGGCTAGGATTCCTTCTCAGAATCAGGTTTCCAAATGCATAAAATACAGATTATTACAAAGGAAACCAATTATATTCAAATTCATTTATCAAAATATTGTTAAAAATCAAGTTCACAGCCTCCAGGTTAAGAACATCCTTCTCAGACAGAAGAAGGTTGCTCAGAGTTTAATAAGTGAAAGAGAAAAGGTTTAGAGTATTTGCTCATTTCCCCAAATGTTTTAATGATTAAATGAGAACACAGGACGTGGGGAGAACTGTCAGCCACAACATTGCTTCCTACTGCTTCTCATAAAAAAAGAAAGGAAGGAAACAAGCATTTATTAAGTACCTGCTGTATGCCAGGTGCTAGGCACTTCTTTACAAATACTACTTCATTTGGTCCTCATAACAACCCTGGGAGGTGAAGGTTAATGTGACTTCCCAGGGTCACACAACAAGGAAATGTCTGCGGATGTATTTGAACTCAAGTCTTCCTGACTCCAAGTTCAGCACTCTATCAGTTCTGACACCTAGCAAACTCTAGACCAGTGGTTCTCAACCTTCCTAATGCCGTGACCCTTTAATACAGTTCCTCAAGCTGTGGTGACCCCCAACCATGAAATTATTTTCGTTGCTACTTCATAACTGTAATTTTGCTACTGTTATGAATCTATCTGATATGCAGGATGTATCTTCATTGTTACAAATTAAACACAACCCACAGGTTGAGAACCGCTGCTCTAGGGGAAAAAAGGTGATTAAAAATAGAAGGGCTTTTCCTTTTTCTACAGTTTTTTGTGAAATATCTTCCAGAGGGAAGTTAACAGTAGAGACCTCTCTGAATACTTGTTCAGTAATATACTGTTAGGGACCCCACTCAATATTCTGGTCCCTAGGAATTGGGAACACATGGCTATAGGACAAGGTAAGTCCAGAATGAAAAGAAAGGTATTATTTGGGGAGGAAAGTCAAATATCCATAGCTTAAAGCCAGAAGAAAATAAAAGGTAGCAAAGAGGGAGAAAAACTTTCTTCATTATTATTCTCTTAAATCACCTTTGAATCTTGTCTCATATTTCCAACTTTCTTTCGGACGCCTCAAATTAGAAGTACAGAAGACATTTTAAACTCAACATGCCCCAAACTAAACTCATCATTTTTCCCTCTTAACTCTATCCCCTTCCAAACTTTCCTGTTACATCCTTCCAGTCCCCAGGTTCTCAACCTAGGCGTCCTACTCAACTCATTGCTACCTCTTACCTCCCGACCTCCATGCCCAATCTAGTGATTCGTTCATGCTACTACTCCCTATCCCAATAAACTCCAGTGGCTTCCTTCACCTGCAGGATTAATCCAATCCAATAATCCAATAAACACTAATGGACAGCCCACTATGGGCCAAGCATTGTGCTAAGCACAAGAGATACAATTGATAAAAAGAAAAACAACCCCAGTTCTCAAGAAGCTTACACCTAAAGGGTAGGGTAACATATGAAGTTGTCTGCTTGACTTTCAAAGCCCTTCATAATCTAGAGCCTCCCTACCCCTACCTTCCCAGCTGTGTTACACCCTGCTCTTTGCCATGGATTCTTTGATGCGGTGACATTGGCCTCCTTGTTGTTTCACAAACAAAACACTCCATCTCTTGGCTCTGCCTGGAATGCTCTCTGTCCTCATCTGCTTCCTGACTCTCTTCAAGTCCCAGCCCAAATCTCGTCTCCTCCAGGAAGCCTTTCCCAAACCCTCTTCATTCTAATTCCTTCCCTCTGTTAGTTGTTTCCTGTTTATCCTGTATTTAGCTTGTTGGCACATATTTGTTTGCTCTTGTCTCCTCCGTTGGACTGAAAACTCCTGGAAGGCAGAGACCATCCTCAGTGCTTACCATAGTGCCTGACACATAGTAGGCACTTAAACACTTATTGATGGATTTCAGGTTTGACTACATGATCTTTTGAGCTGCTCCTGAAAGGATTTTAAAGAACAATTTATTTCTACAGGGATTATTTCACATAGAGGCTTCCATGGAAGACTCTTGTGATTTATGAGATAGTTCAGCTAACAAATTTAGGGGACCCTTTATAGAAGGTAAGGTGGGGAGCCAGATTATGAAGGGTTTTAAGGGCCCAGTTGAATAGTTGCCAGTGACAATAGGAAGCCACTGAAAATTGAAGAAAAAATTATTTTGTTGCTACTTTTTATTTTTAACAATTTCTCTAACACCCTTACCTTTTCCACTGCCATTGTACCCTTCTTTGTAACAAAGAAAAAGCAACCAACACAGCAAACTGATCTAATAACATATACCATATCTAATATCTGTAGCTTCCACCTTTTTATTGACAGGGAGGAGGTGTGTTTCTTTATCTCTTCTCTAGGACTGAGATTGTTCATTATACTGCTCTTGAGCATTATCATGTATGGTATTTTCATCTATGTTGTTCTCTTGGTTATACTTTCTTTAATCTCTGTAACTTCTATGTTTTTCTGAATTCCTATATTCACAATTTCATATGACATCATCATTTTCCATTACATTAATATGCAACTGTAAATTTGTTCAGATACCCCTCCAGCTAATAATTTCTTTTCCAGTATTCACAAAGAATTCTACTCTGAATATTTTGTTATGTATAGGACTTTCTTTCTGAGATTTCAGAGTTACTGTCTCTTCTCTAAAATCCTTTGGGATACTCATGGGTGTCCTAATCACAAACACCTAGTGTATTATCTGAAACTTACCTATCATACAGGAAGCTATTTAGAAGCCTTCTAATGGTAGACAGAGTGATTTGAATATATGCCTTGACATTTATGTGAATTCCAAAGAATAACGGCCTCTTTGAGGATATACATTCAATAACTGGGTATAAATAGTTTAGACTTTTCACATAATATCAATTTAGTTTTCACAATGGTTGGAACATTTCACAACTTTACAAACATTGTATTAGTGGGCCTACCTTACCACAACCCTTTCAACATTCCATTGTCTGTATCCATTTTTTGTCATCTTTGCCAATTTTATGAGTATGAGGTGAAACCTCAGTTTCCAAATCTGTATAGAATACCATGCCTACTCTAATGTCACTGGGAGCAAATGAGATAATTGATGGGAATGTGATCTCAAAACCATGAAGTATTATACATACATAAGATTATATTATAATAATTTCAATAATAAAATTAAAGTGATTATGCATTGAATATTACAATATTGTTACAAATCAATAGTAAACAAAATCCTCTGGGAGTCATTATTCAATTTTAATTTATTACAAAATGAGCTGATGAAAACCAATTGTCATCTGAGTTATCCGCTCTCCTAAACCAGATGTGATTAAATGCATGGGTTGAAAGACAAGTTGAGTCTTTCATACAGACCGACCTTGAATATTGGACTTAAAATACAGTTGTGCAGAAAGTTGTTCTGATTAAATTAACACAAGATGGAAATTTATGTAACAAGTGTTTTTGAACTAATTGGGACATTACCAAAAAAGAGATTCAACTGACTGATGATGAAAATATTCCCAGGGCGGTCGTGGCGGAGCAATTCCTGGTGCGGAAGGATCTCCTGGAGCACCAGGACCTCCTGGAAGAATGGGACCAATGGGGCCTCCAGGACTGGGATTTCCTGGCCCAGAAGGGATGACAGGTGGGCCAGGGAACCCTGGCCACCCTGGTGTGAGGGGAGCAGCAGGTTCCAAAGGTCAGAAAGGTAAATTTAAATATTGACATATGGAAAAAAGCCAAAAGCTGAGGAGTGGCCTTATTCCCCAAAGAACTAAGTCATTCCAAGGGCAGTGACAGGCAGAGTTTTAGGATTAAAGTTCCAAAAAAGACATACAAGAATGTCATGGGAGAATTATAATAAAAAATGAAAACAAGAAATCAAAACCAATTTATAGAATAAACTTGAAAAAGCCAACTGGCCTTTTTTTGTGGTCTCTGTTTGATAGGTCTAAATGGATTTTTCATTCCTTTGCATCTAGATAACTTGAATATTTTCTAATTAAAGATGATCTGAGATTTCAGAATGTTATTCTCTCTTTTATATAATCCCTTGAGATATTCCTGGGTGTTCTGATCACAGACTCCAGTATTTCATCTGAAACTTACCTGAATATCATCCAGGAAGTCACTCAGAGGCCTTCTAATGGTGGACACAAGGCCATTGGAATATAGGCCCTGAAACTTATACGAATTCCAAAGAATCATGCTGAAGTGACCTCAGACCTTTGGATCAAAATACTGGAAACATTAGGGCAGGGGGAGGGAAGAAAGAATATTACTTTTTTTTTTTTTTGCTTTTTTGGAGGGCAATTGGGGTTAAGTGACTTGCCCAAAGTCACCCCGCTAGTAAATGTGTTAAGTGCCTGAGGCTAGATTTGAACTCAGGTTCTCCTGACTCCAGGGCCAGTGCTATATTCACTGCAACACCTAGCCGCCCCAAGGATATTTCTACAGATATCATTGTTTTTTGTTTTATTATTTGTATAAGTTTTTTAGTTCTCATTTTTCCCTCAGGCTTTCAGCAAATAAAATGCTTTTGTGTTTTAATTTGAAGTTTACTTACAATGTCAATGGCTTGGTACTGGCTAAAGTTCAAAGGCATAAAGATCTGGAAGCTGAATTTAGCATACTACATTTTCTTTATTCCCATGCAGTGAAATATCTTGACTTGGCAGGGGGCTGTATCGTACTTTATTATTTCTACCACGATGGAGAGATCATTGATTCTGGAATCAGCATGGCGTACTGACTTACTGACTTCTCCCTTAATTCCAGTTTGGTTAGATTTGGGATCAGAGGACCTTAGAATCCCAACCTTGCTCCTTGCTATCTCTATGACCTTGGATAAATCACTTACCTTCTTCCGACCATAGTTTCCTTATTTGTAAAGTGAGGGAGTTGGACTAGATAGCCCCTTCAGGTTCTAAATCTGTGATTCTTCGAAGATCAGAGCTGGAGGGTGCCTCAGAGATCATCTGATCCAACCTCATTTTCTATGGAGAAAAGTAAAATGCTAAAACCCAAGTCTCACAGTCAACTCATGTCAGAACTGGTATCAAAGCTTTGGGTGATCCTATATTAAATATCTGTTATTCCAAACACATGGTATTCTTTAACAGAATATTTATAGGCACCAGGAAAGAGAGAGAAATATTTCATGCTGCTTGTCATAAAACACTTCTGACCCTTCCCTGGTGTGTCTGTAAATGTTTTGATCGTGAAGTATCAAGTTTCGAGCCAGCATCTTCTCGAACTCAGCGTCAAAGACTCTGCCCCAAAACCACTTAAGCAAGTTGAAGGTTCCTTTCAAATCTGGAATTACTTTTCCCCTCGGCTTCCCATGCAGCCTGGCTATACATGAAAGAATTTCAGCAGTTTAGTGACATCAGCTTTAATATTTCAATAACAAAGCCACTTGGATTTTTTCCCCCAAACACCCGGTATTTGAAAGTGTCTGTTTTCTTTCCCTTCAGGTGACACCTATCCTTGTCCTTCCCCCTATCCAGGGAGCCCTGGAGCTGCAGGTGTTCCTGGTGCTCCAGGTAAGTACATCACTCAGAACCATTTGCCTCATCTTCCTGCTATAAAAATGAGTGGCATGAATGGTCAGTTTTAAACTGCTTAGAAACCATCCAAACAACTTACTCAGACTAGATCTGGAATAAGGAGCCCTTGGGAGGGCAATAGGGAGTGCATTGTTGGAGTCTTAAATGCAGGGATCAGTGTCCATCGGTGGAATGCTGAGGCCAGCTTATGTTGGCTCCAGAGATCCAGCTGCTAGTTTTTGTGAAACTGGAAAATGCTATAAATCGGGGATTCATTTATTGTTTTGTCACTTGTCGAGGCTTATGAAAGTAATGGGAAAATGTTAATAATACAAAGTAAACTTAAGGGGCGGCTAGGCTAGTGAATAGAGCACCAGCCCTGGAGTCAGGAGGACTTGAGTTCAAATCTGGCCTCAGGCACTTGACACACTTACTAGCTGTGTGACCTTGGGCAAGTCACTTAATCCCAACTGCCCTGCCTTCCCCCTTCCAAAAAAGAATAAACTTAAATAAAGCAGAGTAAACTATTGTGCGTACTTAAAAAAATTTTTTTTGGAGAGCTGGTTGTTAAATAGTGACAAGCATGCCACTCCCTGATATCCACGCTGCCAACAAACTTAAAAAAATAAAACTAAGAAGTGTCAGTTAGACTGAGCAGACGAGAATAACTGTGCAGGAGACTGAGACAAGTTTATTTTCTATAGTGAAGAAAATGGCTTTTAAACAAGGAGGGAAATTAGACGCACGTGCCAGCACCATCCCCGTGCTCACCCTCTACTGGGGGACCTGCTTTAGTATGGGCAAATCTCAATACTTATACCAGTGGCTAAGCAGGGAGCCGTAGTCTGATGACGAAACAGGTGAGGTTTATAGCAGTACTTCATGATTAGATGGCTATGGTACTGGTCAGAGCAATACAGTAATTATGTCAAACAACACTGGGATTTTGCTATGACTGAGTTCATCCAGAGGGTGAGCACAAAGGGTTGTTGTTATGTCAAGCTCAGGGTGCAGCTTGCTTGTGGGGCCTTAGCTCTGGAAAACAAGGTGTCTCTTAATAGTATCTTGACAGGAACCAAGTCCCAAACAATGAGAGCATGCAGAGCCATTCTGTAGTAGTCCCAAAGGGAGGCTTTCTGGGACAAGGGATATAGAATTAGATCTGGAACTTGACAGGCTCAGGTTGGAACCCCTCCTCTGATACTGGACAGCTGTGTGACCTTGGGTAAGTCCTGTAACATCTCTAGATCTCAGTTTCCTTATGAGGGGATTGGACAGGATGGCCTCTAACACCCCTTCTGACTCTAAATCTGTGATCCTATAAAAAACATTGGACTAAATTCTGGCCACAGATAGTGACAAGCTCTATATACTAACTCATTGATTATCCCTGTGACACTGGGATTTAAAGGTAGCTGTTCATTTTCTGCCAATTTTTAAGTGTTATTGTTGAGATGTTTTCAGTCATGTCTGACTCTCCGTGACCCCATTTGAGGTTTTCTTGGCAAAGATACTGGAGTAGTTTGTCATTTCCTTCTCCAGCTCATTATATAGATGAGGAAAATGAGGCAAAGAGGGTTAAGTGACTTGGTCAGGGTCACACAGCAGGAATTCACTCAGGTCCTTCTGACTCCAAGCCTAATACTCTCTCTACTGTACCACCAAGCCGCCCTAATTTCTAAGTAGATTTTAGATTTCTTGGTTTTCCAAGAGCCTCAATCCTTTTATTAAAGATGTCTGAAAAGTCAGCCATGTATAAAAATGCTCGATTTGGCCTTCAGACCCAGCACACAGTAGGCACTTAACAAATGCTTTTTGGTTTGTTAATTCATGATTCATTTGAAGTAGTTTTTTTCTTTCCATTGAGTTGATCTCAGCATTTAACACATTAAATAACATATTATTTATTATTCTTATTTGTTAAGAAAGGCAGTGTGATATAATAGATAACAAAAATCTGATGGAACACAAGACTGACCCAAAAACTAGATGTCAAAAAGCACAGGGTCTAGCAATGACTCTCTAACCCCAGAGCAATTAGTAGCACATAATGAATAGAGTGTGAGATAGCAGATAGAGAAATGAACTTGAAGCTGGGGAAATCTGAGTTTGTAGACCCACCTCTCACATATAATAGCTGCGTGACCTCGGGAAGGTCATTTAATCTCCTAGTTCCCCTGGCAACTTTCCAAGATTATAAATTGTGGGAGGGGTACAGATCTGTATCAATAAAAGCAATTTCCTCATTGGGAGTTCCCCTATATCAGTGAAAATCACAGGCCTGCTTAAAAAAAAGTTTCTACTGTGTCAAAGAGGTCAGAGGGAAGCAAATTTACAGAGAAAACCAATGTGTTTGGGGCATGCTGCCTTGGAAGTGTCTCTCTAGGTCCTATGAAGAGATGATGATAGCTAGAATTTATAAATCACTTTTATCTTTTGCAAAGTAGTCTATGTGTGTTATCTCCTTTGATCCTCACAATAACCCTTTGAGGCAGCCATCACGAGCTCCATTTGACAGATGGGGATACTAAGACAGAGACAAGTTAAGTGACTCATCGAGGGCCACCATGGTATTAAGTGTGTGGAGCAGTGTTCAGTCATGGGTCTGCCATATTTCAAATCCAACATTACGTCCATCGTGCCACCTAATTGAGATGATGATAAAGGCCTAGTCATGAGGGAAGAGCCTAGGAACAGAGATTTCACTGTTACCTGCAAAACACTGGCAGTTGAGGTCAAGGAAGTAAGATTGCCAAGCATACACAATATATGCATAAATTTATCTCCTGGGTTTTTTGTTTGTATGTTTCTTCCTAACATTAATCAGACCTCCCAAAGATTTTTTTTTATAGACCCTAATGTAGCCCTTGAATTTGACCTTTCTCGCTATCTATAGATGGAGAAGGCCTGGAAGGAAGCGGAAAGTTTGCCGTCATATTGTCCTGCTCTTTGATTCTCAGACCATACCAGGGTAGTTTAAAACAAATGGGCCATTCAATCTGTGAAAAGATTGATCACATCAATTGTTTAGTGTCCTGTAGACAACACAGTTTCTCGAATGACTGCCCAAATTTTTCATTTTCTAACTGATTGCTGGGTTGTCATGTAAACATGAAGCTGGGTCTCTGCCATTATGATGAAATGAAAACAAAAACAGCCATCTTTGTGGGAGCTTATCCCTGAATGGAATGAGCAGCAATTGATCTTTTAGTTGTTGTTGTTACTTGAGACCCTCCCTCCCTCCAAGCGTAAGCCAGAATTTGCAATCCATTTTTGGTGCAGATAGTTGCCCATCATTAATCACAACAGGCACAAAGCACAACCCCTGCCAGCAGGGGATTTGGGGACTTCACTCTACGTTCTGATTCGCTAAAGAAGTTTGGCATCGGTTTCCCAGATAGACTTGCCCTTCACAGATGTTTTCCCAATCTATAAAATACCTGCAATTAACTGTGCATAGGAAGATATGACAGAGGGTTTCATATAATGACATCTTTAATAAAGGCATTGAATTTGGGTCTTTTGTTATATGACTTCATAAAAGGTTGTTCACTAGAAAAACATACATACCTCTAGTCTGATGGTATCAATCTCAAATATACAGTATCCCTCTGGGCCTTATACTGACTTAGAAAACCACAAATTACCATTATCTCTGTTGTATTGTATTTTTACATATTTTGTTAAACATTTTCCAGTTGCCTTAGTTTGACACCTCTGCTCTAGTCTGACTCATTAAAAAATGATAAGAAAAATTAGCCAAAACTTTTAATTTCTAGAAATGAAAGATTTAGTAGATAAACACTCTTATTTAGTACATAATATTATGTGTAGGAAAAAAGTTCCTACTATTTACTTTGGAGTTTTCTTTTCCCCCCA
The DNA here is from genome assembly GCA_028627135.1 of Pseudochirops cupreus. Taxonomy (NCBI): domain Eukaryota; kingdom Metazoa; phylum Chordata; class Mammalia; order Diprotodontia; family Pseudocheiridae; genus Pseudochirops; species Pseudochirops cupreus. The sequence goes on from CM053580.1 coordinate 48,922,879, forward strand.
GAAAGGCTTGGTGTTCACTGCTGTTTTTCTTTAGGTCCTAAAGGATTTTCAGGGCCCCCAGGTGAAGCTGGGCTACCTGGATTTGATGGGTGGAAAGGCCAACAAGGCAAACCAGGAATATCAGAAATACCAGGACCACCTGGTAAGTGAAAAAGTGTTTTTCCTTCTTTGGGAATATGGATCAATAAATGTGTGAAAGCTAACTTTAATATGTTAGGGTTTGGTTTTTTTTAAATAAATATATGAAAGGCTGACTCTGTTAGGTTCTGCTAGATTGGAATAGGGATATAATTACCAAGGTTCCTTCTATTTGCCTTTTTTTTTTTGTTTTGGAAGAGGAAAGGTAGGGCAATTGGGGTTAAGTGACTTGCCCAAGGTCACACGGCTAGTGTGTGTTAAGTGTCTGAGGCTGGATTTGAACTCAGGTCCTCCTGACTTCAGGGCCGGTGCTCTATTCACTGGGCCACCTGGCTGCCCAGGTTCCTTCTATTTGAATGTGAATAATCTGAGACAATTCCAAAAGATCCGTGATGGAAAATGCTATCCCCATCCGGAGAAAGAACTAGGGAGTCTAAATGCAGGTGGAAGCATATTATTTTCACTCTCTTCTTGTTTTTTCTTTCTCGTGGTTTTTCCCTTTTGTTCTGATTCTTCTTTCACAATATAACTGATGTGGAAATATGTTTAATATGATTGTACATGTATGACCTATATCAGATTGCTCACCATCTTGGGGAGTAGGGAGGGAAGAGAGAGAGGGAGAAAAAGTTTGGAATTCAGAATCTTATCAAAGTGAATGTTGAAAACTATCTTTACATGTAATTGGAAAAAATAAAATACTATTAAGTAGGAAAAAAAGAAATGTGTGAAAAAAATTCTTTGTTCATTTAAGATAAAAAAAATCAATCCAATACAAGGTAAATATTTTGACATCAGAGGATGAAACAGGACACATTGATAATTCTCACTAGAAAAGAGGCTGTACAACTTCCTTGCCTGAATATAGTGAAGAGAAAAACATCACCAAATGAGCCAGCACTCATTTTCAGAAGATGCAAAAGGTTTTTTTGCAGGGTCTTTATTCTTATCACAATATATTAGTTCTTCATATTTTACTGTGTAACATTTACTTTTATTAAATAGGTTTTCGAGGTGACCCTGGAGATTCAGGTCCTGAAGGTGAAAAGGGGTCAGCCCCTAATGGTCCTCCAGGCCCTCCGGGGTTACCAGGAAGGAATGGTCAAAAAGGAATGCCAGGGGATTATGTTTATGGCCTGCCAGGGCTTCCAGGAAATATGGGCCCTCCAGGATTACCAGGACTTAAAGGGCTCAGAGGTGACCCAGGATTTCCTGGAGCAACAGGTACATATAATTTGTGGTGGTAGTGGTGGCAGTGGTGGTGGTGGTGGTGGCAGTGATGGACCTTGGAGCATAATAGGGTGTTGGGTTGGTCACTGAAGAGACCAGGGATTAGTTCTGAGTAATCTATAGCATCAAAATTTTGCCAGGACACCTTACCCTTCTGGAGGTCTAGTGACGCTCAACATTTTTAAAAATTTGTCTCTATATGTAAATGGTTCTAGAATAGATTCAATTAGATAAAGCATTTGTTAAATACTTTCCATGTGCCAGACATTATGCTGAAGTTTGGAAAAACAAAACCAAGCAAGACAATCCCACCCTCTGGGAACTTTTATTCTAATTGAGAAATATTCATGTAAGGAAGGGTACTAGGGGAGGGAGGAAGGTATGTGACAGTGCAGGGAGGTGACAGCAACAAGAAGCAGGACTGTAGAGAAGGCCTGGTGTAAGAAAAAATAAGACAAAAGCTCACCTTTCACAGCGGCTGGAAGATAGGGGTGGGGTTCAAAGACAAGCATTGTTCACCAAGTACCTTCCAACCAAAACCTAATATATATATACATACATATAATCACATATACACACATATATATATGCATAATGCATATATAGTATGTATATATATATATGCGTTTGAGTGTATATGAATATGTATTATCTCCCTCTAATCATAGGAGAGTTCTTAATGAGCAAGGATTGTCAGTTTTTCTATTTGTATCCCAAGTACCAAACACAGTGTTTGATACACTTAATAATTGCCAAAAGTTCTCCAAAGAGAGTTGGCTGGAGACACTGAGAGATTAAGTGAATGCTAAGCTTGGAGTTAAGGCAACCCAAGTTCAAATTATGCTTCAGACATCTTATTAGCTGTGTGACCCTGGGCAAGCCACTAAACCGCTGTCTGTCTCAGTTTATCTGTCTATAAAATGAAAATCAATCATTCAGTCAATAAACATTTATTACCAGACCTTAGCTCAGTGGCAGGCACCATGCTAAGC
>CM053580.1:48925738-48964896 GCA_028627135.1 Pseudochirops cupreus
AAAAAAAAAAAAGACAGAAGAGTCTCTATCTTCAAGGAGCTTACTGTGTCATGCAGGAGATCAAATGAGATCATATATGTACAGTGCTTTCCAAACCATCAAGCACTATAGAAATGCTCATTATTATTTTTTGCATCTATTATCTCATTTGTAGCACAACCCTTTGAGTTAGGAACTATTGCTATTATGATCCCCATTTTGGGGGGGAGGAAGCTGAGGCTCAGAGGGGTAACTTCCTATAGTTACACAAAAGTGAGAAGTAAAGTGAAGGTATGTTGTATTTTGATATTCATTAATATGAAGAGTTTTATGAATTGGAAAGCATTGTGTCATTTCAGGGACACCTGGTGTTCCAGGATCACCAGGCATCAAAGGAGTTCAAGGCAGAGAAGGGAATGTTGGGCCTCCTGGTAGTCCAGGTTTACCAGGCCACGGATGTCAAGGCCTTCCAGGGTTGCCAGGGCAACCTGGGCTCCCTGGATCACCAGGCATTCCAGGTAAGTGAATGTCAGCAAGAAGCCAGTTGGAGAGCCCCTGCTGGGAGGCTTTCTTTGCATTATTCAGATTTTGGACTGATAAGTTAAAGAGGTATTGTAATAAATGGAGTCGAAGGTGGTAACAGTGATGAAATGGGACCACTTTTAGACAAATTGAATTCACCTCTATCTTGTTTTCATCCTGCCTTCTCCCTCTCCATGCATTCTAGCTAAATCTCATATTATTGTCTTTCATGCACTGTTTTCCAACTTAATTTCCCCTGATTTTTGCCCTGCCCTCTCCTGTGTCCATGCATGTGCAAGTACCCGCTCTTCTAAAAATCCTTCCCTAACTCTCCCCTCAATCTTGCACCAAACAAATTTAGATTTCCTTCTTCAGGTTTCTCATAACACTATGTCTGAGTCTCTCCTTCATACATATCATAGTCAGCCTTGTATCACAAGTATTTTGTTATGTATTTTATTATCAGTTCTTTGAGATCTTGTTCCTAAGAAAATGCCTTGGCCATGGTGGGCACTTAACAAATATTTATAGAATTGAGTTGAATGTATTCCTTCTGTATCTGCTTCTTTACCTACTCTAGGTACCTTTACCCATTTTCCAATCAGAAGGACAGACATCCCAATCACATCTGTTTACCAAACAGAAGTGGGACCTTGTTACAGAAATTTTGAATTGAAGGCAATGGAAATACTTGAAATTATGAGGGAGATTCTAGAAAGCCAGGGGTGGGAGTGGGGGGACAGGGAAAACCTATAACCTTAAACAAAATTCAATTGGATACTTAAAATCATAGAATCTAAGAACGGAAAGTGACTTCAGAGACCATGTAGTCTGAATGATATGTGAATAAGAATCCCTTCTGTGGTATGGCGTTTATCCAGCTTTTACTTGAAGACCTTCAGTGAGGAGAAGCCCATTTCTTGAGGTAGCCCATTCTGATTTGGATAGCTTTATTTATTGGGAAGCTTTTCCTTTTGTTATGTCCAAATCTGCCTCTCTGAAACCCCCATCTACTGTCCCTAGTTCTTTCTCTTGGGACCAAGCAGAACTAATCTAACCCTTCTTCCCCATCCAAGCCTTTTACCTATTTGAGCATGGTTTTGTCCTCCCTAGCTCTTCTATTCCTCAAGGATAAAGTTTCCCAGTTCCTTCAACTTTTCCTGATATTGCATGATTCAAGGCCTTTGCCCATGTTACTCACCCTTTCTCTGGTGATTCTCCAAATTAGCAATGTCTTTCTTAAAACATGGGTCCAGAACTGAGCAGATGTGCTGCTGGAATGTTTAGTGCAATACTCCAGATGTGACCTTACCAGATCAGAGTACATTTGGATGATGACCTTCCTCATTGTGGACATTTACTCTCAGTAGAGTCCAAGATCACATTCTCCTTTCTGGCTGCCACATCACCGTGTTGAAATATATATAGACAGAGATATTTCTCTCTATATTTCTCTATGTTATATCTTTCAGTTTATTAAAACCCTTGTATCTTTTCAGGTGGCTGTTCTTACCTTCCCTCATGTTGTACTTGTGAAGCTGACTTTTTGAACTCATGAAATTTTACACTTATCCACATTAAATGTAATCTTAATAGATTTGGTCCAATATTCTAACTGTGCAAGATCTTTGTGTTTCTGATATCTGTGTTAGTCATTCCTAGGAACTTTCAGTTATCTGAAAATCTGATTACAATATTGGTAATAATAATGACAAAGAGTCATGAAAATTTCACAACATTTTATGTATGTGTTGACATATCAAATTATATGGAATGAAGAGTTTTCATACTACAGAGACCTGGTGGAAGTAATCCCCCTGTCTGCTGCTGGACCTGTCCCAAAGATTCTCTCCATGAACTTCCATAGAATGTGCTGACAGCCCAGTACTTTTATTCAGTTACACAAAGAATGCATTTCATTTACTAGGGCAGTAGCTCACAGGATAATAACTGATGCCAGGATTGTTTCTCAACGATCATCATTGAACAACATGAGAATGGGGTGATAATAGCGGGCATTTATCTAGTACCCTTAAGTTTGATAAGTGTTTTCTTCACCTTAACGTCTTAGTTAATCCTCATAACAGTCCTAGGAAGTAGGGATGATAGGCATTATTATTCCCATTTTACAGATGAGGAAACTGAGGCTCAGAGAAATTACATGACTTGGCCTTGGGCAAACAGTTATTAAAAATAATTGCTTTTAGGATCTGAACTCAGGTCTTCTGATTCTAAGTCCAGCATGTCACCTGCCCTTCCATTGATTTTTTTTTAAAAGTGTTAAATATCATAGGATTAAACACAGGACCCTGGGACCCACTCCCCCCACTAGAAACTTTATTTCTAATTACTGGCCATGCAACCAGCTACAAATCCACCCACCCCACAGTGCTACCACCTGGCCTACAGTTCTTCATTTTGCCCACAAGAGTGGCATCTAATGCTTTCCTAAAATATATGACCATTGTATCATCTATAGCATATTCTGGATCTACAAGTCTGGGAATCCTGGAAAAAAGGAAATGAACTTATTTGGACATGTCTTGTTCATGATACAGCTGACTTTCTCTTACATGACCTCAGTTTTCTTTTTTAAATGCTTACTAACCACCCCTTCGGTAATATCTTCTAGAATTTTGCCAGGAATCCAAGTCATACTTAGTGACCTATGGTGGGCAGATTGCCCATCTTCAGGCATGCAATACATCTCCATTTTGTCATGGTCTCATGAGTCATGGACAATGACTACAGTGTTGATATGAGTTGGCCAGTTCTTTCAATAATAAGGGCCTGATAAACTGGGTGATACTAGTAGAAGCTAAGAGCCATCTTACTTCCTCTCTATTTATCTTCTATTTCAATTCAATTTGTTCCACTTTGGGATTCAGAAAAGCTGGATGAAGCTCGCTGTCTTGTTGACTCTACTCCCTTCCATTTTTTTGAAAATTGAGAGACTACAAATACAAGAGAAATACTTATTGCTTTCCTCACACTTTCAGATTCAAACATGATATCCAGGGGAAGCTGGTAAATGTGTAACCATCAGCTGTCCAAAAAAAAAAAAGTAAATCTGTCACACTTTTAAGTTAAATCTGCATTATTACCATTCCCTCCATCAGTCTCTCAAGTCTAGACAATTAGCAAAACAATACAATAAGCCCTGATTTCTAGCATTTGCCCATTTCTGAGGTGTAACTGCTCTCACTGAAAATGTAATAATCAGCTTCCATGATCCCCTGGGCACCCTTATGTGTTCTCCTTATAAACACTGGAAGCCAAATAGTAGACCCTTCAAATTAACTGAAAACTTCTATTAATGGTACTCTTGATATTCATAACATTATTAAATATTGGCTTCATCGTGCTATTTAACATGAGTCTCAGTCTTTTTCTTTTTCTCTGGTTTCCTTGATATTATGTAGATGACTCATTGGCTAATAAAATAGAAAATAATCATTAACCTAAGCAACTGAAGTGGAATAATAACTTAAATTTGAATATTTCTTGTTGTTAAGTCATTTTCCAATCATGTCTCACTCTTCATGACCCCATTTAGGTATTTTTTTTAGCAAAGATATAGGAGTGGTTTGCCATATTCTTCTCCAGGACATTTCACATATGAGGAAACTGAGGCAAACAGGGTTAAGTGACTTGCCCAGGGTCACACAGCTAATAAGTGTCTGAGGCCAGATTTGAACTCGGGAAGGGGAGTCTTCCTGACTCCAGGTCTTGCACCCTATTCATTATTCCAACCAGCTGTCATTTAATAAGAGCTGTACAGAAAAACCTCTGAATTACTTTGCCTCTTTGATCCTAGGACAGCCTTAGCAGGAGGATCTGCTGTTGGGAGAAACATCTCCCTCACATCCCCTTCCTGAATTCTTCTTTTAGCTGCTGACGTCTTAACCACTGCTAAAACAGAAGTGTGTTTGTACTCACTGTAGCAGAGATGACCCACCTCTGCAGTGAGTTCAGTTGCTGTCTCTAGTGGACCACATCGTTCCTGAATCACATCCCCTTCTTAGGGTTTCAGGCCTGGGGAAATATGTAGGCAGATGGGCAAAATTTATAGTGATTATCTCTCTTCCATAAATCCAGTAAATAACTGAGAGTTATTGAATACCTGCAACACCATTTTAGGCATTGTAGGAAATTTTTTAAAAAGTAGATGTGATTTCTGCCCTTAAGGAGTCCGCACTCTTCATTGTCCTACATCCAAAATATTTTATAGCAAGTCAGTTCAGAGTACAATTTTATCTTTTTTCTCCTACTGCTATATTTCCAGGGGGACAATGTGCTAAAACAGTTATGCCATAATGTGGATAAAATGGAAATACTGGGATCATGGGATTTAATAGAATTTGGGCACAGAAAAGAAATACGAGTAAAAAAAGTGGCAGAGAAGCTAAGCAGTCTTGAGAATGACTTTCAAAGCAGCAACTATTCAAAAGTGGGATCATATTATAATAAAGTATATAGAATTCAGACTGAGCTGGCCATCTCATCTCACATGAGAATATTCACAAATATTGTGAATTCATTCACAAATCAAAAGAATAATAAATTTGCAGGCATTTCTTAGGCATCTACCATGCCTCAGGCGCCATACAAACACAAAAGTGTGATTCTCCCTGCTCTCAAAGAGTTTGCATTCTGGTAACATATATCTCTTTATCATATATCTACCAACATATATCTATCCCCAACATGTACCGGGGGGTAGTGACTATGAAAGGATATTTAGTCTAAGATATCTCCAACCTGGTTGTGATTAGTACAAATAATGAAACCCATGGAGTGGTCACATTATCCAAATTCACACTGCATACTTCCATTAAGCTTGAACCATTTACCATATTCTATATAACTCTAACTTAAAATAGTACAAATTTCAAAACGTGACCACTTTACTGAGTTTATTATTCATACTAATTGGGATTTTACAGTGTCTTCCAAGAGTCTATTCTATAATAACCTGGCCACCATCATGGGAAAATTGGGGATTTAGGGCCCATGGTAAGCATGGGTGGGTTGAATACCTGTATTGGGGGCCAGAACTATGAATTCAAAACTAGTTCCCTGCTATTAGCTGTTTGTATGATTTCAGGCAAGTGACTTCACCTCTCCAGGTCTCAGTTTCTTCATCTGTAAAATGAGAAGACTATATGAACTGATCATTAAGGTCCCTTCAATTTCTAAACCCCATAACCAGTCCTATGAACTCTCTGGTCCACGATGCTGTTCAGGTTTCTACAACGTCCTCCCAAGATTTTGTGTGATACAGGATTGCCCCACCCTTTACACATCCATGAAGTAACTGGAACGTTTTTTCCTCTTCTGGTTTTGTTTTAGTTTTTTGTCAAGTGCCTCTTGTGAATAGCTCATTGTTTCCTCTGTCCGATTTCCTTTCCCTCTTTCAAACTCCACTTTTGGTAGTCTTTATTTGCTCCCTCTGAACAATCATATTGGTTTCGATTATGGATTTTGTTCTTTGGAGCAGCAAAGTCAACTCATGTTACCAATCTTTATCAAATGTTCAGGACCTTTTGGCATTTAGCCTAGGAGAGTTCCCTTATTCCCTTTTCATGGTCACAGATGCATAACTCAAGGTGCATTGCCATCTCTTCTGCTTACATATAAAATAAAAGAAAATTAAGTCTTTTTATATACAGTGCCCTTGTCAATTTGATCAGACTGTATTTTTTTTTATCAGGGTTTGATGGCTTGAAAGGTCACCAAGGAGATAGAGGTCCACCTGGACCAGATGGAATGAAAGGCCTCCCAGGAACCCCAGGACTTCCAGGCTTACCTGGACCCCCAGGATCACAAGGGGACCCAGGTCACTGTGGAGATAATGGCTCACCGGGTTTCCCAGGCCCAAAAGGTAGGCTTTATTTATTTTCTTTAATTTTTTAGATTTTTATTAACAGCTAGAAGTGATTTTGAATTCCACTACAAAATGTCACATTTTTTTCTCATCCCAATAGATTCAAGGCTGTTTTCTCCCCAGATTTGGTGTACCATTCCCTTTCTGTTCTCTCCTTTACTTTCTTGACAGTTTTACCTCCTTCTAGGATCTAAATTATTCATATGAGTGGGATATGAGACTTTAGTATGTCCAGAGTGGAAGTGCAAGGGATACTTCTAAGTCAGAGGATGACTTAGGTCTGAGACAATGGAATAATGTTCCTTGGGCAACATTGTAATGACACTGTAGATGATCTCCCTTATTGTGTGCTCTGGGACCAGAATTTGCCATAAAAATTTCATATGTGGTATGTGGGCAGTAAAGAATTATAGCCAAATTAATTATACCACAGCCTTTATTTAATAGAGTGGGGTTGATAGTGTTGGGAGTGGGACAGGGGCAATGGGAAACGAAAATGGATAAGAAACCTCTTTCTTCTTCTGATACCCAAGTGCCTCTAACTTGAAACAGAATGAAAATGGCTTTCACAGAATATTGCCCAGAATCTCTGGAAATATGGAGATCTATGGCTGGTGCCACACTCCTGTGTTTTTACAACGTCTTCCTGGATACCTAGGGAAAGTCAGGATAGGTGTAGTGGGTCATGACCAAGTTTACTGCTGCCAAGAAGTCTGAAGCTGGTGGATTGCTTGAGCTTGGGAAACTTTGCACTAAATCTGACCCTAATATTGTGAGTCTCTAGGACCAGAGGGTCAGCACGCAATCTAAAAAGGAGTGAACCATTCCAGATCAGACAAACAAAGTTGGTCAGAGATTCCACACAGATCAACAGTGGGATTGGGCCTTTGAATGGCCACTGATCTTTCAGCCTGGGTGACAGAAAACCTAGTCTCAAAAAAAAAAGATATTTGCCAAACAAGCATTTATTCAGCATTTACTGTTTGAGAGGAACTGTGCTAAAAACCAGGGATGTAGTAAAATGAAAAGTTTAATCCCTATAGAAACTGGAGTTTAAAGTTCTAAAATCAAATGCTAAAATGTATATATATAATATATAATAATTATACAAATATAATATATATAATAATTATTATATTATTATTATTATTTACATGCAACTGGGAAATGGGTTATACAGGCACTAGGATAGGGAGATCCATCTTGCCCTACCGCAAAGTCAGAGGGGTGATGGGGGAGGACATAGGAGAGAGCAGATTGGGGGTGGGGGTATACAGTGGGATCGCTGTTTTGGGGTGGTGGGTAGGGGAGGGATCGGGAGAAAATTTACAACTCAAAATTTCATGGAAATGAATGATGTAAACTAAAAAATAAACAAAAGTTAATTAAATTTTTAAAAAAAGAAAAAAGAAAAGTATAGCCCCTCCCTTCAAGGAGACTACATTCTAATGGACATAGAAATGTCCTTTTTGCCCAGATCTCTCATGGAAAAATGGCTGCTCTAACAAAGTTCAAGCTAGCCCCAGCCATCTTTCTGTTTTGAGTCTAACTAGATTTATACTTCATCCTTTACTACCTGCTCAAGTTATTCCTCCATTCTTTTGACCACTATTTGATCTCTGTTAGTAGAGTCTCAAAAAATACTTCCATAAAATCCACATTTTCTTTTGCATACCATGGAACTCTCCAGGAGCCCAAGGTCTGCCAGGTATCCCAGGCTTTCCAGGAGAGCGAGGAAGGAAAGGAGAAATAGGACCTCCAGGAAGAAAGGGTGACCCGGGAGAAGAGGGTCACTGTGGCCTTCCAGGAGAGCCAGGAGAGCCTGGCTCTAAAGGTAAATGTCTTCAGTAGTTCTTCAGTCTCTTTTTTCACAAGATAACATGCTATGTCTTCAAAGCCAAGAAGGCCCCAGTTCAAGTACCCCCTCTCTGACAAATATCAACTGCGTGACCTTGGGTGACTCACAATCTCTCTGTGCTTTCAACAACATTATTAACTGTAGTAGTTGATGCAGTCAATCTGCCTGGAGTTTCCTTACAACCGTCCATACCCTGAAGTCATAAGTCCATTCCCCACTTAAATTCATCACAATTGCATTCTTATCCCTTGGCTTTCACCATGATTCCTTATTTTGATTTTTATTTCAGAATTTTCTTGCCTGAACATTTTCATTATATCCCTGTCTTTTTACATATACCTATAGACAATCATAGCTAACATAGTTATAATTCTTTCATGTTTGCAATGTGCATTTCCATTATATTATCTCATTTAATCCTCACAAGAGCCCTGTGAAGTAGATGTGATCATCTCCATTTTACAAATGTGAAACCTGATGCTCAAAGGAGTCAGTGACTTATCCAGGGTCACACGGCTAGTAGGCATCTGAAACAAGATTTTAACTCATGTCTTTTGTTTCCAAGGCCAGTAACACAGCCACTCTAACCACCATGTCTCCTACCTTTATTATTAGAAGTAGCTCTTAACACTTTAGTTCAAATATTCTATAAGAAGTGACAGAGTGCTAGGTTTGGAATAAGAGCTCCTCTTCCATGAATGACCTTGTTATGTGAGCACAGGTAAATTATCTAACTTTTCTGAGCCCGAGGTAATTCTCTAAAAGATGTAACCTACATGGAATCATTAATTATTTAATGTTCACATTTCATATACTTGCTTAGGTAGGAGGGTCAAACTCATATAGAAATGGATCCCTGTGGGACTGCATATTTACTTAGAAAACCACAAGCTAACATTATCTATGTTGTATAGTATTTGTGCTTACTTTATTAAACATTTCCCAGTTACACTGTAATTTGGGGAGCCACACTGGCATACATGTCTGATTTTATCTCCAACACTGGAAGAAAGATGTTAGTTAGATAGTTCCTAGAAACAAGCTCAAAAACAATGAATTCATTTCATTAACTGTATGTTTGATTTGGGGCAGCTGAATAGGGCAGTGGATAGAGTGCTGGGCCTGGAGTCAGGAAGACTCATCTTCTTGAGTTCAAATTTGGCTTCGGACACTTTACTAGCCATGTGACCCTGGGCAGGTCATTTAACCCTGTTTGTCTCTACTTCCTCATCTGTAAAATGAGCTGAAGAAAGAAATGGCAAACTATTCCAGTATCTTTGCCAAGAAAACCCCAGATGAGATCACCAAGAGTTAAAAACAATTTAAAAAAACAATAACAAATATTCTATTTTAAATTATTATTCCATTTTAGTTGCTTAAGTTGACTCTTTTTTCTGTCTTATTAGCTAGTGAATTACTTACATAATATCAGGGAGACCAGAAGTCACTTTTTACCTAGGTTTTTGTGCATTTCCCACCAAGAAGACAAGCTCTGGTTCATGCTTAGGGCATATTTAATGAAAACCAGGTTTCTGCACCACTTGTCTTTTCTTTTTTGTTTGGTCGTCATGGGAATCTGTGTTTATGGGGAACTCCAGGGTGTATTTTGCTGGACACAATTAAGCAACTGTTCTCTTAGCCCAGTGATAAGGAAAACAGTATGATGAAAATGACTAGGAAGAGGACGTGGATAGGGAAATGCGGGCCAGGAAAATTGAGATATTACAGACCAAATAGAATTTTTGTAGGTCTACCGGATGTTGAAAAACTATTTCCAAACCTGCTGTAATGGAAGTAGCAATGTTTTCCCCTCTTCCAGTACAAATACATAAAACTAAACTAAATGAACTAATACATATAATCACTGTAGTTAGTAATGGGGACATGATTGGAGAGGAATAAAATATTGTGATTTAAAGATCATGTCATTGATCTATGATTTTTATTGATATTTTAAGGAGAAAAAGGCTACCCAGGAGATCAAGGGGATATTTCCATAATTCCAAGAAAGGGGGAAAAAGGTGAACCCGGGCCGCCTGGTAGATATGGATACCCAGGAGAAAAAGGTAAGAAAAGATAAATTTATTTGCTTAACCTTGGCAAATATCCTGGAATTTCTATGCATGGCCAACCAGAAATATGGAGTTCATAACCATTTCCCAATGATGCTGGTATTATTGCTGAATCTAGAAAGACCCTCTCTCTCTAAAAAAAAAAATGGTAATTAACCAAGTGACATTTTTTTATCACTGTATTTCCCCATTCTTAGAACTTACCCGACAGTTTTCTCTCCAACAGCCTATATGCACTTAGCGTTTAGGAAATTGAGACTGGAAGTTGATGACAAGGCATGGACAGTCATTCCAAATGTGTCCATCCCCTTCCTTATCCTTACTCCTTTCATGCACACCTTTTGGAGCTGGTGTTAAAATGAGCAGCTAGTAGTAATGCAAACATCAATAGATGTAGGTGACTCTTGTGGAGGTCATCCAGAAGGCCAAATTGTCTTTTAGCTTCTGAAGCTCAATTTCATGTTGACTGCTTAAGAGGCAGTGGGGTGGGATGTAAGAAGACCCAGAAGGGCCTCAGGTCTGCCATTCATGATCAAGCCACTTCAACTTTCTGGGTTTCAATTTCCTCATCTGAAAACTGAGAAGTTCAATTTGATAGCCCCCCAAAATGTGAGGATCATAGAATCTTAAATCTGTAGTTGCAAGGGACCTGGGCAGTCACCTGGTCCAAGCTTCTCTTTTTACAGATAAGAAAACTGAGGCTTAGTCAGTCAGTCAGTCAGTAGACAAGCTTGTGTTGACTGTCCTCCAAGCCTGAAATTCTCTCTCTCTTCATCTCTGTATCCTGGCTTCCTTCAGGGCCCAGCTAAAACCTCACTTTCTCCAAGAAGCCTTTCCCCACCCTCCTAAATAATAGTGGCTTCCCTCTATTGATGACCTGTAATTTATCCCGTCTGTATGTTGTTGGTACAGCTTCATCTCTGTGTTGTCTCCCCTACTAGACTGTAAACTCTGTGAGAGCAGGTAATTTCCCCCCCTTTGCATCTTCGGTGCCTAAGCACAGGGCTTGATACACAGTAAACCTTTGATTGATATCTGTTGACTGACGCACTAGGTGGTCCTTAAGGCCTTTTCCAGCTCTAATTCTGATGATCTGCTAAACTCCTCATGTATCTTCAGGAGATAAAGGGGCTCCTGGAATCCCAGGGATAAAAGGAGTTCCAGGAAGAGATGGGCTTCCTGGATTTGAAAGAGGAGAACCTGGCAAGAATGGTCATCCGGGACTTCCAGGACCCCAAGGCCTCCCGGGACCTCCAGGGCCAAGAGGAATAATTGGTTTCCCAGGCATTCCAGGGGATCAGGTAAGCTATCCCAAAAAATGAGGAGGGAGGAGGGGAATCAGGAAATGCTTTATCTGACATATTGGGGGAGTGGGACCTATCATTTCATCAGAAGTTACAGTTAACTCATGTCATCTTAGATTTTCTTGTGAGCTCTTTTTCTTAAGTTGTGAAAGGGGTGAATGTGTAAATGAACACTGTAAAACCATTAGAATTAATTTTCCCTTCCCCCAACCAAGAAAAAATATTAAAAAGATAAAATCCATAGCCATGGAGGATTAATAAACTGTAATTCTCTAGCAACTCTATTCTAATTCAATTACTCTATTACAGTTTCTGCTGATTATTTCCTTGGTACTAGGGGTATCAGAAATGCTGTTTTCTGGTATGGTTATACATACCTTGTATAATAAACACATGTACTGATATTTTTAAGCTATAAGAAGAATCATCTCTTGGGAAGCCAGGTAGGATAGCATCCCTATCTATTGTTCCTGCTTTGGAAGAAATTTGAAATTTCCCTGTGAAACACAAGACAGTCAGTAGTGCTAAAATCAATAGGCCTTTTTAGGCTTGTTTTAGCTCACACAAGGGTTCTTATGATTTGCCATGAGACAAGCAAAGGTATTAAGACAGGGAAAAAGAGTGTAGCAAAGGAGGTGGGAACAAAAATGCACTAGGATCATTGTTACCTGAGAGAGGAAAGAGTAGGATTATACCTGGATCTCTGGAGGGGCCAGCAGGATACATCCTAGAATTCTTAGACCTAACCATTAGGAGAGTTAGGGCCGTAGGAGAGATGATCTTGAGGTTAAGGCAAGAAGAGGAAAGGATAATTGATTATTCTAGAACCATGCTATCCAGGTGTTTTGGACATAACTCCAAATTGCTTTCTAGAATGGCTAGCCCCAGGTGGGGGTAGGGGAATCTGAGGTTTCGAGGGCACACGTGGTCCCCTAGGTCCTCAAGTGTGGCGGGTCCTTTGACTGCATCCAAACTTCACAGAACTAATCTCCTTAATAAAAGGAATTGTTCTGTAAAACTTGGACTCAGTCAAAAGACCACACCCAAGGACCTAGAAGGGCACATGAGGCCTCAAGGCTGCACGTTCCTCACCCCTAGACCCTTTTCCCAGGTCAAAATGTGCACATCTGAGTTACTGCATATAGCAGAGGTACTTTCCAATGTGGAAGAGGACTAGGGTTTCTACAGAAAGGGGTGGAAAGTCTTATTCAGATAATAGGTAGGCACAAATTAGCCAGGAAGCTGGATGTTCTATCAAGGAAAATTTCAAATTAGGTCAGTGGGTGGGAGGTCTAGAGAAGAGGTAAGGAGGGGTGGGGAGATGTCGAAAGCAGATGGCCTGTTGCAAAAAAGGCTAGGCAGGGGAAACCAGAGGTTTTTCCAGATTACCACAGACACTAAGAGTGGAAGAGTGAATCATAATTAATGAAAGCAGTTGTTGAAATTTTCTAGGATTATGTACCAAATCAAGACATATATATATATATATATGTACATATATACACACACGTATATACATATATATGACATGCAAAGTGAGCTAATGTGATTATCTTAAATGTAAATTTTTTTAAATTTACAATTAACAATTTTTCAATCTCAATTAACAAGCATTTATATTCTCTTCCTCTTACCCTCTCTCCCTATGAGAAAAGAAAAAAGAAAAGACAAACACTTGTAGCGAATATGTATAGACACGTAGAACAAGTTCCCACATTGGCCATGTCCAAGGATGACTGTTTCGTCCTGTATCTTGAGTCCAACACCTCTCTACCAGGAAGTGGGCAGCAGGCTTCATCACGGGTCCCATGAGATCATGGGTGATCATTGCATTGCTCAGAACTCCTAAAGCTCTCAAAGTTGTTTGTCTTCGCATTCTTGTTGGTATTGTATAAATTTATCTCTTGGCTCTGATCATTTCACTCTTCTCCAGTGGATACAAGTCTTCCCAGGTTTCTCTGAAATCTTCGTGTCATTCTTATGACGCAATAGAATTCCATTACATTCATGTACCTTGATTTGTTTAGACATTCTCCATTTTAGTTTCTGATTCTTTGTCTTTCATTGTGTAAACAGCTACTTTAGATTGTTTTGTACATGGATCCTTTCCCTCTTTCATAGATCTCTTTGGGACATAAGCTTAGTCAGGGTAGTACTGAGTCAATGATTATGGTTTAGTGACTTCTGGGGCATAGTTCCAAATTGCTTTTCAGAATTAGACCAATTCACAGCTCTACCAATAGTGCACTCATAGGCCTATTTCCCTGTAGCCCCTCAATTTTTATTTATCATTTTCCTTTTTTGTCATTTTTGTGAATCTGATAAGTATCAGGTGAAACCTCAGAGCTGCTTTAATTTTCATTTCTTTGATTATTAGTGGTTTGTAGCATTTTTTCATGTGACTTGACTATTGATAGCCTGGGTTTCTTTCTTTGAAAACTGCATGGCTATTCATATCCTATGATCATATATCAATTGGGGAATAACTTTTAGATTAATTATATTTTAAAAAAATTAAAAAGAGATTGAATCAGTTTCATGAATTATACACTCATTCTTCTACAAATTGCAGGCCGAGCTATGCAAAGACATTAGTGCTCTACTATCCAAGTGAATTTTAAAAAAATTTGGATCTCTCAGATTTGCATGAGCTAATTATGCTAATTAGCTAGTAGCTACATTAACCCCTAGCTATAATTGTCTTAAGTTATGTGTAATAATATGCATCTCTGCAAAGCATGGCCTTTCTACTAATTGTTACCAGCACAAGAAGTTCCTAAAGGAAAATTGTATTGTTGGTGAGTCCTTGGTAAAATTCTCACCTACTATATGAGAGGCCCAGATTCAGTTCTAGGCCAGTGGAGCAAGAGTTTTTGGAGGTAATGTGGCATACAAATAGGGCACTAGACCTAGAGCTGGTGAGATCTGGGTTCAAATTTTATCTTAGATACTTCGCAAACTTTGTCATTTAACCTCCCATGCCTGTAAAATAAGAGGGTTGGATTCTACAGCTTCTAAGGTCCCTTCTAGCCTAAAAGCCATGATCCTATGAAGTAAGAATACTTTTAACATAACATGCCATCTATAGGTCTGTCACCATAAACGTGGAATATTTATATGATTTTTCCTTAAAACATAACATTGCTGTTGTTTTTTTTTCTGTTAGGGCGATCTGGGCTTGCCAGGCTTGCCTGGCCTTCCAGGACTGCATGGGGCAAGAGGACCTAAAGGTATTTTCTAGGAATAGAACCCCAACTTTCACTGAATTCTGTACCCCCTAATTTGCCAGTGGTTCTCAACCTTCCTAATACCGTGACCCTTTAATACTCATATGTGGGTGTATCTGCATGTGGGCGGACCCGCCTGGAGACAGATAGAGGAGCAGTGTCTCAGTTCCTAAGACTATCAGAAATATGTGTTTTCCGATGGTCTTAGGCAACCCTTGTGAAAGGGTCATTCGACCCCCAAAGGGGTAGTGACCCACAAGTTGAGAACCACTGGTTTAGACTATTTAGAGTTTTTGACTATTTATTCTATATCATAAGAGTAAAGGAGATTTTAAAAATAAATTAAATGATTCAAATATGAAAGTGAGCAGTGGAGCCCTCTTTTCTCAAATATATTGAATTCATTGACGTGTTAAGAGAAAAGGTTATTGTGTTCTATCTCAGTGGTATTTATTAGTCTCCACTTCTAAAGCACATAAACCTGGATGTTTGTAAAATGAATACTACAACTGACAGTTGCCTTGCAGTCCTAGCCTCATTAATTCCATCTCTTCTCAGCTTACTTCCATTCTTATCTTGCTGGAAGCAGGCCTATCTTTTTTCCCTCACGCCCCACTCCCACCATGTGAGTTCCTGTGCTTGTAAACTTGTAGAACTATGTGAGTTACAACTACATAACATTATATGTGAATTCTCACATACCGGGTATCCTCAGCTCCATAAAAATTCCAGAGACCTCCACTATGATGGACTGTTTTCCTTTTTCTCACTCATTAGACTTTAAGTTCCTGGAGGGCAGGGACTATGCTGTGTTTTATCTATGTCTTCATTTCCTGGCACAATGCCTGGCAAAAAGAAGGAATTTAGTAAATGTTTACTGGATAAGTGAATGAATGAGTGACTCTATGCAAGTAAATAGGTTTGTATGTGCATCTGGGTGTATATATACATATATATATGTGAAGTCTTTTTGCAAGGATGTAAATCCACATTTCCTTGCTCATAGCTCAGAATAATTCTATATGTCTGCTATATAGCTCTGAAAATTCAACCTAATATTACCTATTTCTAAATATATGTGTATGTATGCACACATATGGATGTACATATGTATATATACACACATATGTCCTTAAATAATATTATGACACAAAGTGACTGCCGAAAAATTAAATCAGAAAACTTTAGGGAAGTTTGGAGAAAATCACAAACATCAAATAAATTGTGGTCCTCTTTTGATGATTGTGAATGGTGAAGGTTAAACCTTGAACAGTACCTCAGCATTTATTTTTCATATGCTGGATGGATAGCTGTTTAGATAGAAACCTCCAAAAACCTACCCTGAAATATTTGAAAGAGCACGAATAAATGACACATAATTTCATAAACTGTTTTGCTTCTGTACAAGAAAAAATAAACTTCCCCCAAAATTCAAATAAATGATATTCATTTTATCATCTATAGGAAATCAAGGTGATACAGTAAGTCTGTTTGGGCCACCTGGACCAAAAGGAGATCCAGGCATCCCTGGATGTCCAGGTAAAGATTAATTTTCTTCCAGGGGTTGGGGGTGGGGGACCACACACGTGCATGGGATTTCTTTGGATTTATTAGATAGATTCTATGAAATCTAGTAGCCTTCCTTTTCTCCCCCATTTTCTTTTAATCTGTCACCCCAAATTATCTTTAGTTTTTCCCACTATTTAATGATGTTATAAAGATTTTGTGTCACCAGTAAATGGATCTATTTAGAATAGAATAGAATCGCAGAACCTCAGGGCTTTTGGAGGTCTTCTAGTTCTTAAATAGGAATCTAGTCTATAATATCCAGCCTCTGCTGGAAGACCTTTGGTGATGAAAGCAATGCCATTCTCCTTAGAAATCTCTCTAACTGTCAGGAAGTTTCTTAGGTTGAATCTAGATTTTCAGCCCTTCAACACCTACTCATTGCTCCTAATTTGTCTTCTGGGACCAACCAGAATAAATCTAATCCCTCTTCCATGTTTCATTCCTTCAGATATTTGGAGACACCTGCCATGGGCCCTAAATCTTCTTAATAATGAAAATAATGCCTCACCTTTATATGGCATTTTGAGATTTATAAGGAAGGCCTCTGGGCCAGGTCGAGTAAATCCGTTTTATTAAAGAGGAAACTGAAATCTCTAGTGGTTAAGCTATTTGCCTGTGTTCATATAGTTAGTAAATGTCGGCACTTTAATTCAAACCCAGTAAGTCTGGTGTTCTTTTTTACTTCTCCATGGTGCTTCTCCATTCTGGCTAAACATCTTCAGGCCCTTCAACCCCACCTTATGTGTCATTCCTTCTAGAGTAGCCTGGGTAACCCCAAGAACTCCTTTCCCTCTCTCTGGGCTGGCCAGCAGCTCAATCCTCACTCATTCTGGTCAGTCTGGAGTGTTCACCAAGTGAGGGCTGGCTAAGGCCACAGCCACACAGCTACAAGGCATACTTTTAGTGTACTAAGGGTAACCCTGGTGTGTATGTGGGGAAAAAGGGGAGACACAATAATTTGTCATTGTAGCTTCTGAGCCACCACCAGTGTGCTTCCCATTAACGCAGAAGTAGTTAAGGTGATACCAATGACTCCTAAGTAGGAAACATTTAGTAAATAAGAAAAGAACAAGAATAATTAGAATATTTATCCAATAGAAGACAAAAGTAGGAATACTCAAAACATCACACAGTCTACTGTTTTGTTCCTCTTTGAGGATGAAGGACGACGTAAACCTGGGCCACACTCTCCCATGAATGCATCGTTTCTAGACTCTGCCTCTCACCACCATCCCTAGACAGGAAGCTCTGAACATGAACACTTCCCAGAAAGAGAAATAGTCACATAAAAAGGAAAGCTTAAGAAAAATGGGAAGTCTAAGCCAAAAGAGATTTATCCCTAATAAAGGAAAGGGGATGAAAGCATCCTCCTGTGTTGGGGCTTAAATTGTATTTCAAGAAATCTTTCAGAAAGTAGGAAAGCCACTCTTTAACGTAGTCTGGAGGGGTAGAGACACGGAGATTTTGAGATATCCCACTACTTCACTGTATTAACATTTATGTTGTTAATCTTTTCGTATGTGTGTCTTATCTCACCAACCATGTTGTAATCTCCTTGAGTTGCAAGGATGCTCACATTTTTTTCCTGCATCCCTTACAGTACCTTGCACATAATAGAAGTTCAGTAAATGTTTATTAGTTTATTTTAATGGATGGGTGGAGTTACCTTATACTAGATCCACACAATAGTAAACAAGGCCTCAGGAAAGGAGCAAATGTAACTAGAAATCATAAAAATCTTCCATTTAGAACTGGAAGGAATATGGGAGTCCAGCTCCTTCATTAAAAAAAAATTCTTTTTAAGTGAAAATAAATCAGTTGCCTGTGCTGTTATCTAATACAGATGAACAACAAAGAATCTTAAGAGTTGAAAAATATTAGGGACCATTTGGTCCTTCCCCTACATTTTACAGATAAAGAAACTAAGGCCTAGAAAGTGGAAATAACTTGCCCCAGGCTGCACAGCAAATGAGTTACTGGCAAAGCTGGGACTAAAGCCAGTTCTCCGTTTCAATGGATTCTGTTATAAAAGTGAAGAGGTTTTGTAGCAGTTAACTTTTGAGCATTTACATTAAAGTATTCCTTTGAATGATGGTAATTCCTTTCATCTTAAGACTGTAGGAAACATTTCAGAGCAGAAGAGTGTGGGAAAAATATAAGGTTTTTCTCTTTTCCTTCCATAAGAATTTAAAAAATGAAAGACTACAAGGCCAACCAACTCATACTGTAGGCAGGAAAAAATGTAGCCGATGTATCATCTGGGCCTCTAGCTGGAGCAACTATGCATCTTGTCTTTCCTGACAAAAATTGATTTTAAAAAAGATATTAAATGTTCAGTGTTGACAAGTAGTCCTTTAACCATTGATGAGGTGTAGGCTCTGGGACCCCCCTTGAGTTCTCCTTGAATCCTTGAGGTACTGGCTCTGGGAACCCCCTTGAACTCTGATTGAATCTTCCCATTTGATGAGGCATTTGCTTGAGGCCATGAGCCTGTCATTGCTGGAGGCTACCTGGAGCCAACAGACAATGGTGGGCTTGGCCAGTTCAAGGGTGGATTGATAGCCTCAAAGGTGGGAAGTAGATGGACTATGGAGGGCTAGGCTAGTAACAGGTTTGGGCCCAGCCACAATGAAAGGCTTATGGCCTCATGAAAATGCCTCATCAAATGGAAATATTCAATCAGAGTTCAAGGGGGTTCCCAGAGCCTGCACCTCATCAACCATAATGCAGAAGGTTCAAAATATTTATCAAATCACTAAGTATCCACAGCCCACCTGCCCCCCCATCATAATGATAAAAGATCTGTAGGCAATAAACGGAAAGATCCAAAAGGATCATAAGAAACTAGAGCATTGGGCCAAATCTAGAAAGGTGAAATTCACCAGGGATAAATGTAAAGTCTTGGACTTGGGTGTGAAGAAAATCTGTGTCACAAGAATAAAATGGAGGCAGCATGGAGAGACCACAGTTGTTCAGGGAGTTTCATTGGACTTCACCCTCAAATAGGGGTCAGCAATGGGATATGATGGCCAAGAGAGCCAATGTGATTTTGAGCTGCCTCTAAGTAGAGTGTAGGTTCCATGAATAGAGAAGTGATAGTCTCACTGTGTGTGGAATATTATGTTCCTTTCTGGTGGCCACAGTTTAAGAAGAATGTTAAGAAGCAGGAGAGTATCCAGAGAAGGGCAACTAGGATGATGAAAAACCTTGAGCTCATGTCATGTAAGGATGAATTGAAGGAAATGGGCATGTGTAGCCTGGAGAAAAGAAGACTCAGGGGGCTCATGATAACTTTCTTCAGGTATTTAAAGGGGTTGTGGTTGTGGACTAGACTTTAGATTAGACTAGACTTGTTCTCTTTGGCCCCAGAGCAGCAGTATCAGTTGAAAAGAAGCAAATTTAGACAAAATGTTGGTGAAACCTTCCTAACAATTACAGGTGTCCCAAAGTGGAATAGGCTGCTCAGATCGGGTGCTGGGTTCCCCCTCCTTAGGGGTCTTTAAGCCAAGGCTAGATGACCGGGTATGTTATAGTAGGGCTTCTTCGAATGTATGGTTTGGACTCCATGGCTCCTGAGGTCCCTTCTCAGATTCCATGATTCAGAGCCTAAAGAATCATAGTACTAGTGTAATTTAATATTTTATTAAGCTCATACTTTCCCATACTCTGATTACTTGAGACTCGACTTCCTTTCTGTCAGACAAACATTGGGCCTACACTTATGATCCCAAGCCAATTTGTAGTTTCCTAGGGTTATCTCCATGAAGTTTCGTGATGTTTCTCCTTATAACTAAGCTAGGGATTCCAGGACTTTGTCCCAGGACACTGATACATGGCAGCTTACTACTTCCCTACAATGGTGTCCTATCTCCAGTGCCTTGACATCCTCCCCTGAACATTGTAACACCTACTCTTCACCTAGGGGCTACCCTACATTCCCAACACCATAGAGCTCCCCTTCCAGTGGGCTTGCCTTCTCCTATAATCCTTGTATAGTTGCAGGATAGGGAAAGAACACCTCCTCTTCTGAAATGACACTTCTGTGCATAACAATGTGCAAAGTACAGGTCTCTGGCCAAGGGTGTTAAATGCTAAACTGAAAAGCTGGTATTTGAGTAGAGGCAATAGGGATCTACTGCAGACACTTAGTAGGGAAGTGATATTATCAGAAGTTTTTTAGGCAGAGGCTGAAGAATACTTCTTGGAGTTAATATAATATTGATGTTTCAGGTAATGGTTGGACACAATACTTCTAAGGTCCTTTTCAGTCACAGGGTTTCTAGAAATAAAGCCAGCTATTAATATTTTTAATAATCCCTGCCCCATGCTCCTGGTCCTTCAGATTTGACAAAATATGGTTGTCAGAGAACTCTACACTAGAGTTAATATAATATTGATGTTTCAGATAGGAGCTGGACACAATACTTCTAAGGTCCTTTTCAATCATAGGGATTCTAGAAATACAGTCAACTGTTAGTATTTTCAACGTAGTCCCTGCCCTACGCTTCCAGTTCTTTGGAACTGACAAAATATGCTTGTCAGAGAACTCTAGGCTGTTGAAAATTCTGAACCTTGCTGCAAGCCCACATAGACAGGATATCCTGAATTGGAATTCATGATTCCCACTGGCCCATTTAGGCAAAGCCTTAATTATAAAAGAGTACCACTGTTGTGTCATAACCAAATAAAACGTCATGAACTTGGAAGGTGTGAAGACTCAGTGGTATGACACAATCACTCAGTTTAACTCATCTGTCTTTAAGGATATTTTGGAGAACAAGGAGATCCAGGTTTTCCAGGCCCTCCAGGGTCTCGTGGGCCACCAGGAAGGGAAGGATCCCCTGGATACCCAGGACCTCCAGGATTTCCAGGTAGCTTTAAAACACACTTGGATACAAATGTTGCAAAAGAAAAAAAAAAGGTGATGGTGGTGGTGGTGGTGATGGTGGTGGTGGTGGTGATGGTGATGGTGATGGTGATAGGACCCAATAAATAATAACAAAGAACATCTCATAAGACTCATTATTTTACCTGCTGTTTTCGCTTCTCCCTGACTTATAAGATACCCATATATACCATTTAAGTGCGTTTTTCTCTTGACCATGTGTATGGATCCCTTCAGGCTGCATATTGACTTGGTTTTTAAATTTAATATTATCCTGTTGTATTGTATTTTAATTAATTTTGTTAAATATTTTCCAATTATATTTTAATCTGCTTTGGTCGACACAAGTGGCCCATAGACCTCACTGTTGACTCCTATAAGTGAAAACTGCAATTAGCCAAAGCATCACTCGTGTCTATGATTCTTCACTAGGGATAAGGAATAAAGAGAACTAGTGAGTTTGAGTAATAAGTGTGACCTCTGGGGCTAGCAAGTAAGAGATCTAGTTACCAGTAAGTTAGCCTTATATACTTTTTAGGTTTTACTCACAGAGCATCTATTTCTGAAAGAAATGCCTCTTTTATTGTCAGGTGCTCCAGGGAATCCTGGGCTGAAAGGGTATCCAGGGGAAGCAGGTGACCCAGGACCTCCAGGGGTCAGAGGTGATCCAGGACCACCAGGGCCCAAGGGAGTGAAAGGTAAGTGATAAAGAATCATGGAAACCTGGGTATTGGGAAAATTATTTCCTGCCTGCTTATCTCCTCCTGCCTGCCTGCTCCTTCTGGAGATGAGCCTGCCTTGAGAATGAATACCCAGAATAATGAGGGTTTCATTCTCTTGGAATATGTCTTTCTTCTGATTCTCAGGCCTAATTTCCATTTTATTTCCTTTCAAACATCTAAAGAAATCATTTGTTTCCCCATTTGACATTTAAGGGAGCTGCTGCCTTTTGGGTAGTAGTCTGTGGTTATCCCTTTGGGCCTTTGATCAAGCCATCTGTCACTGACTGCCCTCTAAAATCTGTCCTACTCATCCTATGCAGCTCTGTGGCAGAGTAGATATAAAGCTGCGCTTGGAGTCAGGGAGACCAGGGTTCAAATGTGGCCTCAGACAATCACTAGCTGTGTGACTCTGGGCAAATCATTTAAACACAGCCTGCCTCAGATTCCTCATCTGTAAAATGGGGATAATAACAGGATCTGCCTCCCAGAGTTATTGTGAGGATCAAATGAGATAGTAATTATAAAGTGCTTAAAACAGAACCCAGCACACAGTAGTTACTTAATCAATGCTTATTTTCTTCCTTTCCCTATGCTATATAAAAACATGTCAGCATGTTACAGATCTATGATTCCCTCTGATAATACAAATCACTACCTTTCAATAGCTCAGTTCAGGTATGCACCTTGGTATAATGAATTTCAAGTCAGGAGATTTGGATTCGAATCCCATCTTGCCACTCAGTACTTGTGTGAGTTCGGCCTTCACCTTTCTGGGCCTCGGTTTCCTCATTTGTAAGGTGAGGCAACAGAATAGATGATTTCTGAGGTAACATCTGACTGTGGACAGAAAGTTGTCAAGGTCTAGAAGTAATAAGAGGAAGATTTGAACTCTGGTCTTCTTGACACAAAGTCTAGCACTCTATTCAATATGCCAGGCAGCTTATTGAACAGATTTTAAAAACTGAATATCAAATCACACAGTGCATTATGCTACACTCCGACTGGGCCACAAAGATCACAGAAGGTCTTAAGTGGCAGTGGGACAAGGTAGTTAGACATTTCTTAGTGGGCAATATTTGAAAGCGTTAGAGGTTTTTGAGGAATGAAGTGATGTGTGTTTAGTGTTGTGTGACTAGAAGATTAATTTGTGGAGTATGAGTAAAAGCACAGACCTCTAGATTTTGGGAGGGAAGAGAAAGAGACAGTCATGTGATTTCATTGGTATGGGGATTTCCTGGTATAGAAACCTAATCCATTGATGTAGGTGGGCAGAGTATTGGTAACTCGTACCCTTCGAGAGTTACTGAGGGTGCTAAGAAGTTATGGGACTCACCTATAGTCATATGGCTGGCATGTGTCAAAGGTAGGACTTGGACCCAGGTCTTGTGGCTCTAAGGTCACCCCTCTGGCCATTATGCTGAGCTACCTTCATCACATAGATAAAGAGATTTGAAAATATCTTATTTGTTACAAGGTTTTGTTATAAGTGCCCAATAAAGCTTTTGGGTTCCCAGTTCTTAAGCAGTAGATGCACTGCTTTAGGGTTTCTGGAATTCCCACTTGGGAAAAAAGGGCAAGGTCGAGTCCTTTCCTCTCTCTCTTCCCCTCTTCCTCCCAGCTCTCCCTTATCCCTCCAAGGCTTTATTGTCAATAATACCTCTCTGTCTAGTGATCACTAGATTTTGAGACATAAAAAGTAACTCTTCTTTATGATTCTTCTGTGAATCCTCCGAAAATTTTTTTATAATTATCATGCTTCAGAAAGCATGCCTTACCTTTGCATACTTTGGCTGCTACAAATGGAAATCATTATTCTGGGAACTTGGGCTGGATGACTCTTATGTAATGTGTATACTATTAGATAACTTGGAGAGTATGTAAGTGTGTATGTGTGTGGAGGGCGGTACTGAGGTCCCAGAACTACATTCTTTCATGTTTTCCCAGACATTTTCATCACTGAGAATAATGTCTCAGCTAGGTTCCTTCCCTTCTCCATTCCCAGTACTAATGAATTATTAGTCCAATGCTTTTGTCGGTTGGTTTGTTTCATGTGGGCTCTTAAGCAAAAAAGAAAAAATTCTAAAATGAAGCTTGGTTAATTCCATAGTAACTAGATTTCCAGCAAAGAGACAATCTTTCCTTCTTTCCTTCCTTCCTTCCTTCCTTCCTTCCTTCCTTCCTTCCTTCCTTCCTTCCTTCCTTTCTTCCTTCCATATATTTGATGGCGTTTGCCTTTGAAGTAATATCTCATTGTCTGAAAAGGTAAGTTGGGAAATGACTGGATATAGTTGGCTTTTGTTATGAATTCTGGACACTGTGTTTTCACAGTTCTTTGTCTCCTAGCTTCCTAATGTGCTAGGGTTTTGTTTTAAGTGGCCAAAGACCTTGTCATCATATTTAGTATATCCAGGGTGGCCAGACTGATGGAATACCATAGAAGATTCCATGTTTCTAGATGTTAGCATTAATGTAGTTAGATGAAGTAGCTCCTTTATTTCCTTTAAAATTTAATTTTATTATTTTTTTCTGATTAAGAAGCATTTATTGTCTCCATCCCATCTCCTTCCCCTACCTAAATGAGCAATAAAAAGAGAAAAAACTCTGATAATAATATATATAATCAAAGCAAAATAAAGTCCAAAAATGGATATCTCATTCAGGGCAGCAACTTCTGCTCCTGAATTAATTCACTCACAATTACATTGCAAAGAAAACTGATATTGTGATAGTCTTAGGTTCATTTTTTCCAAGAGAAACAGTCTGAAAAATTGTTGCCCCAAACACTCCAAGACATGATAACGTGAATGATGGAATCTAGGAAGGAGAGAAGCAATGGGAAGAAGTCAGATGCAGATACACCCAGGCATGCATTGCAGTATAGCCTTCTGGCCATGCAGGGACACTGTCACTCTACAAACAGCACACCGAAGCCCCAGGATGGCTGCTTCCACCGTAATGCATTTTTCCCACTGAAAAGTCTATTGTATCTTGCAGTATCATTGACAATCTTCCCTATTGCAGTTACTCATCCTGTGATAGAAAAATAAGGCATAGTATGGCAGAAACATTTTGATCTGAGAAACTAAATTTACAATATTTGAAAGATGTTACAAATAAGCTCTGAGAACTGGTTCTCTGGTTTGAGTAAGCCAGCAGCTGAATCCATTTTCTAGTAGAGCATAGATTTCAAGTATTTTTGTTCATTCAGATTTCAATTTCATTTGCAAAATGGGCTAAAAAATTGTGTTTTAATTTTAATCTACTTAATCTATCTGCTAAATATGTACCTTACAGGTGAAAATGGTATTTGGCAAACCCAGTATATCACAGTATACTTGCAAACCATTGACATTTGGAGGTTACAATAGATGAGGGGCAGATACCTCTAGGTCAAGAGTTCTGCACCTGGGGTTTGGGAGATTGTTTTAAAAATATTTTGTTAACTGTATTTCAATATAATTGTTTTCTTTTGTGTTCCTAAGTGTTTTTGAAATCTTAAGTATTTTTATTTTTTAGGATTTTGTAATCTTAAGTATTTTACTTTATGCTTTTAAAATAGGATTCTGAGAAAGGGTTCATAGGCTTCACTAGGCTACCACAGGGTGATCCACATAAAATGGGTAAGAATCCCTGGGACAGTATATAAGCTGTCAGACTGGTTCTTTCAGGGTAATCCAGAAAACATAGTGCATAATATAAAGTATCCTTCCCATGAGAAAACACATAGTATTGTACATGTTGACAGGTGTAAGAACCTTAGAGGTGTTCCACTCTCATGTCATAACAGAATTTTCTATTAAGGTCAATTTTTTCAACTAGAGTATAACCTCCATGAGAAGAGCTATCATTATTCCAGGACGGTCCTAATTAGCCCCCTGAAGTGACCATGGGATTCTCATTTGAACTGCAGATTTCCATTGAAATGGAATTTGTTACCATATTTTATACTTTGTTATCATATTTTATACATTTGTATACTTTTATACCATATTTTATAACTTTGCATAATGGGAAGGTGTATACATGGGAGCCCTTCATGATTTGCACTGATTGGGATCTGGCTCATTTTATTCCCTTTTTGGACCTAATACAGTTCTTTGCACAAAGTAGGTGCTTACCAAACTGTTGGCAAATCTATTTAGATCTAGCTTTTCCCAAGCCAGAGGGCACCTTAAAGATGCTTATTCATCTTAAAGATTCCTTATTTATCTGTACATGAGGAAATTGAGACCCATAGAGGTTAAGAAACTTAGCTAAAGTCACCTGTGGGCTTATGGCAAAATCAGAACTAGATTTTGAGTATCTTGCCTCCCTGGTCTGAGTGAGTGATCCCTCCTTTTTGGATATTTCCCACTGAGGCATGTTTAAAAATATATTGTTTTGTCCAAACTATAACGTCAGTGGAAAGAAAGTAACAAATAATCAAATGTTTAGCATGGATTGCTTTTGCTGTTATGCCTGAAATGGAGACTGGCTTAAAATTTGGCATTCGTTGATGAGCACTAGAGAGAATTGGCATGCAGGTGCCACAGGGACCTATGTTCAGGTAGCCTCAAGAACATTGGGACTGACAGTAGAGGTGAACAGTGGAGTTTTTTTATTATTGAGGAGTTCTTTGTTATGTAGCCTAATTGCTCCTCAGTTGTACCCTACTGAATATTTTATGCATGAATAACTTTCAGATTTAGGAACCTGAGTTAACAGGGCTTTCTCTCTCTCTCTTTCTTTTTTTTTTTTAAACAGAGAAATCCCTAACAAAATAAAACACTGCAAACACTATATAGATGTAACTCAGCTCAATTTAAAAAGATAACACTGGGTCAGATATGGGCCAGCCAGTTCAGCTGTGGCCGGAGTCTGAGACTGTAGCAAATCCAAGAGTTAGATGTGTTGATATTACAATGGATTGCTGGCAAAAGGGCTAGAAATTCCCCAGTAAGCCAAGTAAACCTAGCCATCAGTCTTTGTGGATAAAGGGAAGATCAAAACACTTTGAAATAGCCAAGTGGTTTCCAAAAGGGGGAAAAAAGGATAATTGTTTTAGATAAATGGCAATAAATTCCCAAGTTTGGCAGAAAGAGAAGGTCTGCGTGTTCCTTCGGTTCAACTTTTGAAACTATTTCATAAATAAGAATGAGGACTGGAAATCTGAAGTTAGAGAATTATATCATCCAAAGAGGTTGGAGACTGGGTGAATTAGAAATGCTGATTAGAAATTCCCATTCCATAGGGATTGGATCATAGGATCATAGATTCAGAGCTCAAAAGGACTTCTCATTTAGTCCAATCCTCTCATTTTACAGATGAGGAAACTGAGTCCCATTGACCTGCCCAAGGTCACACAGGCAGCACACTATGAAAGGTAGAATTTCAGCATATACCCTGTGACTCTAGAACTAGGGCTCTTTCTAGGAAACCCTGGCTAAATTAGACTAATTCTAGACCAACACACAATTACAGAATATTTTTAATGAAAAACAATTTTTATGGTTTCAAGTAATGAGAATTGGGTTAATAGTACTCTTTAGCAAATGCTGGTTCATAGAGACCCTGCTTTAATTAATAGATAACAATGATTAATAATTGATGTAACAATCATATGTATCCAATTCAATAATCCAATCAAGGTTGATTAAACCATGTTCGGGCAGGCAGCTAGGTGGCGCGATGGATAGGGTGCCCAGCCTGGAGTCAGGAGGGCCTGAGATCAAGCTGGCTTCAGACACTTACTGGCTATGTGGCCCTGGCAAATCTCTCAACCCTCCTTGCCTCAGATTCCATCTCCTTAAAATGAGCTGGAAAAGGAAATGGGAAACCACTCCTGTATCTTTGCTAAGAAAACTCCAAATGGGGTCACAAAGAGTCAGACATGACTGAAAACCAACTTAGCCACAACATCTGCCAGGTACTGTACAAAGTGCTTGGTGATACAATTAATAAAAAGAAGATAGTCCCTGCCCTCAAGGAGCTTATCGTCTAAGGATGGGATACAACACATACAAGGAGGCAGGAGAGGGAGGGGAAATCAGGGCTCATCTTGCTGTGTAGAGTTGAAACCAGGCAGAGCGACAGACCCAGAGTGGAGAGATGGGAGAGCCCAGTTTCTGTCCTCTATAAAGGAAGGCATTAGGAGGCATTTGGTACTCCACCCTGCCCTGCTCCAATCAGGAGACGAGGCTGGGGGAAGTGTGGGAGGTCAAGTCCTGAGTTACTTTACTGAGAAAACAAAGGTCATTAGACATGAGCTCCATTTTTTCTCATTCTCTTTATCTCAAAATCCTTTGAAATCTCTCAATCTCACCTCAATTTCTTCCCAGGTCTCTGACAATGAAGAAGCCCTTCTTCTTGCGGAGGCCAATCTCCCTACATGTGTTGTTGATCCAATTCACTCCTGTTTTCTCTAGGAAATTGCATGTTTAATCAAGCCCTCCTTTCCCCCCACCCCCAACAAATACTCAACCTCTCACTATCTACTGTCTCCTCTCACCCATTCTTTAAAAATAAATAAATAAACCTTCATGAAATCCTACTATCCCCTAAAACTTTTGTCTCCATTCTCTTTCTTAAATAAACTCCTTCAAAAAGCTTGTCTACACATGCTGCTTCCACTCCTTTTCTCTCTCATTTTTTCAGTCTTTTGCAATATGAAATTCAGACCTCACTACTCAACAGAAACTTTTCTCTCCAAAGTTACCAGTAATCTTTTAATTGCAAGATGTGATGGTATTTTCTTCATCCTAATCCCTCTTCACCAATCTGCTGGATATCCTTTCCTCTCAGGGCTTCAGTGACACTATTCTCTCCTAGTTCTCCACTTACTATGTCTGTTTCTACTCTGCCTCCTTTGTATGCTCATCATCATGCCTGATGACTGCACGTGTTCTTCTAAGGGTCTATCCTAAGACCTCTTCTCTGTCTCTCTCCAGGTAAACTTCACCAGTTCCTATGGTCTAACTATGATCTTTATGCAAATAACTTGGAGATTTATTTTTCTAAGCCCATTTCCCACCTTGAACTTCAATCCTAAATTGCCTATTAGACATTTTAAGCTGGATGTCCAGAGACATCTCTAATGCATCCTGTCCCAAATTGAACTCATTATCTTTCCCACTGTAAGCCTGTTTTGTTGTTGAATTGCTGTTCAGTCATGCTTGACTTTTTGTGACCCTGTAACCCTCCCCTCTTCAGAACTTCATTATTTTTGTCACAGGCATGTCTTCTCTATGTTCATAAGCCCAATATTATCCTTGAATCTTTACTCTCTCTCACGCCACGTATCCCCTCCCACAATGCCTGATCTTCTTGTTTCTACCTCCACAATAGCTTATTTGTATCTGACCCATTCTCTTCACTAATACAGCTGTCCCTTGATTAAGTTAGTCGCTTATCACCTCTTGCCTAGATTATGGCAGCAGCCTTGTTAACTGACCTCCCTGCCTCAAATCTCTCCCTACTCCAAACCATCTTCCACTGATGCCAAAATAAATTTTTTTTTCCTTTTTGGAGGGGGGAAGGCAGGGCAATTGGGGTTAAGTGACTTGCCCAAGGTCACACGGCTAGTAAGTGTTAAGTGTCTGAGGCTGGATTTGAACTCAGGTCCTCCTGACTCTAGGGCTGGTGCTCTATTTACTGTGCCACCTAGCCACCTCTAAAATAAATTTTCTTAAGCTCAGATCTGACCACGTGACTCCCCTACTCCATCAATTTCAGTGTCTCCTTCTTAATTCTAGGATAACAGAAAATATTCTTCACAATGTTGCTCAACCTCTCTTTCCAACCTTATAAGGCATGACTCCTCCTGAACTGTGTCTTTTCTTTCTTCCTTACACATTACCCTCCATTTCAATGCCTTGTACTGGCCATCTCTCACGTGGGAGGCGATTCAGAGCATTGCCCTGTATTTGATGTGTATTACATTTAATTCAGTAAGTCTATATTAAGCAACTATTGTGGGCAAGGCAGTATGCTAGGCATGGGGACACAAAGACAAATGAAATTGTCCATTATTAGACTCAATAACATAATGGCTTACAGAGTCCCTCTCTTTCTTTAAGATAGAAACACCATCTTCTGCATGAGGCCTTTTCTGACCCACCTTTCCAGTTGCTCCTGCCCTCAACAAATTCCTTATATCCCAAAACTCTGTATTTATGCAATGTATTACTTCCATGCATACTTGTCT
The DNA here is from genome assembly GCA_028627135.1 of Pseudochirops cupreus. Classification (NCBI taxonomy): domain Eukaryota; kingdom Metazoa; phylum Chordata; class Mammalia; order Diprotodontia; family Pseudocheiridae; genus Pseudochirops; species Pseudochirops cupreus. The sequence continues at coordinate 48,955,946 of CM053580.1, forward strand.
TCCCCATTATTAAGCAGTAGGAAGACTGTGAGTAGGGATTGTTTCAGTATATGCATTCGTATCCCAAGTGCTATTATTGCCTAGCACATAGTAGGGTTTAATGTAATGCTTGTTGATTATTTGTTAGAAAATTTGTTTACATTGTTTTGAGGGAGACAATATGTATTTAATACAGATAAACACATACACACACACACTGAATACATGAAATTTTGGTAAGAATAATATCTGGGAGATCAAGAACGGCCTTATATATAAGGTAACTTCTGAGCTAACTTTTGGGAGAAACTAGGTATTTTTAGAGGCAAAGGTGAAGGAAAAATGCACCCCAAACATAGGGTACAGCTTGTGCAAACACCCAGAGACAGGAGATGGAATGTTGTATGTGAGGAACAGCAAGAAGATCCGTTTGGCTGAACCACAGAGCGTTTGAAGGAGAATTATGTAAAATAAGCTTGGAAAGGTAGGTTAAAACCAGGCTGTGAAAGGCATTAAAAGACAAGTAGCGAGGAGTGTGTGTTTTATCCTAGAGATAATAAATTACTAGAGAGCTACTGATAAGGGGAGGAACATGGTCAGAGCTGTGATTTAATTTTACTACTTTGCCAGCTGTGTGAAGGATGGCCTAGAGTGGGAGGGCGTGAAGCAAGGCCACTAATTCAGAGGCCATTGCAGTTCATCAGGAGCATGCCAAGAAGCCTAGATTAGGGCAGTGGCTGAGTCAATGAAGAAAAGAGTGGATATGAGAGATTCTTTGGAAGCAGAATCAACAAGTCTTGACAACTGATTTGGATATGTGGGCTGATGGAAAGAGATGTATTTAACACAACTCCACGGTTTCATACCTGGGGTGACAAGAAAGACAGTGACATCCATCCAGAAATACAGAAATTCAAAAGATGGATGGGTTTGAGGGGGAAAGATAATGAGATCTGCTTTGGACCTGTTGAGTTTGAGATGCCTACAGGACATCTAGCTACAGGTTTCTAATAGACAGTTGGACTTCAGGCTGTGTTTAATAAAAAAAACATTCATTGACTCAGACCTCCAAGAATAATAGACATAACCCAAGCCCTTTGGGGTAATGTTAGACCATTGGCCTATCTCAGTATGTTTTTGTAAATTGCGCTTGCTCAGTTTTCATTCACTAGTACCTAAATCTTTATTTACTCTGATCAAAGTTTCTTCTGCTTTGAAGGTTCCTTGGGACTGCCAGGATTGGATGGCTTGCCTGGACTCAAAGGTCAGAAAGGATCAAAGGGTAGTTCAGGTAAGGGAAAAACCCCCATAATTACGACCAATTCAGAGCATTGCCCTGTATTTGATGTGTATTACATTTAATTCAGTGAGTCTATATTAAGCAACTATTGTGGGCAAGGTGGTATGCTAGGCATGGGGACACAAAGACAAATGAAATTGTCCATTATTAGACTAAATAACATAATGGCTTAAGCTAATCATATTATTGTGCCAGAAATAATTATAGGGGGATATTGTAAATGACCTACATGAAAGAGCATTTGAAAAAACAAAACAAAACCTTTGTTAGCCAGGAATCTGGAAAAGTTCAGCCCAACTTGAAGCTGTATATTATTAGAATCTCCTTGAGATTTATTCCCTATCCCAAGTGCTCAGTGTAAAAATATTTAAGTAAAACCAGATTTTAAAATTTCATGAGCAGCTAATAAATGGGTAGGATGTTTTGTTTTGTTTTGTTTTGTTTGTTTTGAAATGGAGTAGCTCTTTTAAGAGGCCACATGGGCCCACTTAGAGCCTTCAAAACCTCCTCCTCCTCATCCCCATCAGTGACAACAACTGCTGCTGGTATACCTGAATGAGTTTTTGTACTTTAATCTTTCTGTCTCTCTCTTGCCTCTCCTCCTTTCTCTCTGTCTCTCCTCTGTCTCTCCTATCTGTTCTCTGTTCTCTCTCTCTCTCTCTTTCTCCCTCACAGACACACATAGACACACTCATGTATATTGTTTTTGTTTTTTTGCTCTTTGGAGGGGGGAAGGCAGGGCAATTGGGGTTAAGTGACTTGCCCAAGGTCACATGGCAAGTCAGTGTGTCAAGTATCTGAGGACGCATTTGAACTGGGGTCCTTCTGACTCCAGGGCCAGTACTCTATTCACTGCACCACCTGGCTGCCCCCAACACACTCATGTATTTATGCATGTTGTGGGAAAAAAAAACTCATTTTAAGCACCTGTGTTTCATCTTGTTCCATTGTTCTACAGCTCTGCTTTTGATTAACTAAAAAATGTTTTTCCAAGAAATAAAGGAAGGAATCAAGAGAAAGGAGGAAAGGAAGAAAGAGAGCAAGAGTGAGAGCAAGAAGCCCGCATGTGTGCGTGTGTGTGAGAGAGAGAGAGAGAGAAAGAGAGAGGGAGGGAGGGAAAGAGGAAGGAAGGAAGGAAAGAAGGAAGGAAGGAAGGAAAGAAGGAAGGAAGGAAGAAGAAAGAAAGGCAGTAACCTAAAATCCAAGAAATTGAGATTGCTAGAACAATTGTGGAGATTTGAATCAGTGCTGAAAGTGAGGCCATCACGTTGGTGCCAAGTGTAACTCTGTTGCTCACTCTCATTCCTTAATGTATGTACAAATGTGTAAGTGTGTTGTTTGATAAAGTTTATAGCCTTCTGGAAAAACAACACTTTTCTCACTGGCCTGCTAAGGTTCCACTCAAAAGGACAGATGGTGTGTGTTGACTTTATTTGCCCCTTTGCCCCCACCAGTTTAAAAACATCTTACTTCTGTTTTCACAATACCTAGGCATATGAGGAATGAGAGGATGTGTGGTAATACAGATAGGGAGATGAATTAGTTCAGGTCCTCCTTCTAACACATTGATTGGCCACGTGACCCTGGACAAACCCCTCAACTTCTTGCTGTCCCAGACAACTCTCTAAGACTCTAAGTCGCAGGCTAGTGCTGAGTTCTATCAGAAGATGGAATTTGTTTGTCAGACTATCCCTGTGCCAGTGAAATCCCAGATTCTGTCTATCCCCATAAAGACAAACAAGAGTCTGAGAGGCATCAATCAATCAACAAGGCCTTACTGAGTGGCTGCTGTGTGCCAGGAGCTGGGAGGACCAGGATGAAAGAGAAAACAGTCTCTCTTCTTGAAGAGCTTAGAGTCTAGCTGGAGGAAGCAATGTATACGGGATAATGATGATGATAAAATAGCTAACATTTGTATAGGCCTACTAGGTACCAGGCACTGACCTAAGTGCTTTACAAATATTATCTTACTTTATCCTCACAATAACATGGGGAGAGGCTGAGACAAAACAGATTTAAGATGATTTGGAATGGCCTCCTGGAGAAGGCAGTACTTGAACTGGGCCTTGAAGGAAGCAAGTGTTTCTGGAAGATGGCAGTGAGAAGGGAGAGCTTTCCAGGACAGGGAGATAATCAACACAGAGGCAAGGGACCAGGAGCCATATAGTGCCATATATGAGCAGCCCCAAGAAGACCAATCTGCATAGATCACAGAGGAGACCATAGATCAGCGGTTCTCAACCTGTGGGTCGCAACCCCTTTGGGGGGTTGAACAACCTTTCACAGGGGTCACAGGGGACGCCTAAGACCATTGGAAAAACACATGTTTCTGATGGTCCTAGGAACCAAGACACTGCTCCTCTATCCGTCTCCAGGCGGGTCTGCCTACATGCAGATACACCCACATACGAGTATTAAAGGGTCATGGCATTAGGAAGGTTGAGAACCACTGCCATAAATGGTGAGATAAGGCAAGGTGGGAGCCCGCTTATGAGGGACTTTAAATGTCAAACAGGAGAGGTTATATTTGGTTTTGGAGCTAATAAGGAACTAATGGAGTTTTTTAAAAATCTGCCTGTTGACTCTCCAGGCATGTCAATAGTTTTGCCTATTCTCTTTCTCTCTCTGTCTCTCTGTCTCTGTCTCTCCTTTACTCCTTCTCTCTGTCTCTCCCTTTTCCCCTTTTGTATCTTTTTCTGTTTCTCTCCTTCTCTGTCTCTGTTTCTACACACACACACACACACCCATTATATATGTTTTTAACCACAGTTTGACTTTTTAGGTATCGTAGGCACAACAAATTAGGATCATAGGGGAAAAACTTCTCTTCTACAGAAATGATGATTCTGTATTCATGTCATAGTTTTTTGTTTGTTGTTTCTGTGTAAAGGTTTAAATGAAGTTGGCCCACCAGGCCAAATGGGACTGCCTGGACTAAAAGGGAAGAAAGGGGAACCGGGAAGCCCTGGAGCTTCTTGTCCAGGTTTTCCTGGAGACAGAGGTCCCCTGGGTTCCCCAGGTAAGATACTGCACTTTCTCTCTCTTTCTTTCTCTCTCTCTCTCTCTCTCTCTCTCTCTCTCTCTCTCTCTCTCTCTCTCTCTCTCTCCCTTTCTCTCTCTCTCTGTCTCTGTCTCTCTGCTGTCTCTGTCTCTTCTCTCCCTCCCTCCCCCCTCTCTCTCCCTCTTCTCTTCTCTCCCCTCTCTCTCATTCTTTTTCTCACCTCTCCCCTCTCTCTTGCTCTCTTCTCTGTGTCTGTCAACCAAAATGCTAAACATTCTATTGGGTTAGCACTTTTCATATTTTAACATAAAATCTACTTCCTTAGGGAGACCAGGATTGCCTGGACTACCTGGTCCTATGGGAAAAACTCCTGACATTGAAATTCTTCCACCTGGTCCTCTGGGAGATCAAGGTTCCCCTGGCCCTGATGGACCAAGAGGTATCAACAGAATTGTGTGGGCTCTGACATTAACAATAGAGTTCTTAAATGCTTGATAAACTGATCATTTTCTAACGAATATTAGAGCTGGCAGGACGCATGAAAGTACAGAATTGTAGCCCCTGTGTCAGAGACTTAAGACACAAAGTTTCTGGGTGTGATCTTTGGGAGATTTAGAGATCCCATTTCAAAAACCTGGGAGGATATATGCCTGGTATCCCCTTCCCCCCAGTAATTGCAGCTGATTCTCTCATCTCTGGCACTCAGTTTATAATATTACAGCCTTACATTTTATTAAAAGGAGAGAAATGAAACAGAAATCTTTGAGCAAGTGACTATCTGAAAGATAATGTAAATCCCCAGAATTGCCTATGACTCCAAGTCTGAAGGCACCCACCTCAAGCAGAGGCTTTGCCTCAGAAGTATTGCCTTTGACCTAATGGGAGAGGGTGGGTTGGAGGGGTGGCCAGTTGGTCAGTTTCTCTCCCCATCATTCCAAACCACAATCTTCTTCTTGTCTTCATGACTTTGTAGCACACAGTTTGCTTACTCTTAGGACCATAGAACTGGGCCCTCTGAGACCATCTAGTCTGATCCAAATCACTCTGGTCGTCATTGAATGACCAATAGTAGCCTCTAGCTCAAGCTTCTGTGGCTCGTTGTTTAATTTTGATAACTTAGAATGAGAGTAAATATCAACTGTTTTTTGTTCTGGACCAAAATTCTGAGGGTCTTCCCCTCCCAGATGGATTTTTTTATGGTGGTTAATTAAGACTTTGTTGTTGTTGTTGTTTGGATGTTTCTGTTGTATACAAGTCTTTGTGACTCCATTTGGGGTTTTCTTGGCAAAGATACTGGAGTGGTTTGTCATTTCCTTATCCATCTCATTTGACAGATGAGGAAACTGAGTCAAACAGGGTTAAGTGATTTGCCTGGGGTCACACAGTTAGTAAGTGTCTGAGGCTGGTTTTGAAATCAGGTCTTCCTGACTCCAGGCCCAGTATTCTATCCACTAAGCCATCTAGCTGCCTCCAATGATAATACCAATAATGATAATAATAATGATAAATAATAGCATTTATACACATCTTCCAGGTTTGCCAAATAGTCTGAAAATATTATTGTATTTTATTCCCACAACAACCCTGGGAGGTAGGTGCTATTATTATACTTAATTTTTTATTTAAAATTTTTTTTAAAATTTATTTATTTACTTTTAGTTTACAACATTCAGTTCCACATATTATCCTTATTTTAGAGATGAGAAAATCTAAGAAAAGGCTATATGACCTGCCCAGGGTCAATCAATCAAGTGATAAACATTTATTAAGTGCCTATGCACTGTCCTAAGTAGGGGGGATACAAAAAGAGGCATAAGATAGTCCCTGCCCTCAAAAAGCTTGCAATCTAATGGAGGAGACAACATGCAAACAAATATATACAAAGTAAATATTTATGGGATAAATAGGAAAGAAAAGGTGCTAGAATTAAGACACAGCACACAGGATGGCTGGTAGCACAGGTTCATTTTTGATCTGGTCAGACAGGAAAGACACTAAGACAGCTTTGAAGGGGTTAATAGTCTTACTTTATTCTAGTCTAGTCTTCTTACAAGGGTTGTTGATAATGGGAGGACAAACTCCTACAGCATTCCCTAATCCCACTTCTTGTAGGGGCCAGTGAGAAGGGAGGGCAACTATTCCTACATTTGGATGGGGTCAACTGAGACAGGCACAGCTTGTGCATTCTCCTGAATCCCTTCAAACCTCAATGGGGGCCAGTTGAGGCAAACACAGATTGCCCCCAAGCCTTGGTGGGGGCTGGTCAAGGCACACACAACATTCCAACTTGTGCATTCAACCCTAAGTTTCCTCATTCACTGACCACTGCCCACCTGCTTTATAGGGCAACAGACAAAGAAGGCATATTGCCAGCAATAGCCTCACAAGTTTACATCACCCCATCCCTGTATCTCACTGCACAGTTTCAGTGGATGTTTATATTATTTATCATTATATAATGCTACACAAGCATAGTAGAGGTGTTTTGAACCATAATCATAAGAACTCATATCTAATACTTGGGAACAAGGGATTGTTATGGCTATGGATCCTTGGAAACTGAACTTTAAGAAAGAATAACAAAAATCCACTTCACACACACTAAAATCCACCTTACTTACACTAAAATTCAACTTACAGAGGGGCTGGGAAAGAATCATACAGCTAGTAAGTATCTGAGGCCAGATTTGAACTCAGGTCTTCCTTGACTCCAGGTTCAATGTGCTATCCACTGTACCACCTAGCTGCCTAAGTAACCAAAATAGAACCTAATTCTCCTTATATCCAATCCCAACGCTTCTTGTATTATTCCACAAGCCATATTTATGTATGGATCTAAAACAAGAGGTAGAGTAGAGTGCTGGATAGAAAACTTTCCTCTGGCTTCAGTTCCCACCTTTGACACATCCTGACTGTGTGATGCTGGGCTCAGCATTCCAATCAACTCTCTAAGACTAAATTGCAGAATAATCAGCAATCTGGTTCTTCTCACTTCACTTTGAATTGGTTCATACAAAGTCTTCCCAGATTTTTCTGAAACTATCTCCTTCTAGATGTGCTTTAGAAATAAAACAACCAAGTTTTATTATTTGTATTTTGCAGTGAAAAAAATTTAACCGGAAAGAGTGAATTTAATTTGCTGTATGTCAGCTGCTAATCAGGAATAGAATTTGGGTTCAAATTCTCTAGACTTTGGCATGTTTTTTTAGATTTGAATAGAAAAAAGAGGAGTTGGGCACTCATTCTCAATAGCTTTTTTTGGAGTATATTTTTCAGTCCTAGGGCAATGGGACCAAAATCCAAACCAAATTCAAAGAATGTTTATTCTAAAATTAAAGACTGTAAGGGTAAGAAAAACTTTGGTTAGGCTTATATAATCTAAAGATTTTTTTTAAAGTCTCAACCATTTTTCAACCATAACAATGTGGAAAATTTCTCTTTTACTATCAGTACATGAACTTTGTCCCCACCAATTCCTTCCTCCTCTTGCTCAAAGTTCATCAAATTAATTTCCTTAAGATGCTGTTTACTAAACTGTTGTTTTATAGTTGCTTCAAAGAACTTTTTGCTTATTCTCTTTGGTCAGGTTCACCCGGACCACCAGGTCTTCCATGCAGTTTTGATCTCCTGAAAGGAGATCCAGGTGATCATGGTCAACCAGGTCCACCTGGACCACAAGGTCCACCAGGACCTCCAGGAGTCAAAGGCTTTCCAGGGTGTGAAGGAAAAGATGGCCAGAAAGGTACGAATCAAAGTTCTTCTTTCTATAATAACTAATTAAGTTTCACTTTAACAACTCTCTAAATCTTCAACTCACAATAGCAAGTGCCAACCTGCCTTAGTAGAGGAGTTTCCTCAAAAAGGATTTTTCTGTATCAATGAAATCATCAAAAACCAAAAGCTTTACTACTTTTCTTCTCTTTAGTGCCAAAAGCCTTAGCTCAGTCTTCAAGTATTTATTTATATGTAAGAATTACTCCTAGGAATTCTCAGAAAGGATTGCCATTTATTGCATTACAAGTTGGCAGAGCCAAGGTTGGAGGAAAATTAGACATATTTATGTATTTGATTTGTGCCCTTAAAATTATTGCCATTTGTTGTATTTTCAAAAAATCATCATTCAGTAGGCTCATTTGGCTATAGGTCGGTGGCACAGTGGATAGAGCACCAGGTCTGGAGACAGGAAGATTCATCTTCCTGAATTCAAATCTGACCTCAGACTCTTACTAGCTGTGTGACCCTGAGCAAGTCATTTAACCCTATTTGCCTCAGTTTTCTTATCTGTCAAATGAACTATAGAAGGAAATGACAAACCACTCCACTATCTTTGCCAAGAAAACCCCAGATGGGGTCATGAAGAGTCAGAGACGAATGAAAAACAACTGAACAACTTTTGTTCTATCATTTAAAGTTACGGTATTTCATTTACTGATTACTTCACTTTTAATATTTTGGAAATTTCTGGCCACTCACATTTCATTAAATTACTAGAGTCCTCATATTTTAGAAATAGAAATGACCTCATAAGTCATGTAGTACTGTATCAGCAAGCACCCTAGCATACCTAGGGCGGCTACTAGCACAGGTTCTTAGATCTGCTTTTCTAAAGGAAAGCAACTCAAAGTGGGTTAACAATCTTACTTTAATCAAGCATATCATTTACCTAGTTCA
>CM053580.1:48965396-49021780 GCA_028627135.1 Pseudochirops cupreus
CCTGGCGCCACAGGCTCCACGTGACCACATTCAGCCTATTAGGGAACAGAGTATACTTTCAAATATCCAAGGGTCCTCAGTCACGTAGACACTTTAGCAAAGGGCCTAGGGGCAGGGAAGATCTTCAGATTCCCATAACAAGTACCATTTTACAAAGACTAGAAGTCAGGCTAAATAAATGACCCAAATCATGTAGCTAATTAGTCTAGAGCCAGTGCCAAAACTCTAGTCCTTTGGACTCTCAGGCCAATGCACCAAAGTGATGACTAGGACTCTAATAGGGAAAGAATTAATATGGTTTACAGGAGTGAATTCAATTCTCCAGAATTTCTGAGTATTCTCAGGGGTTTATTCACTGACAGAAGTTGGCCCAAATCACATTATGACTATTTCCACTTGCCAAGTATCGCTAGTAAACATCAACATGCTGGGACAAAAGATGTGTAAAAATTAGAAATAACTGACTTTAATACCCCAGTGTACTGGAATCACATTGATATAGATCTTCTATCCAAAGAAAAACCTATCCATTTTTCCTCATGCATGTCTGTACCAGGCGCCTTCTTCACTTTTTTTTTTTTAATACTGTGTGGGTGTCTATGGCACATGTGGACTGTCCATAAGTCACTCTTCAGCTCTTGCTATGTGACCAGCCCTTAGTTTTGTTTTTTTTTTCTGGTGATACGTCTCTTTAATATAGAAATCAGAGAAACCAGCTTATTATAGAAAACATCCTAGAAATTCTGTAAGTGATTAAACTTGAAAATTGAATCAAGTATAAAACATTTTTAAAATGCAGGTAAAATATTTTTTCCTTTTTTTGGTTTATTTTTTTGAGAGAAGGAAACGAGGTATTATAATCATTGAATTCAATATAATCAATTCAATATTTAGTGGGAGACTCTTTGTATAATGAATATATTGGAAGGGGTGTAGAGATGAGTTAGTCATGATTCCTGCTCATGAAATGCTTAGTAAGGATGATAAAGAAAAATACCCAAACAACCATTTTTGTAATTGTCCATCTTTTCAGTCATGTTCGATTCTCCGTGACCCCATTTGGGGAATTTTTGGCAAAGATACTGGAGTGGTTTGTGCCATTTCCTTCTCCAGCTCATTTTATAGACGCCAGGGGTGGGGAAACTTCCACCTCAAGGCCTCAGGTTCCCCACCCCTGGATGAAGCAAACAGGGTTAAGTGACTTCCCCTTAAGGGTCCTCCAGCTAGTAAATGTCTGAGGTCAGATTTAAACTCAGGTTTTCTTGACTCTAGGCCCTATATTTTATCCACTGTACCATCTAGCTGCCCTCAAATAACCATAATACAAAGCAAAAGGAGAAAGGTAGGATTATCATAGTAGTACAATCTTTAGGATTCTGCAAATGATTGACATGGCCTGTTAAAAAATGGTACCACCAAGTACTCTGAGCTGGACAACTATGTATTAAATAAACCAGTAATCTAGATTTCCAGGATTCCATTGTCTAAGCAAATTCCTATAATAAAAATTCTGTCTTGCTGTGCTGTTGCATTATACAATTTGAATGGTATGTGTCATATTTTTGTACAATATTTATATGTATTTAAAATCAGATCAATTGAATAGAAACACTATTACTGCCAGCAGCACTGATTTCATGGATTTCTTAGAGCACCATTGTCGATAAAATCTAAGAATGTTTTCTGTGATCATCAGTCCACAAACACATCCTCAATCTAGTCCTTCCTATATCCTTCATCATTCCCCTGGGTTACTCTTTGAATATTTCTAGAGAAAGATCTAGGACTACACTTGTCTTGCTGTTTAAATTTGCTCTGTTTTCTTGGCTAAACCATCCTTTGTCCTTCTGATTTATTACTGTCTCTCCATCAGTCAGAGAATCTGACTGATTCCATCAGAGAATCTAGTCTTCTCTACCTTAGAGGAAAAAAAAGTAACTGATAATAAGCTCGACTTGTAGACTGATTTTTACTCCAATCTAAACATTCTTGACATTAGTGATTCAAAGTTGGTATTTTGTTATCTGGTTTGATTTGATTTGTTGTTTGTCACATTCCTTGTAGGGCCCATGGGGTACCCTGGGCCTCCAGGCCCACCTGGATTTCCTGGCCCCCCTGGAGATAAAGGTTTGCAAGGACCCCCTGGGAGACCTGGCCCCCCTGGCCCTCCAGGTAATCCTCATAATAATGTCTGTTTGTTTCCAGGAAACAGCTCAGACTTTTGTTTAAACATTTATGATAATAGTTTCATATTCTAAAATCACTAGCAAACAAATTAGATGACTAGGGAATGACGTCTCTTCTGGTTATAAGTATTACATTCCATATTCAGCTCCCTAACTAATCCTCATGCCTGGGATACCCAGTTATTTACAAATATCCAACTGCTTGTAGCTTCCTCTGAGATTACCTTCCATCCGTTCTGTATATATCTTGGATGTGCAGAATTATTTGCATGTTGTTGTTCCTGTTAATATGAGCTCCTTGAGGACAGGCACCATGTTTTTGCCTTTCCTTGTATTTCCAGAGCTTAGCATGATGCATGGCATATAATAAGCCCCTGATGAAAACTTGTTGACCGACTGATTTGAATACATCAAAAGATGAAAGCCATTAAATTCAACAAATATTTATTTAATCATTAGTATTTGCCAATATTCTGGGCTAGGCTTGACATATTTAAAAGTGAAAAATTATAAAGTTCCTGCTTCCCAAGAGTCTACCATCTACTGGGCTAAGGAGGGCAGGGGTGGTGGGTAAAATATACCATATACTTAAATATCCTACAAAATAAAGTTTTGCAGGAGTAAAGGAGAAATCTAGACAAAGTGCTCTAAGAAGATTCAATAGGAGCAAACGTTTCTGGCTGTGGCAGACAAGGCTTCATGAACAGACCTGCACTTGGGCAGAATCTCAAAGAAATAAAATTATTCAGCAGGCAAAGATGAGAAAGGAAAGCTTTCTAGGCATGGAAGGTTGGCCTGTAGAAATTCACAAAGGTAGCAAACAGCCAATTAGTATATGTTCTCATATACAACATAGAAGATTCATAAAGAAAATGTGTGTATGTGTCTGTATAATTTGAATGATAATGTTATATTTTAGACACTTTTTCTATTTATTTAAAATTAGCATATATTCTTAGCCTAAAAATTCACCTATGCTAAGGAAGAAGTTTTGATGAATTATATTATTGTGCATGGCTTTTGTATATTTTATTAATGATGAACACCCTATGTCTCTACTGACTTTTCCAATTTTGTTTAGGGGTTTTGAGGATTGTTTTGGGACAAAATATGTTTGTGTTCTTTAAAGAAACAGGCTTTGGAATTTGCTGAAATAGTCTGGTCATAGGATTAGAATAATAGGAGAGAGGGTGAAATGGAAGACACATTTGAGATCTCTAGAAGTACCATGTCCCAGAACTACTCATTTCTGAATCCCTTTGGTCTTTGGAGTTTGAGGAACAATGTCTACCCAAGATGCTAGATTATTTTATGACCTCTCCTGCATGTATATGATAATTTTGGCCTTGGGTTTTTAAAATTCATACACACACATACATATATATATGTATGTGTGTGTATACACACACACACACACACACACACACTCACTCACTCACACCTTTTCTCTGCATCCCCTACAAAGCTTAGCAAATGAATCTAAGATTGTCAAATGAGTACAGGTCGGCCCAGTTCTTCTCAATGGTAAACCGATCCTACTTGGCACAGAGCAGACACCTAGACACCTTGTTCACAAGAATTCAACTTCCAAATTCTCAATAGTCTCACCAACTATATCAGTTAAAGGACTTGTCAATAACATTTCTGTTATCTTTTTTTTTAGGTTAAAGACATCTATGTGATGTCTTTTGTCATTAATTGTCATTGTCATTAATGTTGTCCCAAATGATAGATTCTCAAACAAGTTTTTAAATGTTTGTTGTTGTGTTTTCTAATTCATGAATCTAAAATCTCTTTCATGATGCATGAAAATGCCCTGCATGATCTGGCTTGTGGTGTTCGACTCCTCCAGGTTGCCAAGGTGAGCAGTGTTCTACATGGGACACATTTAGTTTCTTGGTTTTCTAATTTCCACACTCTCTTTGTCCTCATTCTCTGCTTATGAGCTGAACTTGAAGATTTTTGTCTTCATCAATGGGCTGTTGTAATTAAAACAGACTTTAATGTGACTTCATGCTAGTTACAGATATAGCAACCTTATATTATAATGCCACCACGTGAAATCTCATTATAGGCTGTCAAGTGGGCAGATATACATTGAGCTTAAGTCATTTTTGAGTGAGAGTTATGAGAGTTATAAGAGTTACTTAATTTGTGAAGACTGGCAAGTTCCTTAATATTTTAAAACTTTTTCCATGATTCTTTTTGTATATTTATTCACTTTATACCTTATAAAGACAAAGATAAGATTTTTAATATCCCTCAACTATCTTCAACTCCTTTAAGGAAATATGAGGATGTGGCTTTGAGCCAAATTCTACCTTACATATCAGTGGAAGTTCTTTTTATAGTCTCTTCAATGGAAATAATCAGAGCCTTCATAAACTAAGAAGTTATCAATAATTTGGAAAGAATGTCCCTTAAACCTTTTTTTTTGGTTTTTGGTTTTGGGGTTTTTTTGTTTTTTTGGAGGGGGGAAGGTAGGGCAGGCAATTGGGCTTAAGTGACTTTCCCAAGGTCACACAGCTAGTAAGTGTTAAGTGTTTATGGTTGGATTTGAACCCAGGTCCTCCTGGTGCTCTATTCACTGTGCCACCTAGCTGCCTACCCCTTAAACCCTTTTAAGGAAATATGACAAGCTTTTCCTCTCCAGTTACTTAATTTGTGAAGACTGGCAAGTTCCTTAATATTTTAAAACTTTTTCCATGATTCTTTTTGTATATTTATTCACTTTATACCTTATAAAGACAAAGATAAGATTTTTAATATCCCTCAACTATCTTCAACTCCTTTAATAGAGTATTTCTCTATGAAAGAAAAGGAAAATATAATGTTTGTGTTCATTCTATCCAGTGCCATGATTATTGGCCACAATGAAATCTCCCTGCCCTCTATGTACTTGCAAGGCAAATATGAAATGTTTATGTGTGCATTTCTCAAATTAACTATCATGGAAAAGGCCCAGAGTGTAAACCATCTGTCCAAACCACATAAAAGCACAGTCTGCTTGTATTCCATGTGGCAAAAAGATTGTACCACATTTTACAAGGGGTTAAATCTCTAACTTTGATTGAAGATTGGCAGAACTTCAGGAGTCTCCTTGGTATTTGACCACTAGACTCACAAATTCAAGTCCATTTTGCACAGCCCTGTGAAACATTTTGTGCCCTGAAGTTTTGGACAAAGTGTGACTTCAGAAACTATTCTGGGTCAAATAAGAACTAAGAAATGTGATGAGTGAGTATTTATGTGCTATAGTCATAGAAGTAAAGGATTTAGAGAGGGAAGGAAACTTATGGCCTGAGAAAGTCGATGATTTGCTCTGTAGCATACAGATAGTAGGGAGTAATACACTGATGCAGGTTCAGATTCATTTACAATTTCCATTCATCTTTACCACCACGAGGGGATTAGTTTGTCATGTTCGATGAAAGAGATGAGAGACACTGGGGGGGAGTGGCTGTAGGGCTGATCTTGGAGTCAGGAAGACCTGAGATCAAGCCCTGTCTCTGACAAATAGTGACCTGGTGATTTGAGGCCTGTCAGTATATGTCCATTACTCTCTAAGTCTGTAAAATGGCCACAGAGAAGCTGCTGATCTTCACCACTGGAAGGACGTTTCATGGCAAGAATAATCCAGACTGGTGAAATCACAGATCTGGACCTTCCCCTCCTACATTTTATTTTATTATCTATCTATCATCTATCTATCCATCTATTTATCCATCTATCCATCTAGCTCTCCCTCCTTTCATCACTTATTTATTCACCTATCATCTTCCTTCCTTGCTTGCTTTCCTTCTGTCTTCCTTTTCTTTTCCTTCTTTTCTTTTTCCTGTCTTCTTCCTTTTCTCTTCCTTCCTTTTCTCTTCCTTCCTTCCTTCCTTCCTTCCTTCCTTCATTCCTTCCTTCTCCCACTCTCTGGTTATTTCTTTCTTTCTTTCTCCCACTTACTGGCTCTCTTCCTTCCTCTCTCCCTCCCTCCCTTCCTTCCTTCTTCCTCCAGTTTCTTTCCTCCCTCCTTTTTCCTTCCTTCTTTCTTCTCTCTCTCTCTCTCTCTCTCTCTCTCTCTCTCTCTCTCTCTCTCTCTCCCCTACTCTCTGGCTCTTTCTTTCTCCCACTCACTGACTCCCTTCCTTCCCTTCTTCCTTTCTCCAGCTTCCTTCCCTTCCTCCCTTTCTTCCTCCCTCCCTTCCTTCCTCCCTCTCTTCCCTCCTTCCTTCCTTCCTTCCTAACTGAATCTCTCTATCTTGCCAAACTGGACGTGAAGTGGCCACTTATGGGCCTGATCCCATTGACTGGAACTGAAGCTTTAACCTGCTCTGTCTCCACTCTGGGCAATCTCACCTCTCCTTAGACAGCCTGGGTCCCTATATCCCTGGGAACTTACCACATTGGTGTTGGATTAGTGCAGATACCTAATCAGCAGCAGCTTAGAACTCCTAAACTAAAAAAATCCACCAGCCTCAGCCTTCCTGGTAGTAGGGGTCATTAGCATTTGCCACTACACCTGACCCAGGTCTTAAATTTTAACAATAATTATACTCAGCTTGATAATGTCTAGACAATAATTCTGCCTCCCATTTGTGCTACACTTTCCACAAGGGTTTTCAGATCACTTTCCCATCTTTTATTTGATTCTCACAATGACCCTATAAGAAAAGGAAGCATTTTTACTGTAATTTTATAGAATAGGAAACTGGAAGAAGGTTAGTGACTTCCCTAAAGTAAACCAATAAGGTCTGGGATAGGACTAGAATCTACATCTTCTGATTCTTGGGCCAGTAATCTTTCCATGATTGCCTTGCAATATACCATCTTAGAAGGTAACTATTCATTGTCCTAACAACAAAAACTGCATAACCAAAGGATTTAAAAAACACCTTATTTCAATATGTGTCATTTAAAGGCTATATACTCTGTGATAATCTTCCTTATTAATATGTAACTTAATTTAATTTAATCTGTCTAAAGAAGCATAAGAAATTATTACTCAGAACAAAACAAAAACATATAGATAGATATCAGTATCTATGTATCCATGTGTCTATACCCAGTTCCCATCAACATCCTTACCCCTTAGGAAACTATGAAGTGGTAGAATGAAGCTTTTGAAAAAAGATATTTTAAATGTAACTGAAAAGGAAAAATTTGAGCCTTGGGAGATCTTGAAATTCTCACCCATCAGAATAAATTAAACCATGCAGACACACCAGATTCAATTTTACAATAATGCATTAGGAAGACATTTGAGCCAGCTTCAGAGGCTGGCCAGATTCTATTCCATTGCCTCTTGCAGCTGGCGCCACAGTGAAAAGTGGGGAGGACTTGGGCATGCTCTGAGGCTTGCCAAAGTCTCATAGTCTCCCCCTCCCTAAAATACCTCACACATCTAAATCCATTAGGCAGGCATGTCCTACGTGATATGTGGAATATTCTCCTTAAATTCAAACCTTATATCATTGATTATTAAACAATGAAGACAGTGCTTGTCCATTTGTATGTGGCTTTATGAGAGAACTTTCACCCATGTTTCAGGTGAACCTGGCCCACCTGCAGATACTTCTTCATGCCCCCAAATCCCAGGACTTCCAGGAGTTCCAGGCCCAAGAGGAACAGAAGGGAAGATGGGGCACCCAGGGCAACAAGGTCCTCCAGGCTCACCAGGTAGTACTGATTCAAAGACTGCTCATGATTATACTGTATAAATCAAAGATGGGGAACCAAAGAACTGAATTTTGAAGTGATTGTAGGAAGCGGCAGGTGGGTGGTTCGATGGATAGAGGGCTAGACTTGGAGTCAGGAAGACCAAAATTCAAATCCTACCTGAGATGCTTACCACATCTGTAACCTTGATAAAAGAGATGAGAGACACTGTGGGGAAGTGGCTGTAGGGCTGATCTTGGAGTCAGGAAGACCTGGGAGAATTACCTGCTCTCTACCTACCTCTGTTTCCCCATATGTGAAATAGGATAATAACAGGGTCATTGTGGGAGTCAAATGAAATAATGTATACAAAACACTTCACAACCTTAAAGGGCTACTTGGGGTCATCAATTTTGAGCTAGAAAGGATTGCAAAGGCCATGGACCCCATTGCTTTGTCTTACAGATGTGGCTGCTCCGTGGTGCAGTGGATAGAGCTCTGGGCCTGGAGGCAGGAAGAAATGAGAGCAAAGCTAGCCTGGGCAACCCAGGGCAAACCACTTTACCTCTTCATCTGTGAAATGGGGACAATAATAGCACCTGCTCCCCAGAGTCATTGTGAAGCTCTAATGAGACAATACTGTAAAGCACTTAGAATAGTTCCGGGCACGTAGTAGGTGCTATAGAAATGATACCATTACTATTATTTACTGTTGTGGAATATTGGAGGTGGGATTCAAATCTAGGTCTTCTTGACTCCAGGTCTATTGTGCCTCCCAGTGCTTCATCAGTTATTATTATTCCTAGCTAAATGTACCGCCTTGTGGCATCTCTCCTACTCTTCCTTTTTGAACCATTATTTAAACCTGTTGTGGTTGTTTATATTCTCTCTGCAACTAGACATCGAGTTCAAGAGAAAAAACTATTTCTTATGCACTGTTGTATTGACCAGAGTCCTCAACCCTGAGCTTTACACACAACAGGTACTTAATATATATCTGCTGTTTTGATTTTGAGAAAAACCAA
The DNA here is from genome assembly GCA_028627135.1 of Pseudochirops cupreus. Lineage (NCBI taxonomy): Eukaryota > Metazoa > Chordata > Mammalia > Diprotodontia > Pseudocheiridae > Pseudochirops > Pseudochirops cupreus. Next base: position 48,974,254 of record CM053580.1, read on the forward strand.
CAACACTGCACTTTAGACTCAAAAATTCATTTTAGATAAGTCATTGGAAAGATGCAGTGTAGAAAAAAGAGCAAAGAGAAGGGACAAAGAAGGAAACTTAACTCAATTTCATTTAACAAGCATGTATTAAGTGCCTGCGATGGAAAAAGCACTGTGTCCGGGCACCAGGGGTACAAAGACAGGAAAAGAAATATCAACACCATGTCCTCAAGGGCTTTACTGGGGAAGTGGAGCTTAATGCTGGGTGATTTTCCTTTCAGTCTTGTCCTAGACTATAAGGACAGAGATGGGAGAATGGGCTGTGCACCAAATAAGATGCTTCAATGTTGAGCGAAGAATACATATATATGTATGTATATGTATACACACATTTATTTATATATTTATTTTATATAATCTTAAATTTGTATAATAGCTGCTCTCAGGGCAGTTTCCCCAACTTCATCCTGAAGTTCAGTGACTCTTCCAGGAGTATCATCTCCCAAGTGGTCCCACTTGCCTTAATTTCCTGCGGCCTCACAGACATGGAGGAAACAACGAGGGAGTTCGAGGTGATTAATTCAGAGGTTACTGGCCTCCTCAGACTAATTTTCACAGCACAGCCGCCTCCTAATAATGCACGTGTGAATTACCCAAATGGGCACCAAGGCCATTTCCACTTCGGCTCCTCCTGAAGCACAGCTGTGCCTTTGCCTCCCTCTGGTCTCGAGCCATAGTCATTGAAAGTGTAACTCAGTTCTATACCACCTGTTTCTCTCATCTTCCCATCACCCCAAGTGGCTAAGCTGGGATCATCAGGCGATGCCTCTCTCTGTTGGAGCGTCAGCAGTATTTGAGAAGCATACAGTTTCTTTCTATTCATTGGGGCCCTTGGGATTTTTTCCTGCATTTTTGTGCCCCCCCCCCTTCTGCTATCTAAGCCATTTTCTGCCATTATTGCCCATCCATGGACATAGATAATTGGAAGCTTATTAACTTCCTTTTCCAATACACAGTGCTAGTGATTAAGCCAAAAGTTGTTTTGTTTTGTTTTTCTTTCTTGGAATTCTCTCTTAGGAACTTTCTGATTTTGCAGATGCATGGAAAAATCTTTTGTTGTTAGTCTGTGTAACCAGCGTGATGTTTCTCCTTGATCAGTCCCTGTGTTCAGTGTTATATAATTTATACTTCTCATTTTGTTAAGTGAATTTCTGAGGCTCCTGTTTTTTCCTTAGTATATATCATATATGGTGCCTCTAAAGCATAACTGCTTTATTTATACGCTGAAAAGTACTTAATGCCTTTAAAATATATTTCTGCTCTTTGTTTGAATATCACCTTCTTTTATAAATAGATCCCTTCCTTCTTCCCTATCCAAGGAGCAATCTCTTGTAAAAAAATAAATTAAAAGGAGGGGCAAAAGGAAGACAAAATTAACCAACACATCAAGTAAGCATGTGATGCTCTATGCCCATAATTCCCTGCCTCAGCAGAGGGAGGAAGGGGCAAGTTTGGTCCTTATAATGATAATATTCAATTTCAGTTTTCTATTTTTGTTCTTAATGCCTTCAAAGTATCTACCATCACGGACTCCTCTGAGATTTCATGGGAGACTGGGAGAGGCAATGACTGTGGAGTTAAAGGGTCTGGATGGAAAACCCAGATCTTCCATCTCAGTGTCCTTGGGCAAATCACATGATCTCTTGCCTTAGTTTCCTCGGAGTCCCTTCTGGCACTAGATCCGTTTTGTGCCTCATCAGTGATAGTCCTCCCATCTTTGCACATTTGTAACAATTGTCCCCTGTGCCTCAATTCTGCTTTCTCACTCCTACCCCGTAGAAGCCCAGATTTCCTTTAAAATTGAGCTTAACTGCCATCTCCCCCTCTGAATCCTTTTCCTTTTTGTCCTCTCGGCTCATCCCCGTCCCCATGTCCCCAAAGGTCTAATATGTATTTTGAATATTTGTGTATATGTACATGTTCTCTCCCCAATGGAATGCAAGCTCCTTGAGGTCAGGAATTGTAACATTTTAATCTTTGTATTCCCAAGACCTTGTGCAGCACTGACACATGTAATAATAGTAGTTCACATTTACATAGTACTTACTGTGTGCTGGGTTAAATCTGGACGACTATTTAGAGATCTGTAACAGAAACTTTATTAAAAAATACTAGGATTAACTGTATCTTATAAATAACGTAGCACCTTGATGGGTGCTAGGCATTACCATTCTAAGTACTTTATAATTATTATCTCATCTGATCCTCACAAAAACCCTGCTGTTGTTACCCTCATCTTACAGATGCGGAAACTGAGGCATAGGTTTTAAATGACTGTGATCACACAGCTAGTAGTAACTCTCTGAGACCAGATTTAACTCAGTTCTTGCAGGTTCTAGGCTCAGTACTCTATCCGCTGTACCACCTAGCTACCCTTCTGACTGGCACATAGTAGGTGCTTAATAAAGCTGGTTAATTGATTGACCCTGTGATCCTGTGAACAATATCCCACTTCCCTGACTGTACCTGTGAACTGCCCTTAATTCCTAGGTGGTCAGAGAAGCTGGGGTATCTGTTCCTATGGTGAAGGAATCTGACTGCTCTCATTTTGAAAAGAAAGCTGCTTTTGTGTAAGCTCCTAAATCCTGGCAGCTCTCTGTTTGTTTTTGCCTTTCTTCAAGCCAGGCCACTTGACTCTCTCAAAGAAGATAATCACATGTCACGCAGGATGGTTGCTAAATGTTATTTCACTCTATTAAAAAACCCCAACCCATCACAGTTCTCGTCAGTGCAGTGTGAAGAGCCCAGCAGACAACTCTGATGAACAGGAACCTTTTTCCCTGTCTCTAAGGCAACATCCTCAGCCTGACAATTTTCTTTCTGTCTTTCCCTGAAGGGAATAAAGCCCACATTATAACATCTGGTGTGGGAACTTTTCCCCAACTCCATAGATAATGAGCTCTTCAAACATATACACCAGAAAGCCCACCTGCTACCTCTGTAATAACACAGGGAAATGGGTCAAGCCCGTGCTCTTCTTGGACTGTTCAGGGCTGAGGCACACTGATCCAGAAACATGCCTGTCCTCAAGGTACCATGGCTGGGGCAACACAAAAAAACCAAGGAATCTACCATCCTCTCCCTTCCCACCCACCTCTTTGTCTCAAAGTAAATGGAAATTTTGTGTTATGTGAGTTCAATGAGCATCTTCAGACCAAATGGCCTTACTTGCTGTTCCCATACATCTCCTGACTCTTTGCCTTTACCCCTAAGTCTGGAACGCCTTCTTTCCTTCCCTCCACTTGGAAGAATCTCTAACTTTCTTTAAGGTTTAGCTCAAGTGACAATTTTACCCTAGTGGTTCTGCCCAGCTGTGAATGTTCCACCCCCTCCCTTCCCCAAATTACCTTGTGTTTACTATGAATATATGTTGTATACACTTACGTTTACATATGTCGTTTCCTCCAGCACAATGTAAGCCTCTTGAGGGCAGTGATCTTTGCATCTGCATTGCCAGTAGAAATAACTTGATATGGTAGATAGAGAGCTGATCTTGAGGTCAGGAAGGCCTGGGTTTGAGATCCACCTCTGACACATATAGACTTTGTGATCCTAGACAAATTACTTAACCTGTCAATGCTCTGATCAACTCTATAAAGTCTATAAGTTGCAGAGAATATGATGAACTACATTGGTAGAGGGAGTTTCCCCACCTGGAAGTTCCCTATCCTATCTCCATCACCTAACTCATACATGGGACTTCATGGGTACTTAGGATATATTCATGGAATTAAGCTGAATAGAATAGATCTTCATACAATCCAGGTAAGGGAGATTGTTTTGGTTTTTTTTTTTTAAGATTTTTTTTTTTTACCATATCTACTGAAAAAGGGGCAATGTTAAGGAAATAATTTTCTAATTTTATTAAGGGGGCACATTACAACATGAATACAAGGCCTGTTGTTGTTGTTTGTCTTCATTCTTGAAGAAGACCATGACATCAGGGAAATGACTTGCAAGTGAATTGGATTTAAGTGAGGCAAGCCTGTGCAAAGTCACCAGCCTCACTTTCTTCGCCAGAGCCATCTGGATCCAGTGGCAAGATATAGACCAGGATGACTGGAGATGGCCCCACCACATAAGACACTGTACTGACAAAAGAGGAATTAATATAACCTAGTGGGAGATACTGGACATCCCCAAAACAAGCCCAGAGAAATAAAACAGCCAATTGGAGGGAATTCCAAAAAACTGCAAAGGAAGAGATACATGGTGGCTAGGTGATCTCTCTTACACTGTTCTTAGCTATTTTGGATAGTCACTCTCTATTAGTCCTTCCTTATTTTTTCCTTTCCATTTCAATGATCCAAATCAATGGCTCCTTAGTATTCTCCATAGCAATGAAACCAGAAATAAAACAAGAGTTGAGAAACTTGATCTTCTTTCTGTTGTCAGTTATCACTGCCCCAACCACTCCAAGCATTGGTCCTGTCCATTTTTTGGATCCTCCTCTTTTCCCCAAAATAGCTCACAAAGACTTCTTGCTCTTAGGTTTTTCTGGGGCCAAGTAGAGCCAAACTGAATAGCAGGTTTCAATTTGCCAATGTCTTTCCTAAAATGTACCGTCTACCACTCTCACCCTTACAGATAATGGTTTTGCTCTTATCTCATTTCTGAACCATTTTGGCATTATTGTATTCCCTACTTACCTCATTCCTGATTGCACTAAAAATGTGTTTCCTTCCTCTAATTGCTTCTACTCAGAGTGTGCTCTCAACCCCTCTTTAAGACTCATCCCTTGACCACCTTGATCCCCCCACATCACTCTCTTGCCCCATATAATTTACCTCTGCTCTCCACTTTCCCAGTTTCTCATTCCTTATCACTGAATAATAACAACTGAGATTTACATTGCACCTTAGGTTTGCAAAGCCCTTTAAATACATTATACATGCCAAGTTAAATTAAGTGCTCTAGTTATAATTACCCCATTTTGTAAATGAAAATAGTAGAGTTCTACCCTTCAGTTTCAGACCTATATCCTCTTAGCCCCACCTTCAAATTCTTTCTCAACCTTTGGATTAGCTCTTTTTCCCAACTTGGCCCGGCCCATCACACTTCCCTCTTTATTATTGTTTATGCCTTTTCCCCATTTCCTAATTCATCTTTGCATCATCAATTTATCCATGTCCTCACTGGCACCATCTCCACGACCTGGTCTTTGTCCCATAGCTCCATAGTCCACACTTCACACCATTCCTGGTGTGGGGATGACCACTGATTTTAATTCATTTAACAAACACTTCTCAATCACTTACCATGTGCAGACACACTGTGTTAGGTCCCAGGGAAGGTTCAGAGTTTAGGTAAGGTTGGATCTTGTGGAGTTGTATAGTCAGATCACTAGAATACTTGTTTTACATGATGAGTACAATATACTAAGTGCTTGAAACATACTTGCTGATTGATTGATTGCAAAACAAATTTCGGTGTGAGGATTCAAGAATAGGAGCTTATTATAGAAGATTTAATGGAGGAAGTTGAAAGGCAGAGCAACCAGCCCAGATCATGAAATTGCTTCACCTTAGTAGGATTTGCTTTTTGGAAATAGGAAGGGGTCATGTTCCAACTCTGAAACCATGAAGTCAACAGCAACACCTTGTCTGGGATCATCAGGAAAAGAAAGATAGTACTTTTCACTTCTTCACACATATGAAGACATTCATCGTGTTTGACCCAGTATAGGCCTTTTGAAGGACATAGCCATACCTTTCTTCAGAGGTTTTGAACCCCTCTGACATAGCTTCCAAGAACCCAGGGAGATCTCCATGCCAAGATGAATTATCAGAGTAGAACTGGAGGGGTTGCTTACTTGAATTAATTACTTGAAAATGAAAGAGAGACAGAGACAGAAGAAGAAACACACACACACACACACACACACACACACACACACACACACACACACACACACACACACCCCAACACACCAACTTTTTAAACCTCAGGGGAACATTTGCTGAAAGTATTTTTTATCCAAACATGACACTCATGATCCAACATATTTTAAGGAATGGGATTAACCAACAATGACGAGCTGCATGTTTTTTGCTTAATTAAGGACCAAAGTCAATAAATAACTTAAATGACATAATATTTAAATTCTCCCTGAGGCATGTGAAATATTATTAGTATCTATGAATAACAACAATTTTTTTTGACATTTTAATCATCCTATTTAAATAATTCCATTCAGCATGAAATAATTAATTGTCTGCTTTGTGTAAGGGGACTTTGCTAAGTGCTAGGAATACACAGACAAAAAAGAAATAGTCCCAGCTGTCAAGCAGCTTAAATGAAAGATACATTCATGTAGTTCATCAAACACCCAGTCCACCTAAATGCTTGCCTCTAAAATTCTTTCCTCTATTCTTTGGGTCTTTTTTTAAACATGGAATTCTATAAATTCTATTTAAAATGATGCAATTTTTGGTTCAATTCACATAGCAAGTCCTTGCCTATCAGATAAACTGTATCATAAGGTGATTTTTATTATAAAATAAAAATGGATTTATTTTAAAAAAAGATTTAATGGAGGAAGTGGCATTGGAGTTGGACTAAAGACTGGCTAAAGGTCCAGCAGATGAAGTGGGGGCAGAGGAAATGGAAATGGTTTTTTCTTATTAAAGTTTACATGGGAAAATATGAGACTTGAGCAGGGTGTGCCTAGGTACCCAGGACCAGGGAAAGTTTGTACTTCTGAACTTTATGTAAGACAATATATAGACTAAACTGTATGAATTACTATGCAGGACGCAAAGGTGAGCGAGGTGTGGATGGCCAAAGAGGTTTGGATGGTGGTCCTGGGCCTCCAGGACCTCCTGGAGACAAAGGGGACCCAGGAGAAGAAGGCTGTGCAGGTGCACCAGGTAAGGACCACTCTGACTATGAAAGCTGTATGTATAGTTGAGCTATACTGTGGACCTCTTATGATACAAGTAGCTTTCCAGGGTTGGATTTTCTCTAACTTAATAGAAGGGAGCCGGGTTTCGATAACAAAACAGGGATGGATCTCCCCAAATTTCACTTGATGCTAAACTATCATGTCAAAGGATTTCCTGAATCTAGTGCAGTGTTTTGCAAGCCCTCTGCCAATTAGCAAGCCTGGAGATAGTCTGTCTTCAACCTCAGTCACTCATTAGTTTTACCACATAATTAAAAACCGATTCATTTGGCATTGTCTACAAGTGATGCACCCTAAGAAATTTGGCTAAAAGCTGTTGGAAGGTGATGCTGAAGAAGTGATCATTGCCCATCACTCTCCATGCCTTTCTCAGTCCCCCTGGCTCCCAGTTTCTAGTGCTTATTAACATCTCAAGGTTTTCTTAAGTATTAAAATATTCCTTGGAGCAAACATAGAACACAGTACTCTTTTCTGAGTCAGAATGAAAATATATGTAGTGAAAATTGGAAAAAAAACTTTTAAAGTATGAAACATGAGGTATTACTGTGCTTTTTTTCCAAACAGGATAATTGTATGATTATGCCCGTAAGCCAACTGTTTTAGCTTTCATATTTTATTCTTATTAATGTAGTGCCGCAAAACCTAGCATATAGAGGGAACAAAGAAACCTAGCACTGGAACAAAGAAAACTCGTGTTAGTATAGGGTAGTGGAAAGAGTAGGGGCTCAGATGCCACCTTGGATGCCTACTACCTGGGTGACCTTGGCCACGTTACCAAACTGACTTTGGCCTTAGTATCCTCATCTCTCAAATGAGGGAGTTGGACAACTCTGACCTCTTGGGTCTCTTCTAGCTCTGGAGCTATGACCATGTACTCTCTGTGTGACCCTAGGAAATCATTCAACTTCTCAGTGTTCCCATGACCTCTCTAAGATCATAAATTACAAAGGAATTGCCAGTCTGTATCAGTGGAGGGAATATGCGGTTGAAATCATGGGTCTAGACCAAAATGTCAGTGGGTGAGTGAGTGTGTGTGTGTGTGTGTGTGTGTGTGTGTGTGTGTGTGTGGTATTCTATCATACCAAACCAACACCTTTGGTGGTTTCAATGGGCAAGATGGTACTGGTGAATTCAAAATCAGAAGACTTCTGCTTAAGTCCTGGTTCTGATATTTTCTGACTACATAATGGGCAAGTGCCCTAAATTCTCTAAACCTCCTTTTCCTCAAGTATAAATGGGAAAACAGGGCTGGAACTACGAAGTCATTATGAAGAAAGGACTTTGTAAATGGCAATGGACTGCTTAGACACGAGCTTATTTTGTAGGCACAATCTGTGGAAGAATCAAGAATAATACATATAAAATATACTGATAACACTTTGGGGTGCTGGGGATTAGGGACTGGGATTGCATTTGGGGTAGCTGCTCTAACTCTGTGTTAGGTCTCCTGAAAGCAAGAAAGCCACTAGAATAACCAAAGAATCACCAAGTACTCCCTATTCCTGATGTTTACTGAATTCCTAGGGCAGCCAAGTAGTCCAGTGGATAGAGTGCCAACCTAGTGTCAGGAAGACTCATCTTCTTGAATTCAAATCTGGACTCAGACACTTACTAGCTGTGTGATCCTGGGCAAGTTACTTAACCCTGTTTGCCTCAGTTTCCTCATCTGTAAAATGAGTTGGAAAAGGAAATGGCAAATCACTCCAATACCTCTGCCATTGGTCCTCTTCTCAAAGAGGACCGATGGCATCGCCAGGGTGAGGTCTTGACTTGAGGTGAATGGAAGGCTCAGGGATCAGCAATCTGGGATCATGGTGCCCATGCATTACAGCAGCACCGATATGTTATATACACAAATGAAATAGCCATTTCTTGTTTAAACATCCTGCGTTGCCTTTATTTTTTTCCTTTATACCACAAGGTCCCCCTGGCCCGATTGGGGATCCAGGACCCAAAGGTTCTGGAACTAGATACCTTAATGGATTCCTACTGGTTCTCCACAGTCAGACAGACAAAGAACCCTCTTGTCCTGAGGGACTGCCCAAGCTGTGGACTGGATATAGTCTGTTGTATCTGGAAGGCCAGGAGAAAGCACATAACCAAGACCTAGGTGAGCCTTTATAGCAGAGTTTAAATATACACTTCTTTGTTTGAATCTGTGGACATCGATATGTGGGTGTATTTTTATAAGAATCAAATCAATTAATATACAAAAATTTACTATAATAAAACTTTCCAAACTTTTAGTTGCATTTTGGTGTTATATTTAATGTTTTCATTTCTTTGGTTTCTTTTTTGTACAAGTCTTTCTTTTCTTTCTCTTCCCTTAACCTTTTCTTCTTCCCAGAAGAAATGACATATCCTATTGGCTATCAAGTGCTACTCTGGCATGTTTGAAAATAGTAATGTTATGCCTACTTATAAAGTATTTTATTTAAAATAGAAAATTATTTCATGAAATGATGGGCATTGAGATAGTGTACACAGGGGTGCACATGCTGAGGGCAATACCTTAGGTATACAAAGGAAACACATTTTGAGCCTAATTGGCAATATTTCGTATTTCAGAGCCTTGATATAAGGATGAAGTATGATGGTTTCTTGGTATTTGTTAATAGTGTCATGCAAGACAAAACAAGGTTCAAAGCAACAGTTTTTAGTATTCCCAACACTTGATTGCTTTGGAGAATACTGTAGAAAAAGACAAAGAAGGGCATTAAATGGTTTCATCCCATCTTGTCCCTGGGACTCAGCCTGGGTCACCAGAATATTAGATGTGAGTTCAGCTGTACAATTACAGATTTGGACCACAGGACCTCTGGAGTGCCTTCTAGCTCCAAACCTTTAAGGTTACAACATGGGAAAGGAAGCATTGGGCCTCACACCACAATTACATTACCCCCAAGAATTACGTGTCAGTCAAGGGCCATAGCTAAGCCAGAAATAATTCCTCTTTCCTAAACGTCATTTAATATGCTGGGAATGTTCACAGAGAAAGAAACATTGGAATATTCTTATTCCTAGGTCTTGCTGGATCCTGCCTTCCAATGTTCAGCACCATGCCATTTGCCTATTGCAACATTAACCAAGTCTGCCATTATGCCAGAAGGAATGACAAATCCTACTGGCTGTCAAGTGCTGCTCCTCTACCCATGATGCCCCTCTCTGAAGATGAAATACAAGCTTACATCAGCCGGTGTACTGTGTGTGAGGCTCCAGCTCAGGCTATGGCTGTGCACAGTCAAGATCAAGCCATCCCTCCATGTCCACCCACCTGGAGGAGCCTTTGGATAGGGTATTCATTCCTAATGGTAAGTTACACAGCACTCTCCTACAGCTCCTTTATCCCAAGTTTAAATAATATTTCTCTGAAATATTAGAATCAATCAACAAATATTTATTAATATTTTGTTGGGTTTTTTTGAGGGGGAAAGGTAAGGTAGTTGGGGTTAAGTGACTTGCCCAAGGTCACATAGCTAGTAAGTATTAAGTGTCTGGGCTGGATTTGAACTATGCTACCTAGTTGCCCCAACAAATATTAAGTGCCTTCTATGTGCCAGGCACTGTGCTAAGTGGCAAAAGATAGCTCCTGCCCTCAAGGAGCTTACAATCTAATGGGGGGGAGATATAACATGCAAGCAAATACATACAAAGAAGCTATATATGGGAGAAATAGGAACAAAAAATTAGCAGAGGGAAGGCACTAGAATTAAGAGGGGTTGGGGTTGAATTGGTATGGGGGGGTGTTGAAGATAAGACAGTACTCAAAAAAGCCCTGATGAGCCATGGGCCTATTGAGATGCACAGCTATTTTGCATCTCAGGTTGATTTTTTTGTGGCTTGGGTGGGCAGAGCTCATGAAATGAGCCTTTTTTGAAACTGGTACTGCTTCTCCAGGGTGAACAATACTTCTTTCCCCAAGGTCTTCTTTTGTTCTCAGTATAATCTGGTCAGAGAGAAAAATGCCTCATTCTGGCCAGTCCCCATCACCCTGAGTTAGATCAAGCTGTTCCTGGCATTTGGTTTGGATCCTCCAGTGGTCAGCCTTTGAAGTCCATCTTTCTGACACCTACTTTTCAGCTGTCTTTGTCGTCTGTTTAGCACACAGGGGCTGGGGATCAAGGAGGAGGCCAGTCCCTCACATCACCTGGAAGCTGCCTCGAAGATTTCAGAACAGCGCCTTTCATCGAGTGCCAGGGACGGCAGGGGACTTGTCATTTTTTCGCTAATGAATACAGTTTCTGGCTAACCACGGTGCCACCAGACTTGCCGCTCTCCTCGGCTCCTTTGCCAGACACCTTAAAACAAGGACAGGCACAGCGCCAAAAGACCAGCAGATGCCAGGTCTGCATGAAGTATAGCTAAGGAGTCACACAGAGTCACTCTGCTGATGATTCATACAGAGACTTCCTGGGGGAAGAAGGGAGTTGGGTTAAAAGATTCTAATGGTGCTTTATTACAGGGATTTAATTTTTCAAATGATCCTTGATTTAAACATGGTTATCCTGACAGTACTGTAAGCCCCTTCTCAGTTCAGTACAGATCAAGCAAAAGCTAGGATTTGGCTGGACCTCTCCCTTTAGGTAGAGCTCAAATATTGTTTATCATCTTATGAAGGATGGAAGATCTGGCTTTATTGACCATGAATGCTCATTTATACTGAGGCAAAGAAATCACAAATGGCTTGTTTGTGCATTCTCTTAATCAGAAGCATCTTTCATGGGTTCATAAAATCCCCAGCAATTGAAGCTAGTTGTTCTCATAGCACAGAAGGCCAATGGATAACTTTTATAGGGAAAAAAAAATGTAGCCCAAGAGAGCCAGAAAATGAAAGTTCTTTAAAAAAAATTATACCAGATTTTCTTCAAATCATCACAGAATTCTTCAAGCACTTTAAAAGGTCGTGAAACCATGATCCAAAGACACAAAGAAACCACACCACCAGTGTTAATAGTTCAGTTCCAAGGTGAGACAATCATTAGGTAAGGATGGCTCACCGTCACTGTATCCCAGAGACACATCACATTTGCATAAGAACATCAGAGAAACATAAGCCATTACCTTCTCGTTTGCATTTTTCCCTGAGAACAGAAATGCCTACTCTGACAGCCCTTTTGAAAAGTAGCAATTATGAAAAAAAAGTATATTCAATAAGGGATGAAGCCCCTGAGAGCTGTTAATGAATATGAAGATAGAGATTCATGAAAATAGACCCCTAATCTACTGAAATTCCAAACAGGTGATTTCCCTGCAAGTAAAGGGGGATGGTCTTCCCTGAAGTGTGGGCATGCCAAGGGGGATGCCACGTGAGCAGTAGAAAATAAGGGCATTGTACACAGAGCATGTCCTCACCCTTCCTGGGAAATCCTGTCCAGTTCCTTTACATCTTATAATCAATACTTTTCTTTCCATATACATTAATGGTACCTTACGTGGAAAAGTGACAGAGCCATCATTATGGAGAGAAAATTAAGGGTTGGCTTAATTAATCTTAAGTAAGCATATTCACTTAGACCAAGGTCATGCCACTGAAAAGACACAGAAATATTAATAAATGAAAGACAGTTACATTCTGCTATCCGCTATAGATGTTTATGTATGTATGTTATGTATGTATGTTAAATTCGCCTTTTCCAAAATTTCAAATTCTCACATGTCATATTTGTATAGTAAGACAAAGCAGCACTTTGACATTGGACAGATGAATATTTTCATTAAAAATTCAGAACACATCTATGTCTCAGTTTTTAAGTTTGGCCATTTATACCAAAGGATCCACTCTTAATTTCTCTGAGAATCCAGCATCCTAATCCTATAATCTTAAAATAATAATGAATTTCCATTTCTTAAAAAAATGTCTGTCACAACAACAAAGTGTGGTCTTGAGGCTTTTGAGGAACCCAAAAGAAAGTTCAGTCTGAAATCTAGAAGAAAACAGCCACTGATTCATGATATTCACATTAGTGATATTCCCAAAGATTGGAGTTTAAATTATTCCACAGAAAAAAGTACCCACAAAAGAAAGAAGTCCACTCTAAAGAACTGAAGAGAAGTGTATATATGATGAAACTATTCGAGGGAGGAAGATCCCTACAGTTAGATTTGGGGATGGATGGACTTTGATCCCCAGCATCAAAAATGGAAACATGGTATATGGCATTCTTGTTTTGAGGTCTTTTCTGGTTTTCAGAAAAAGCTTAGGTTACAAAATAAAATATTGCAGAACTTATGTTTCCAAGTGCTTAAAAAAACATCAAAGAGCAACTAACAAAAACATTTTATGTGTTTTAATGACAGCATGTTTGCCATGACACACATTTAGAGTACCCAGAATTCAATGTCAATGAAAAGATTTGTAATTAACCTTTTGTCCTCATCCCAATATTTTTCCCAGTTAAGGAAAATCACCTGGATATGTTTATAGAATTTAATTTCATAAATAATTTGCCCCCTGCCAAATAGCAAGCCTCCTAAAAGGACTTCAGAGCGCTTAAATATGGGCTTTTATGAACCATTTTTGGTTCTTCTAAGTGTGGGGTAAACAGAGGAATATTGGCACGTCACATGTGAAGTCAAACATTTTTCCATTGGCTTTCCAACATTTTATCTATTTCTATTTCAGATACATAAAAATAACGTCTTAAATCAGTGGACAATTTGCTCTGTAGTATGTTTGGAATGGTGTCATTGGAATCATTCAAAACACCATTATCTTAGACTTAAAGTCTTACCTTGTTCTTCAAAATCAGCATCAACATTTTAAACAAAAGCTTGTGATTTTCAACCAGCCTGAAGATAATTCCCCAAGGAAAGGTCATAATGTATTTTGGGAGTTCCTTTTGCTAATTCCCTAGATTCTTCACTGATACTTTTTTTCTTTGTGGTTTAACTTTTCTTTTCAGAATAACTTCTATTGATATCTTTTTAAAAAAAATTTCCCCCTCTTTTCCCCCTCCCTGGTCTCCACTGAACCCTCCCTTGTAAAAAAGCTTTTTAGCATTCCATTATATGGGATTTCAATTCTCAAAGTCACTCTACTGGAAAGATGACTGTAATTCCCCGTGGTGAAGAGTGTCATGAGGTTCTGCAGAGAACTGAACAAAATCTGAACTGAAATTTGTACTTTGCAACCGTCGTTGCTGTTCAAGGCTCAGCACTCTGCATAATGCATTTAAAAACACCAAGGCTGACTGATGCACACACTTGAAATGCTTGAATTTTTATAGTGCTTAAATATTTAATGATTCATGAGGAAGAATGCAAAATATGTGCAATAAATTGTATCACTTTCTCTAACTTGTGGCTGTAAAATTAGAAACTCTCTTAACACATAATGTCTGCTCGGTGATAAAATTCAGCAATTGACGGTGAAAGCTGTTGTATTTCCATCTAGCAGCCTGGCTTGTCTTGTATAAAATACTCTGATGGTCTCCAAAAACAGCTCTGGTCTGTCTGCTCCCATATATCCCTCCCAAGCCAAAATTAGTCATTCACCTTTCACCTAGCTCTTGAAATGGTTAAGAGGGAAGATTTCATCTGTGAGAAGCCAATGGGGGGAAGGGGAACACTCTTTCATAGGAGGAACAGGGAAGATGGAGTCACCTTGTATCTGATGAGAAAAAAAGGTGGGATTTTGAAAGATCTTTGAATGGTAGCCCAGTCTACTTATCACTGAGACAGTTCCTCAGAGGCAGAGGCTGGGTTTCATGATTAGTTCCTCCCATTTCCCAGTGTCTTGATGTTGGCAGAGCATTTTCCTCCCACGAGCCCCCAGAAGCAGGTAGTACTAGAATGCCCAAGGTCACACAGCTTAGTGAGCACCAGAGTCAGGATTTCTTTTGGATTTTTATTCACTGTGGTACCTACCTAGCACAGCTCAGCTGGGCACTTAGTGGACTGGAAAAATATATTTGTTAGTTTTTTATTTTTTCCCCAACACCAACAGTTTTGCATGACAGGCTCCTGCTTAAAAAAGTAACAGCTAACATTTATACAGAGCTTATTCTGTACCAAGTAGTGGGCTAAGCTCTTTACAATTATCTCACTTGATCCTCACAATAACCCTGGGAAGTAAGGGCTATTATTATGCCATTTTATAGATAAAGAAAATGAGGCAAAGAGAGGTCAAGTGACTTGACCCAGCTAGTAAGTGAGGTCACATTTGAACTCAGGTCTTCTTGACTCCAGGCTTGGCACTCCATTCACTGCACAATAGTTTTCCATAATGGATTCTCCTACTTGTGTCTAAAGCCTACTCCAATCTAATATAATGGATAACATTCATATAGTGCTTATATGTTCCAGGCACTGTGCTAAGCACTTTTATAACTGTGATCTTCTTTGATCCTCACAAGACTCCTTGTGGTAGATGCTATTATGAATTCCAGTTTACAGATGAAGAAAGTGAGACAGGTTAAGTGACTTGCCCAGGGTCATACAATTAATAAATGTCTGAGGCCATAACTGACTCCAGGAAGTTCACAACATGGAGACTGTGAATTTTTGTATTATTATCTGATAACTCCTTTAATATAATTGTTTTCTTTATATCCCTATTTAAACTGTTACTTCTTTTTATAATACTTATTATATTTAAAACATCCTGAAAAGGGGTTCGTAGGCTTCACCCAACTGCCTAAAGGCTCCATGACACCAAGAATTAGAGAATCCCTGCTCAAGATGGATTGTGTATCCTGAATTCCTGTACCATGTGCGACTGCTGTGAATTCCCTATGTAAGTCAGACTTTGGAGGTATCCTTGAACCCAGGCTTACTTTAGCTATGAGTATAGGTCCACTCCAAGGCAGTTGTACTCAAACTAGAGCTGCTCTGGCCTGCCATGTTGGGTTCAAGTGGTTCAAGGGTTCATAGAGAAAATTTTGCAGCCCCTGGCTGCTTTTTGCAGAGCTTCAAAAATTGTATAGCTAACAAGAACCCCAAACCAAAGCAGATTCAACCTCCCAAAGCTACCTTGCTTTGCCCGAGATTTTTTTCTTTTTTTCTTTGAGACTTCTAAAGGTCATAGTACTGCCAAGGTTATCCTCCTGTCAAGCCATCCCCAGAAGGCCCCCATTCTGTGGCTATGGAATACTGATACCAAGGATCAAGTACATATCACATTGGCTGTAGGCTGGCACATTGGCTACAGCTACAATTATGGCATTTATCACCATTTCAACTTTCATGCAATATCTGTTCAGAGCCTGGGCATCATTCTCACTGATTACATATTTGTAATTCATTGACATTATAACTGAATGCCCTAAATGAATCAGAAAAAACTATTGGGGGGGGGGATACAAACCAGCTGTGTTCTAGGAGTGGACAAAGAAATGGTTAATTTCCCCAGGCCCAAAGTTGTAGTTTCTGTCAATGCTGATGATTTGTGTTGGGTTTTTATGCCTAAATCTGTTCTCCCGATAAATAAGCTGTAACTATAGCAACTTCCACACTGGGTACTTAAGTGTGTCACAGATATACTACCCAACTCCCCAAGTTACTTGCGCAATAATATTTCATAGGCATGTCCAGCTGACTGTGTTTTCAAGAAGGAATGTGACCTGTTGCATTAGGTAAATTGTTTCCCTCAGTTGTAATCACTATTCCCACTTCAAGCTGTTCCTTCCTTTTTAGCATGATGGAGTGGAAGGAATTCCCAGACAAAGTCTAAAAGCCAGATTCTAGCCTGAATAACTTTGGGTATTTACCCATTTTACCTTTCCAGGGTCTCAGTTTCCTCATCTATAAAATCATGGACATCCACCCAGGGTATGTCTGGGCTCCAGCCGAAAAGTTGCAGTGAGGATGACTGGGGATCCAGAGCCCACCAGAGGTGGGTGAGGATGGCTTTCCCCAGCTCTGGGACCCCCAGTTACTACAGCTACCCCTCTGCTACTCCTATTTCCCTCAACTTCCACACAGCTCTGAGCTAGGAGGAAAAAGATTTATCTGGACTCTTGTAGCCCCACAATCCAGGGTCCGTTTACCAATGCCTTCTCAGGACTGTCTGACCTGCTTCAGGAGAGCCTGCTTTTGGGCAAAGGTGAACTCTCTGCCTTCCTCCTTTTCATCCCCTGGGCGTCCCCCACTTCTGCCTGGGGACTACAGTTGACTGCAGCCAGGTCAGAGAAAAATCCGTTAGACCTTGTTCTTTTCATCATTTTTCTGTGTCCTGAGCCCTCTCTGGAAGTCTGGTAAAGACTCTGGACCTCTGCTCAGAATAACGTTCTAAAATGCATAACATAGGATTAGCAAGGAAACCAATATTTCACAATAGTTATTAAAAACATTAAAAAAAAGTTCCTGGATCTCAGATTAAGAAGCCCCAAAGCAGAGATTTGTCTCCTCCCGCCATTTTGTTTTCTGTGGTCCAGTTTGGAATTCGTGGTCCTGGGGGACTCTGGATGCTACAAAGAAGAAAGTCAAAATTTTAAAACGACACTCCTTAAAGTCACCAGATCTTAAACCTCACCTCAAGACCCATCATGCCAAAGTACAGGGCTTGGGGAGCTGGAAAATTCTTTTTTAGCCTAGAATATAAAACTTAAAGTCTTCTCTATCTCAGGGTGAAGAAAACAATTTGATTAAAAAGAGTCTTTTACAAAGTTTGTATTCTTAAAATAAGATTTTAATTGTTAATTTAAAGGAGTCAAAGTTTCTTTAGCTCATTATTGTTGAAAATGAAGAAATGACAAACAACAGAGTTTAAGTTTCTTTAACTTGTATAATATAAAAAATGCACCTTTGTGATACATATTTAATAAATTTTTGAAATAATACAAATCCTTTATGAACTTGCCTTCCCCCCTCCAAACAAAAAAACCACACACATGCAAAAAATTATATGAACATTTCCTAAGTGCACACCCCAATTAAATGTGCAAGGCACAGGCATGTACAAAATGAAACTGCCAAATGGACCTCAGAGAAGGTTGATCAAATACAAGCAGGTGAAAATGAGATTAGATGGAAGAACACTGGAAACCATGGAGAGCTAATGGTATAATGTGAAATGCTGCCCTGAGGCGGAGGCCAGGGCAGAATACAGAGCTGCTGTTGTCCTGAAGTCACAGAGGGTGCTGGACTAGGGAAAAGCCCCCAAAAGGTGGCCACTTGTGCCACTCAGAACTTGGTACCAATCTGTGAGAAATTGCAGACGATGTCATTTTTAAAAACCTATTATTGGTGAATTTATTGGGTAACTTAAAGCTATCCATATAAGGGATAGCATGGAGTGGTGGAGATGGTCTCAAAGCCAGAAAGAGGTGGGTTCAAGTCCAGTCTTGAACACATGCTAGTTATGTGGCTTTAGGCAAGACCTCTCAGTGCTCTAGGCAAGTAAGACTATATACATTGTTAAGAAGGTACTGGTTTGATTGGTGGAGGGTTTCCTTCTCTAAGGAGTTCCCTATGCCAATGAAATTCTGAGTCCAGTCCCTATGCTCATCTGTCTATCTACCCATGTAAATGTCTCAGACTTCTTCTAGTTCTTGTGCTCCATGAGAACAGGGATTACGTCTTACCAAAACTTGGTAGTCCCCAGCACCCAACACAGTAGTAGACACAGAGTAAGTATTTAATGAATGAACACACTATTATAAATATATATTGTATTTTATCACTCTGTCTCTGATACTTAGGTCTGAGAAATTTAAGTAATTTGTTAGGGGGCTCTTATAAAGGCAAGAAAAGGCCCAAACCTACGACAAATATGAGTTGTGATAAATATTCCAATATGCCAGCCTGTGTACTTTGTCCTCAGCTCCTCATCTTTGGGAGATGAACATTTTAGAAGGCAAGATGGGGAGACTTGGGGGTGGGGAATGTGGAGACCAGTAATTTTTACATCTCTATATGTATCCATGATCTCACTGTTGTGGTTGTTCCCCTCAATGAATGGCACAGAATACAATTTATTGACCCCTTCTCATCCTGTGGGGCAAGTGTCCATGCACCTTCTGGTCAGAACTTCTATGAGCAGGCGAACATTCCAATTTGCCCCAGGGTAGCTCCCCTTTGTGAGTACTGTTGATAGAGTGTCCAGGTGCTTTGTGCATGGGGGGCTGCTGTCATGATTCCTGGACTGCTTCCATGACCTCCAATTCCTTGGAATGTCTTCAGTGCTCTGGGAACTACCAACACTACTGCAGATCCTCTGTTTCCATAAGGGTTTTGGAAAACTATGAAGATGAACAGTCTAAACTAAACCATCACCCTTTCTTAAGATATATCCATGAATGTGCATGCATATGCCCCCCAACCCCCCCACACACTCCTAATGAAGCCAAGCTGGAAACTGTCTCTCTAAACAATGTGGCAACTTGACTGGGCAGTTGGGTGTTATACCATTGCTCTCCTACCGCACAACATCTGACTATGTTGTCATCAAATGCTGTTGCAGGAGGAAAATGCTGTATGCAGACTAAATGCCTACGAACGAGATGCTACCAGATCTGGGTGCCCCATTAGTGAGTCCTCATTGGTGTTGAATGGAATTGCTGAGTTCCGAGTTTTGTGTGATCAGATGCCCATGAAGAAAGGTGATGCCACTTGGACTGACTCATCACATCTGAGTAGGTCTCGTACCATCGACTAGCAAGCCTGGCTTCTTCTGAAGATTCAGCAATAGCTCTGATGCTCCCTTTTTCCATGGGCAAAAGCTTCTCTCCACATGTTGCTGAAAATGTGATGTGAGAATTATTCACACACTCGAGCTGAAGCCAAGAGGACTTGTAATGTCAGATGGGAACGAGTATCCTGATGTGGTGCGTGCATACGCATGTGTGCCTCAGCTTCCTTTTGCCCCTTCCCCACATGGTGCTGGAAGAAAAGAGGAAAGGACACACACCAGGAAGAAATTGGGTTCACTTGCTTTTATCCATCTTTCTGGTGACTGTAAAACTGAGTGCTTTCATTTCTGTTTATGGACATTTAATGAACCTCTATTGGCCACATACTGGAGGACAAAAGGAAGTCTAGAACACTCCCTGGCCTCAAGAAGCTTACAATCTAGATAAGGAGACAAGGCACAGCAACATCATAAATCAAGGCTATAAGGCCACGTGTGATGAGGGTCAAGTGAATCACATGGGCTTTTTTAAAAAAAGGTTGATGTAGGGCTAGGGAAGGGAGAGTACTCTGGGTGGGAGGTAGGGTCAGGAAAATCTTAATGTAAGAGGCAAGACTGAGTCAGACTTCGAAGAACAATTATGATATCAATATATACAGAGGAAAGGAGAGGACAGTCTAATTGGAATGAACAGTATAAAAAAAAGGGGGGAGCAGGAGGAGGTAGAAAAGTAGTGGGGTACACTCATGTTCCATACAAGAGAGAGTGAAGATAGGAAGGTGTGTGGATATGTGTGTTTTATGTGTATGTGTGAATATAAACATATATACATATATGTGTGTATGACACACACATATAAACACATATATACATGCATGCACGCGCGCACACACACACACACACACACACACACACACACACACACTCTCATTCTCTCTCTAAGAAAAAGTCCAGACTCCTCAGCCAAATACGATCTGGCCCTGACCTACGTTTCCAAATCATAGGGAGTTGCTAAGGTTTTGTGGGCAGCAGAGTGATGTGATGGGCAGTGTTTTGGGATGAAGGAGAACAGTGAGGGAGGGGAGAATGGGACTTTGAGAGATTGGCTAAAAGATAATTCCCATAGTCCAGGTGCGAGTTATAAGGGTTTGACCTGAGTGATGGCCCAGAAAGGAAAGGACAGCTATGAAGTCCACTGCAGCATAGGCAGGGCCTAAACTGACAGTCCTGGATGCCCTTTCCTACGATATTAAAAAAGCTCTCCCAGGAAACCAACAGGAGGAGCACGAAGGTCAAGCTTATGAAAACTTCTTTGCCTTTCTGCTGGGGTCAGGCTATTAAACCTTGAGGCACTTGCTTTGGTGGATGCTGGAAAAAGACACAAAAAACGCCACTGACCGACACCAGAAACACCCACCTTTGGTCGCTGACAACGCAGCCTGGTGCCAGCACCGGCCTGTACTCAAAAAGAAGAGCCACTGTTGAAAAAGAAAAAAATAGAATAAAAAAGGTGCACCCATCCCTTTGGCATCGGTTGCATGTGGAATACTCAATGTCATTAAGAACCAATAATACCACTATAATAAAACTAGTTCTAAAGTCCCAAGGAGAGGAGCAGTAAAGGCTGGTGAGATTAGAGGGACCCTGATTCAAAATGGAACTACTCAACAACAGGGCAAGAATCAGCTTGAGGACTCAAATCCCACCTCCAAGTAACAGACCAAGTCTTCGGGGCTGCCATGTTGGGAAAGTAATTATCCAGGTAGTCTTCTAAGGCTTCCATAGTGCCTACATCAAAGTGCTGGCCATACATTCTCTCCTAACCCAGAATTCAGGGGGAAACAAAAGAATATTTTTAAAAATCATATGCTTTAGCCCTAGAAAGGCCTTCTGGCTTAACAATGTTAACTACACTGATTTTTAAAAGATCGCTTCCTTGAGAGGGTAAAAACAAAGTACACAATGGGGGTCAACAGCGCCTTACACTTGTTTTCATTTGGGGAAAGGAGGCGATCTCGGCAATGTTAGCCCCTTGCTTCCCCAGGGAGCAAATCCCCTCCAATGCTACATGTGTTATTATCAAAAATTCAGGCCTTGTGTCTTTGTCCATTAGTAACATTATTGTGTTAAGCAACAAATATTTTCAATGGAAGGAAATAAGCAATCATTCATCCCCCAATTCTACGTCACAGTGATTAGACTCCTTTTCTCATGTGAAAACATCACATGAAGCTAAGGCACAACATAACTAATACTGTGAGCAAATTCTACTTTTAAGTTTTATATCTATCTATATATATATATATCTATATATCTATACATATATATATATTATATATGTATGTACACACACACACACAAATATATGATAAAGGAGCTCAACTGATCATTTATTGACCTGTCAGAGATTAGAAAAATAATAGAAATCTAAATAGAACATTAAGGCTTATGAAGGGCTTTCCAAGCATCATTTTAACCTCACCATAGCCCTGTGAGGTAGCTACTAAAGGTATTGCCACTTTACAGAAAAGGAAACAAGCTTAAAGAGGTTCAGCAAGTTGTCCACGTTCATATGTCTACTCAACATCATTCATTCATTTTAAGAAATATTTGTTTAAAAACCCCCTTTGTACCAGGCACTGTGGTAGGCACTGAAGATGAAAAGTAAAAGAAAAAAAATCAGTCTTTGCCCTTCAAGAGCTTGCATCCCACAACAGGAGCATTCATCCTACTGAAATGTAAAAGAATCCCTGGAAGGATTCACCCCCTGGTCTCACTGGCCATCCACATGCCTCCCTATCTCTTTCTATCACAGCAAGATGCTCCTGGGACAGATATGTCACACTGTTGGGCAATTACTTCTTCAGTTGTCTAGTCTAGCATTTGAGAACCCGTGATCAAAACCAAATTGGGGAAATTCTCTTTGGAGATACCTGCTTCCAACTTTTTACTAAGACCAACTCTAAGAACACACCAGTGTTATTCTGGCTTTGTCTTTGAGGCAGTGGATAGGACAGCATTAGTACGAGGGCAGCTTAAAAATGGTAATGACACATAATTGACAGATACCTGCGGGAGGCGTCAAGACAACTGGATATGGAGCCTGTTATGGTGACCAAATAGGGAGTCTTTTAATTTTATAAGATAACACTTGCTCTAAAAAGGACTTTTCAACTCTCAGTTCCCTGAGGGCATTTGCATAATTTACACAGATTTATACTTGAGGCAGAGTTGATACAAAATGCTGGTCTTTCATAATGGTTAATATGTGTATCTCTGTCACTAAGTTCTTCATGAGACCTTTTTGGTGAATTGTTTAAACAACAGCAACACACATAAATAAAGGAGCTAAAATGTGACCATCACACCCATCCAGAGATGCCTGGAGAGAACGGGTGATCTGTGGTCAAGGCAGCTTTATTGGGTGACCAGAGACATTAAGTTGGCCTGCCAGGAAGATGAGAATAGAGTCGTGCCTCTGGCCACTTCTAAGATTAAATCCACTGTCCAGAATGAGGGGATGATCTTCCTGAATAGGAGAAAATGAAATTCAGCCTGGAAGGTCACAAACTCTAAGAGCCTTCCACATCGGCAGTGGAGGCATCCAGTGGGAGACGTGGTGCTCTTTTCCTGGGATGCTGCTGATATCTATGTAACCAAGAGGGAGGCCCTTTTCACAAAGCTGCCGGTGGGATTTAGCTTCTCCTGGATTTGAAAAGAGCCAGTTGGGTATGTGACTGCAAACTTGCAAGGTCCATTGAATGAGTCACTCAAGTTGGGGGAGCGCTTCAAGGAGAGTGCTTTGGTTTCCTCAGAACAAACCAGAGGTTTCTGGAATGAATCTGGTGGTTGATACTCAGGAAACTGGACTAATGATTCACAAGATGCCGGGTAATTTTAGTGCCGGTCAAATCTGTTGAGTCTCCGCCTTCTCATTTCATCTTCTGGAGGAATATTGAATCCATAGGGTGGGGGACCATTGTTAACACCAACTGCAAAAAAAAAAAAATCAGAGTGAGAATCAGATGACCCCTAGGCAATCCTTGGACACTTATCATTCAATACACATGCCTGGGCGCTGAAACCTATTCGTATTCTACTTTGGTGCCATCTTTACATTAACAACAACAACAAAGAATTGGAGCTATATCTGGCATGGAGGCTGGATGACCCAGGAGGCCATTAAAGTCAAACCTCTCATTTTACTGAGGAGGAAACTGAGGCTCACAGAGGTTGACAAACTTGCCAAGGTCACGTCGCTAGTCAGTGTCTAATAAAGGATTTGAATTCCGCCCTTCCTAACTCCAAGTGAATACAATCCCAGGGCTTTAGCCCTTACACAGCTAAGCTCCTTCAGGCTGATCAGCAAAGGTGGAACAGTCAGATGTCTTAGGGTGTGACTTGCCAAATGTCACCTACACAAGGTTGCCTTCCACCCAAGGTAGGTAAGCAAAGTAGTTAAATATTTCATAGCAAAGGTATATGGGTGGTGGTGAGGAAGGTGAAGGGAGGGACTTAAACATGGAATTAAAAAAATATTTTTAAAAAGACATCTGTAAGTGCTAGAAGATTCCACTACTCCTGGCATGAGGGTATGTATTTTGAGCTGTTGATTCACTTATGTTAAGAGGCAGGTCTCAGAGCTTCCAGTGGGCAGAAGAAATATATGGCTTTCCCCATAGCATATGCCCTTTGGTGACTCCTCGTCCCCCTCCCTCTCTTCCTGGTCCTCTTCCCTCTTCTTAGAGCCCTCCTTTTCCCCTGCTAGGCCCCAGCTTTTCCAATCTTCCCTGCTGGCTTGGACTCCACCTGCTTGAATCACACAGGCACCCACAGGGGACCCTAGTCCATATGCTGGGATGCTGTGCTTGTGTATTGATCAGTACATTCAAGCTGGCAAAGGAGAAATGCAGGCAGAATGTTTGCAAGAGATCATGTGGCCTTTTTCATTACTGAAATAATTATGGGAAGACTCCCTTGCTTTGGCAAACAGGTAACAATAGAGCATTTGCCAATGCAGGGTGGGTCAGGGCTCTGCAGACCTCCTCCTGGCAACTGCCTTCATTAGACGCTCATTGTATGTTGTTGAGTGGTATACCAGGCACTGTGAAAGGGGCACAGATGGCCTCCTTCCTTTAAGAATTTAACCGGCTAATCTAATAAAATGACTCCCATCTTCTTCAGGGGTGAGTCATGTGGAGGGGATGCTGCTAGAATCACAAAAACAGGCTCATTTTCCGAGTAAACGGAACAAGCCAGGCAACTTTCCACTCCCTAGAGAATAATGTCTGAGCCTTGGCATTCAAGGCCTTCCAGAATCTCAGCTGGAAGAGGTTTCATAGACCCTTCAGCTGAACTGGTACCTGGGAGTGGCCACCCAGTCTTTCCCTGAAAGCAAGCCTTCAATGGGGCTGGGGAGCAGAGTGGGGGGAGAAGGAGGACAGAGAAGAGGAAGAAGTGGGAGAGAAGAGACTGAGGTGGAGGGAAGGGAGGGGGTCCACACCAAAGCCCCCACTTCCTTATTTCTATAGAGAGCACCACAATCCTATGTATTGCCCAGATTTATAACACAAGCAACCCCCGACTTCCCTGGTTCACCGCTTCCACTTGTTGCTTCTCCATCTCACTGAATCAAACCTCCCCATCCCTTCTCACCCCTCCTCTGTCCTCTTTTCACACACATTGGCACCATCATAGCACAGGCCCTCATCACCTCTCACCTGGACTATTTTAATCAGCTTCTAATCGGTCTAATCTAGTCTCTCTCCCCCCATCCACTTGGCCGGCAGAATAATGTTCCTAAGGCTCAGTCAGGTCCAAGCAGGCCATTCCTTTGCTCAAAATCCTCTGGGGGCTCCCTACTGCCTCTAGGATATAATCCAAATGCTTAAGCATGGCCTCGAAGGCCTTCTCCACCCTTCTCAGCCTTATCTTATGTTCCCCCCTTTAAGATTTTGAGATGCTCTACATTGCATCCATTATTCAAGTTCCTTGAACCTGATATTCATTTATTACAAAAGGCTGTTAATCATAACTAAAATGCATCCCTCCTCATCTTCAAATACCACATCTTCCAGGAAGATTTCCCTCTTCTCTGCCATTGTGAATTCTCTCTTATTCCTCAAATTACTTTGGATTTACTTATGTGTGAATACATTTGGCATCCTCCCCACTCCTACCTTTCCCCCTCCCCACCCCCGGGAATTATCACTGCCTTGAGGACACAACTAGTCTGGTCTTTTGGGGGTTTTGGTCCTTGTATCCTAAGCACAGTATCTTGTAGACAAGAGGAGCTTAATAAATGTTTGAGTGGACCTGAACTGCATTGGCATCCATGATATATGAAAAACAAAATTCAGAGGGAGGCCTACAGCTGGTTGGATGCATCTTCTCTACAGAGACCTGGACTTGAGTTCAAATCTTGGCTATGCAACTTACTGTCTATATGACGTTGGTCTAGTCAAATAAGCTTTACAGGTTTCCTCACCTATAAAATCAAAAGGTTGGACTAGATAACTTCTTTTAAAAAAAAATTTCAGCCAGGTTTGAAAAATACATTTCATTCCATGCCCTGATTCCACCATCTCTCTGTCAGTAATGGAGTAGCATACATTATCATCGGTCCCCTGAAATCATGGTTGGTCATTTAATTGATGAGAGTTCTTAAGCCTGGACTAGATAACTTTGAAGGTCCCTTTTAAACCTACATCTATGATCCAAAGGAAGACCTGGATGAGAACTGCATGAGATAAGAGCACATAGGTCTTGGATCCATAGATCTGTTGAAGGAATAAGATAAAAAATATTCTGGAGGCTCTATTAAGCTCCTTCTATGTACAGGGGACTGCCACAAGTGTGGGGAGGGATACAAGGATGAAAAAGTCCCTACCCCCAGAGCCTGTACTCAAGTAGGATCTACTTCACATGGCAGACCTTCCTCCACACGGGATACTGATCAGTGGTTCAGAAGCTCCAGATACACCTATGAACAGTATGGTCCACATTCTACATTATTCCATTTAAGGGTTTATTTGTACGATGACATCTAGATTCTCCTTCTGCTGACTTTTCTAACAGTTGCTTTTAATAATAACAGCTAAATATTTTCAATTGCACTGGTGACTGTGGTTCAACATGTGGCAACCCATTCCAGATGTCCGTGGAACTCGCAACTGGCTGTGAGCAGATTCAGAAGCAAGTTCAACGTGGCAACCTCACTCCAGAGAGTCACAGGGAATGAGTTCATGCAGGCTGAAGTCAACTGCAAGGTCCCAGATGGGGCCACATTGTACTCTGGCCTTTTCTTCATCTTACTCTTAAAAGGAAGGGCGTAGAGACAAATATTTCCCTGAAATGGGAAGGACAAAAGGGCAGACCATGGAGTTACCCAAGGAATTACCTTTCAAGCTCCAGGCTTGGAAGGATGATGGTGTCATGCGGAAGCCTGAAGAAGACTATCACTGGGACTGACATGCCTGATACAAAAGGGGACAGGAAGCTGAGCAGATAGAAGAAATGCCCCAACAACACACAGCAGTATGTAAGTGAGCCATGTGGCAAGTCAAGAGCAGATCTATCCATCCCATGTACAGTAAGGAGAGAGGAGGCTGTTCTTTTTCAACTGACAAGAAAAGATGATATAAAATAGACAGGCCATCTTTTTTTTTTTTACTTTGACCGATGATTTCACTGATGTGGGGACTCTTGGTATGGTAACTCCCTCTTTCATACGAGTCTTATAATCTTAAAGAGTGGCCTTTGAAGACAGCCAACAAGAGGATAAGTGGCTTGTTCCTGTTCACATGGCTAGTATATGTCAGGAAATACTTAAACTCAGGCCATCTTGATTCCAAGACCAGTACTCTATCCTATCATACTCCCTTTTATCTTTAGTGACTGAAGGAAGGATGGGAAGAAGGGGGAGAGAAGGGGAGGGATAGGAGGGAAGGTAGGAAGAAGAGAAGGAAGGAAGGAGGGATGGAGGAAGGAAAAGAAGGAAGGAAGGAAGGAAGAAAGGAAGAAAGGAAGGAAGGAAAGAAGGAAATAATGAAAAGAAGCTAAGAAGGAAAGGAAGAAAAGAAAGGAAGAAGGAAGGAAGAAGGAAAAGAAAGAAAGAAGGAAAGGAAGGAAGAAAAGAAAGGAAGGCAGAAAAGAAAGAAGGAAAGGAAGGAAGAAAAGAAAGGAAGGCAGAAAAGAAAGAAGGAAGGAAGTAAAGAAAGAAAATGTTTTTTCCCATGTGATTTACCACATCTTACACAGTAGGAGGTCTTAAGGATCTTGCCCAGGATCACATAGCTA
The DNA here is from genome assembly GCA_028627135.1 of Pseudochirops cupreus. Lineage (NCBI taxonomy): Eukaryota > Metazoa > Chordata > Mammalia > Diprotodontia > Pseudocheiridae > Pseudochirops > Pseudochirops cupreus. Next base: position 49,002,063 of record CM053580.1, read on the forward strand.
GTAACTGTCTAAGGCAGGACTTTAACACAGGACTTCCTGATTCCAAGCTCAGCCCTCTATCCGCTTCACCACCTAGCCAGCTGACTGCTCAAGCCCCTTGCTGCTCTACATCTACGATCCTATGTTTAAGAAAGACCTGGGTCCTAGTCTCAGAACTTCTCAGCCTTCTGACAGCCTTGTGACCATGGACGAGTCACTCCAAGGCTGTGCTTAAGCCTCAATTTCCTTATTTGTAAAATGAAGCTAATAGTGCCCACACAGCTTAGAAGGAATAAATAAGACAAAAACAAAGAGGAAAGGAACGGATGAATGTGAGGATTAAATAGACAGACCGCAATAGGACGCAAAGGCATTCTATTCTTGAGATTCCAATCTCCCCCAGCTGTTAACTGCCTTTTGGTCTGATTCAGTCCTGTCACTGCTGAGTCACACTTTATCTCATCGCACATGGTGGCTTGTTCTCCACGCAGTTATTTTCTATGCTGGGGGTAGTTGATTAAACCCATTAGACCTTAACACCAGGGTTCTCCTGGGTTCCTGGGAAACCTCCTCTTGAACTCTCTGACCCAGCACTCTGGAGTTCTTCACCTGACGTGTGGAGTCTGGATTACTTCACCCTCGGGCACTGGGCTGGGCTTTCTGCTTCCCTTCTTTTGCTTTGAACATTTTCAGCTGAATTTTGACCTCCGCTGCTTCCCAGGGAATTGCAAATTTGATGTCAGTCAGTCCTTCAACACCTTGTTTATCACGTGCCTGCTTTGTCAGTTAGTCCATCAACACTGTTTCCTGAGTGGCTGCTGGGTACTGGAGAGGTGCAAGGCTGCTGGGAGCCAGTTTGGCCCTCTTGCCCCTTTATATCCCCCACTCCTTCACCAACACCCCAGGGTCCAGTCTTCTTCCTCTGTGACACACAGGCTTTAGATAGTGATACAGAGACAGGGAACTTGGATATGTAAGATTCAGATATCTCACAGGATTCCAGAACCGGACCTATTTTAAAATTCCCTGACCAACATTTTAATGTGAGAACCATTTTAATTGAGAAAGACCAGGAAAGGTGGTTTCAGCTAGAATAGATAGTGTCACAAGTGTTTTGCCCAAGGACAAACAACCTACTTACCACTGATCTGACACAGGGACTGTCCATCAAACATCTGGCTACCAGAACCTCCTTCCCCAACCTCTAGCCTCATCAGGCACCAGCAAGAACTTGGGACATCAAATTTGCCCTATTTGACATAATGACTGCTGGATGATGTCTGTAGAGGGGTGACTGGGATCCCATTCAAAGCAGGCTAAGAATGTGGAGCCTACCACCGATCCAAAGATTTTCAGCTGTGTTTTTTTAAAGATGTTTTTCATTAGAATAGATCCAATCAAGGCATTTAGCAAGAACCTGAAATATCCTTGCTCGAAAATATGAGCACGACAAAACTGTGCATATGGAAAAGAGGAATCTTTCCCCCTGTGCAGCACTAGGCAGGCCACTCCCTTCTCTGTAGACCTCAATCATTTCCTCACCTGTAACATGAGACAATTAGACTTAATAGCTACTTCTCACATTTTTGAGAGGGCATCTAGGTGGCACAGTAGATAGAACACCAGGCCTGGAATCAGAAAGTTGTTGTTCATCCGGGTCTGACTCTTTGTGACCTCATTTGGGGTTTTCTTGGCAAAAGATACTGAAGTGGTTTGCCATTTCCTTCTCCAGCTCATTTTACAGATAAGGAAACTGAGGCAAATAGGGTTAAGTGACTTACCCAAGGTCACACAGCTAGTAAGTATCTGAGGGCAGTTTGGAACTCAGCCCTTCCTGGTTCTAGGCAGACAGGTGGTACATGGATAGAGGACTGGGTCTGGAGCCCAGGGGGTTAAGCAATTTGCCAAAAAGTCATCTAGGTAGTAAAGGGGCAGAGATGGGATTCTGAGCCCAGATTGTTAGATTCGTCTTCCAGTTTTTCACCCTACACCACACAAGAGTTCCCAACAGAGGCCTGACATGTTTCTAGAGTGTTTTACAAGTTTGTGGGAGGTTGAAGCACTAATATCATGAGGCTCCATAATAGGCAGCTGTAAAATGCAAGGTCAGTTATGAATCCAGCCTGACTTGGGAGGAGAATGGAGTCTGCTTTGAAGGACCTCAGGAGCACAAGTCCAGATTAAAATGATTTAGCTCAATCATCCCACCGGAAGTTGGATAGTAAGATCTACTGACTCATTCCATCTGCTCCTAGCACTTTATCAAAGATGCTTCAGATCTCCAACCTGATGTATAATGCAGTGGCTGACCTTCCTTTTCTCCTTCCAAGGGGCAGCGGCAATTCCATCCTGATAAGAATTGCTAAAAAGAGCAAGCAGATTTAGAAGCTGACAAGTTTCAATTCCACTCACTGCCCCTATCAGGACTGCAAGACATTTGTTTGGCTAGGAGTCACAGTCCTCATCTATGACCTGACAATAGCTCTGCACTGAACAGTGAAATCGTACAAAAATGAGATCAGAGGGCATTCATTACACCTTCCCCTCAAATGAGGTGGCTTAAATGTCAATTTTTTTTTTGCCAGATAAGCATCCAAATAAATCACCACCATCCTTTGGGCTTGCTATTGTCGAGTAAGGGCAGTGGATGATTCAAATTCTCTGTCTTTCTGTTTCAAAGTTGTTACTTTGATCGAATTCTATGGATTGCAAATAAAAAAAAAACCACCTCTCCCTGAAAGGAAAAGTGTCAAATCTTTTAATTCACTGACAAAGATTTAAAAAAAAAAAATCAACCTAAGAACTTGAGACCAAGCATAAAGCTGATTTTGACAAAAAAAAAAAAAAAGGAAATTTTTGGTAACAGTGAGAAGGTATTCATTTCTTGAATAGCTTAGAAAGTAGGATTTTATATACTTGGTCACCTCATCTCCCTCAAAGGGAACCCATAATCATCACGTGCACCAACATTTCATTTTAATTTACAAAGGAAGAACCATTTAAAATTCAGGGGTTCTTAATCTTTTTCTGTCATGTACCCTTTAAAAAGAATGTAATAATAATAATTATAGCCAGCATTTACAGAGTTCTTAGGTTTTACAAAGCACTTTAAATTCATTCTAACCTTTTGGGGGCAGTGTCTGATGTAGCCTATGGGACCTTCTTCTCCGAATAATGTTTTTAAATTAATAAAATAAAGTATATGGGATTGCAAAGGAAACTAAGTATACTGAAATACTGTTACAATAATAACAATCACACAACTCCCAGAATCCAGGCTAAGAACTTCTGAAAGGAAATGAGAGCACACATTCAATTCTGCCTCCTAAATCTGTAAAATCACCACGTTGTTGATGTCTTGATTTGGGGCCAAAGGTTGAAAAGGAGTCATCAGAGCCCACGCACAGACCAGGGCTTTGTGTACCCATGACCACTGGCTTTTAAGTCAATTACTTCTTTGGGCTCTCTTAAAGAGCATGATTCATCAAGACCAATTTGATGACTGAGGTAACTGGATCAATCATTTTGGAGTCTTTTGCCCCTTTCTGAACTAAACAGTGGCTAAGCCAATGACTGTTTCAATAACAGAAAAACACTCTACGGATGTTATCTGATTTGAGGCTCAGACAATCCTAGCAGGGGAGTGCTTATATGTAGATAACCTGTCCTCTCTGGGCCTCTGTTTCTTAATCTGTAAAATGAGGAGATTATGATGCCCAAGACCCTTTAAGGTTTTTCCCAGCACTATGTGACATCCTATGACTCCCTAACTCTTCCCATCTATTTGGAGAATTCCAGCAATTTTCAGTGCTATTAAGATCAAAGTGAACATTTTTGGTGCAATATCTACTTGGGGAGAGAAGTGGGCAACCAGCCCCAATTGCTAAAAGCAGGCCAAGGCCTGACCACTTTATTCATATATGAAACAGGTAAATTTTCAGCAGGAAAAACAATCCCATACTTCTGGGGGCAAATAAATGCAAGGTTCTAGAGTTCCCCTTTGACTGAATCAGCTTCCTTACGTCTTTCTAAAAACTCACTGCCATGTACATTTTAGCAAAGGAGATGATGTGTATTTGGGAGAAAGTTTTCTGAAATCTATCAGACAGCTGAGGTTGGTCTGTATGGCTAGTGGTGCTCTAGCTAAGGAACCGTGTTAATTAGCAACGCTTTGGGGAAGTTTCAATGTTCTCTTGTCCTACAAAAAGAGTGTCTTCAGTCAACAGTCCAAAGTTGCCTTGGCTGAGTCTATCACATCTGGTGTGTCAGTAAGTTGCAAAGGGGTCATAGCGAGCTTCAAAAGATTGCCTTTTCCATTTGGGATTTCTTCTGGCCTAGAAATTTCTCCCAGTCAAAAAGTAAACTTGGGATGATCTCAGAAGGAATAAATGGCATGGCCTGGAAAATTAAAGGAAGTAGAAGCCAAAAGCCAATTTTACATTAGAAAAAGAAAAAAAAATCAGCATCTAGGAACCCTGATTTCAAATCATGTCTCGGACCCTTTGTAGCTGTGTGATTCTGGGCAAGGTCCCATCTGTAAAATGGGAGAAACGATACCTATAGTACCTACTATCTAAGGGTTGTTGGGAGGATTGAATGAGTTGATGCATGTAAAACACATCATTTTGCTGTTACAGATACTTGGATCAATCGACCCCACTATCAGTAGGAACCCTAGCCCTACATGATTCTTCCACATCATCCCCAAGCATGTAGTATATGCCTGTATACACACACACACACACACACACACACACACACACATGAACATACCACACACACACACACATACACACACACACTCTTTAGGGCTGTCAGTACTGCTCCAGTAGTCAAAGGTCAAAACCTTCTTTCTTAGAGATAGTGACCATCAAATGGGCAATTTCCTCATCTCTAAAATCAGGGTGGTCGATCCCTACTGGCCGCACATCGGCTTAGTTTTTAAAATGTTAACATCTACATTTTATTCCATTTTAATTTACATTATTAAATATTTCCCAATCAGATTTTAATCCAGTCTCAGCTACACTTGGGAGCATTTGACTTTTCTAGTATCAATGACCTCTGAGGGCTCTTCTGGTTAGATCTAAAGTCCTTCTCTAAAGCCACATCTCTCCCCTCCTCAGATTTCCCAAGATTACTCCCTTTGCCTGGATCTCTCCTTTGCCCCTCTCACCCTCAACCACTCTGTACAAGTCCTTTCCTGCAAAAGTAACTGTAAACTCCTTGAAGGCAAAGGACACTCCCTCCCTTTCTCTCTCTCTCTCTCCCCTCCCTCCCTACTCTTTCTTTCCTTCTCACTCCCTCACTGTTTCTATCTTTCCTCCCTCTCTCTCCATCTATCCCTGCTTTTTCTCTTTATCCCCAAATGACCTGCACATAGTAGGCACCCAACTGACACACAGTCTGAATTCCAGTGCCTCTCACCATCTGCTTCCAGCAGATGGAGGCAAAGTCGCGCAGGCAGAGAATACTGCTGAGAGAAAGTAGGACAATTTCGAGTCAACAAAGCATTCTGCACAGTAAGCAGAATTTGGGTTGTTTTGCAGCAGATGGGCCCTACGGAAGCTGCCGCACTGGATATTATGAGGCTGTTTATTGTCTAGCTGGTCTGATACCCGGGGACTATTTGCCAGCATCTAGCAGTTTCCATGTCACATCAGGTTTCCTCTACAGCAGGGTAAAGAGAAAGTTCACTGACATACAGAGATATGTAGCTTGCCCCCTCCCTTCCCCAGCAAAACCAAATCATACCAAATAACTACTCAGAATTCAGAACTAGACCTAGAACTTACACTTGCTATTAGGCATTCTGCCTGTGTATTGTAGACTTTTTCTAGAATAATCTGTAGGCTCTCCACCATTCCGGATCCCAGCTAGGAATCTAAGACTAGACCATCCCTACCCCTGCCACCACAGCACCTTTACTGAATCTTGAGTGATTACTGATTTGAACAAATGACTTGTCATTGATTATTTTTATTGATTTTTGAAATAATTTTAAAAATCCATACATAGCCTTTATACAGTGTTTCTGTGCATTCTCAAAAGATCCTCTTTATATCAATTCTCCTCCAAAAATCTTCCTTCCTTGTATCTTTCTCCTAGTTCTCCCAATGCCAGGATCTGGGTATGTGATCTTGCTCTTAATTTCCTATCAATTCTTCTATGGTGGGGTCCATCAAAGACGTTTTGTGAGAGGCACAGACCAGTTCTTCTCTAGGCCTTGGCCTGTGCTCATTTGCATAGGTAGGGCTCTGGGGGATAGCTGTTAGTGCAATGAATCTTGGAAATCTATCAATGCCTCCAGCATTAACTTGACATTTCCTGCCAAGGGAAGTTTTTTTTTTTCCTTTTTTTTTCTTTTCCCTTAATTACTTGGCTGATAACCTTAAGTAAATTGGCTGCTTCTGTCCTGGTGGGGCCAGGCTCAGGAGCTGCCAAAGAGTACTCTTTGATGCTGCAGCTTTGGCAGGTTCTGGCTGTCTTACTTCTGCTGTGCTTAGGGACCCGCAGGAAGACTCTCTGCTCCTCCTGGCTGGGGCCTGGGGCTGTCAAGAGCTAGCAGGGCTACAAGTGGCTTGAACATCCCTCCTCTGACAGGTGGTGGTTGGTGTCATCATATCCTCACAAACCACAAAACCTTGAATACTGGTCTTGCCATGTAGGCTCTAGTCTTTCTTTTCTAGAGGAGGTTTTCCACAAACAGTGTTAACTCTATCTGGACATCTCTATTTTGTTTTAATTCTCTTTTGACTGGGTTTCTAGAATACAGAATACTCAATTTCCAGTTGGCAATCATTTCCTGTTATCAATGGATAGACAAGCTGACTTGTCAATGGCTTTTGAAACTATGGACCGAGTGATATAATTTTAGCTCACCTGCTTTACTATTAATGCCCCACTGTAGGACAATGTATAGAATCTGAGATTTTAGAGCTTTCAGGGTCTTTCAAAGATCTGGTCCACACTGTGAATGGTGGGAAGGGGTAGAGGGATCAAGCAATGTATTCTACAGCTTTGAGGACAGGAAGTGCTTATTTTACAGGAAGAAATTGAGGTGTGGGAGGTTAATTAACTGACTGGGTCACCTAGCTAGTATATATGGAAAGAGCCAGTGGACTAGAACCCAGATTTCTAGACTTTCTATTCAAATGCTTGAACAACAACTAAAGCCTTCCTTCTAGGGACAGCAATATTGGGCTGGGAAAGGCAGCTATGACCCTGGACCATCAAGTATCTTCTCTCCAAGGCATCAGCCTTTTCTTCTCATGGAGATACAATGGGAGCTTCAGGCAGTGAGCACCAGACACTTCTTAACATTCCTGTAGTCAGCAGGATGGAACAGATAGGGGCAGGTCCACTCTCAGCCTCATGTTGGGAGTTCCCAGTGGAAGTCCCCATTGGTACTGTTCTGCCATGATCTGGTCCTTCCCTTTGGAGGGAGATATCTCAAGGAAAATGTCCTTCCATTTCTAGTAGCATTCTGGAGAACTCTCTCCACCTTTGTTCCTAAGAAACAGGCACATACTCAGAGAAGAGGGGAATATGGCACCATCTTCTAGTACCCTTAACGTACTGATGATTCTCCATTTCTCTCCCACGCTTCCTGTGCCAGAATGCTTTCGCAGGCAGTGAGAAAAGACAGAATGAACAGGACCTGCCTCAGAGGGAATCCTGATAAGGCACAGCCAATGAGTTATAATGGGGTTTCTTTTTTCAAGTCCAGTGTGGACTAGAGAGTCACCAAGGTCCCTTCTGAATCTGAAATTTTGCAATTCTATTGTAGGACTGGAGGGATCACTTAGGAAACGGAATAATGATCATCTCAACCTCTTCTGTTGAGAGAATTAGTTGTCTAAAATAAAGGAAGAATGGCTTGTTCCCAGTTCTAGAGACACTATTGTTATGTATATAACTACACAAAACAGCCTGACCTAAGGAAACATGCCTAGCATCCTTGTACCCTAAGGAAAAACACCCTAGTTCAAAGCCTTCTTAAGAGCTGAAAGCAGGTGGATCCAGAAAGAGACAAACTGTTCCAGCGCAAGTCTGTAATCTACAGTTATAGTAAGTCACTGCTGGTTATCAGAGGTTAAGTCAATCAGCAAGGCCTGAGCTAGGGGTATCATCTGAGGACAATACAGCACAATAATAACGGAAGAAAAGAAGGCTAAACAAGAACAGTTGTGCCAGACTCGGGCACCAGCTGATTTTAAATGGCCTTAGAGGGTGAACTGCCCGTCAGGGAATACGAGAAGGAAGCTCACCACAGGAGGATTCTATTTCTGTACTTCTAACACCTACCTCAGGGCTCATTGGCCCTGGGTGGGAGGTATGGAGAGCTTCATGGAATGTCATCCATGACTTAACCTTTTATTCTCTCACAAGAGATAAGTGAGGTTCCTGTATTACCCACCATGTGTGGGTTTCTGGAATCTGTAAACTCGGAAGCTGAATGGAAGATCTGAGAGGTTCTTGTATTTGTTGAAGAGTGATTTGGGACTTGGTCCAGATTTCTGAGACTTGGGTAGAAGGCATGGACAGCTCAGCCACTAACTCAGGAGTGAGGTGGTCCTCTTTGGACATGCCTGAGTATATACTTGGTGGCACCACTTCTATCCTTGAGCCTTGCTGACTGTTGGCTTATGACCAGCCCTCACATACCACTCCCAGGAAGCAGCCTCAGCATATCCTTTGGTGGGGGGAGCTATAAGGATGAGAACTTTGAGGGAGGAGGAAGAAGAGGAAAGGAGGATGGAAGGGAGAGATGGCAGCCATGGCCTGGTATGTAGTGGGATAGGAGGACGGTAAGATGGAAGAATCCCTCTCCCATCCTATTATCACTAGGCCTTATCTCTGTAGTTGCCACCAAGGGACAGAAGCAAGGTAAGGGAAGAAGGGAAGAAAAAGTCTGTAAAAGAACAGGCTTGTGAGATAGCCTCTCACATCCCTTCCAGGTTTAGATCCATGAGCTAAGAATCTACAGTTCTAAAATCCTGCTTTCTGTTTGGAAGCAGGAGTGGGGGAGAGAAGGAGAGAGGGAATGCATTCTTGCCATCCCAAACTGAACAATGTACACATTTTCCACAGAAATATTTTCGCACGTGGTGGTCAAGTTCAATAGTGACAACAGTACTTGGGGGTACCTTATGAGTTAGTGGGATTCTTTGCTTTTTTTTTGAGGGCTAGTATGGAGAATTGAGCTACCAGGTACAATGCCATTTCTGTGGGGAAAAAAATAATGCTGAATTTCAAACAAACAACCCAAGAATGCCAGCAGGCATGAAGTGGAGACTGAACTCCCTGAAACTATAGAAAAACAGATGAAATCATAATTCTTCCATAATCACCCAAAGTATTCAACAGACAAACGCTGAAATCTCTGTAGCATTATAGGCATACCCTCACGTAAGGACATCTCAACCAAAATCTTTTTGCACTAACACTGTTAGTTCATTATAAACAAATCCTACTTTAGAGTTGTGAAATCTGGCAGTAACTATATTCGGTTACCCACCTATAACACTGTTCCAATGGAACTAACTGCTCCCCCCCTCCCTGGGAAGTTTTTTGGGATTTTTTTGCAAAGTCTAGTCAAAATGGCCATTCTTGGTGTTCCTTAGGCATGCAATGCTATCTTTCATCTCAATGCAAACTTTAATTTCTGTATAAGTAAGTGTCATCTATATGAAAGATAGAGAATTATCTCCCAGAGGAAGAGGCCAGGAGTAATGGTCAATGAGGGCTGGTACAGTGGAAAGAACACTGGATCTGGAGTCAAGAAGACTTACACATATACTAGCTGTATGACTCTAGGCAAGTCACTCAACTTTTGCCTCAGTTTCCTCAAAAGGATAACAATAGCAACCAGGTGACCGTGTTGTTGTAAGGATAAAATAGTATTTGGAAAGCTCTTTGAAAACCTTAAAGCACTATATAAATGTCATTTATTAATTATTACCATTTCCTGGAGTTGTTGAGGATTAAATGAGTTAGTATCCACGGTGTACTTTGCAAACTTTAAAGTGCTACGCAAAAAGGAGCTATGGTAAGTATAATTATAGTAATAATATTAATGATAACAACAGTGGTTATCACTGCTGGTGGTGAGATGGTGGTAAAATCTGAGGTGAGGTTAGATTATGGAAGGAGTGAAAAAGAAGGCCGGGAGGAAATATTTTTGAAGCAAAAAAGTAAGGAGGAGAAAAGGTAGATGAGAATAGGGTGGAAGTTATCTCTTGAAGAGACTAGGAGGGAGGCAGGACAAGGTGGGAGCACTGGGATGGGTAATGTGTGCTGAGTACTTCTTAACTCCACCTCTGAGCTCCTCTATGCTTAAGGATATTCCTCCCCACTTCAAGGGAGGTGAGAGTCCCAGCACTACTTGTTAACAGGTCAAGTCTAGCTGCTGGGTGGTTTTTGTCCTTCACGCTCGAAGACGACCAAAGTGACATCACTCTGTTGGGGTCAAGGTACATTGTCTCCAAATGTGAACAGCATGAGCTTGGAAGGTTGGACTTTTAAAGTCCTATACAGGTGCTATCATAAGGTGGAGGGAAGAATCACATAAAATTAGAGATAAAGGGACCCTAGAGATTATATAATCCATTCTCTCCTCCCCAATTTTACAAACGGAAGCTCAGAGAAATAAAGTAAACAGGAGATCCAAGCTATCCATAGTTACATGGAAAAACGTTCCAAATCACTAATGAGAGAAATGTAAATTTCCAGCTCACACGAGTCAGACTGGCAAAACTGACCAAAAAAAGAAAAATTACAATAGCTGGAGGGCATGTGAGAAAATAGATATTAATGCACTACTGGTGGCACTACGAACTAGTCCGGACATTCTGGAAAGCAATTTGGAACTAGGCCCGCCCCAGCCCCTCCAAAAAAAGGTCATTAAACTATGCATACCCTTTGACACAGCACTGCAACTACTCGGTCTATCCTACAAAGAGACCAAAGGAAAGGGGAAAGGATCCGTAGATTAAAAAATATTCATACCAGCTCTTTTTGTAACGGTAAAAAAGGCCAACTCGGGGGTGCCCATGCATTGGGGAAGGGCTGAACAAATTACAGTATATGGATCTGGCGGGATACGGTTGTGCCGTAAGAAATGATGAAGGGGAGGGACCGTTTCAGGGAAGCTTAAGAAGATGTGCATGAACCACCACGGGGGAAAGCGAGCAGAACTAGAACAATTCAACAGTACTGTAAAAGGCAAACAATTCTGAAAGACATAAAAACTGAGACCAACACAATGAGCAGCCGTGATTTCAGAGGGTTTGGGAGGAGGCGCGGCGCCCACCGCCTCACCAAGAGGGGCGATGGCTCAGAGTGCAGATGGACAGGGAAGGCAAAGTCGGACTTTAAATGCCGCGTAGGTGCCACCGTGAAATGATCATACAACCCCTTCCCTCCTCCCCAGTTTTACAAGCGGAAGCTCAGAGAGGTAACGGGAACAAGAAAGTTTGCAGAGGACGAAATCAAACCGCCCTATTCTATGTCCGCCTTTTCTGCTTCCTTTTTGGTTGGTTTGTTTTTTTTCTCCCCCTTACTATTTTTGGACACGGCGAATGCAGGAATTTGTTTTGCTTGACGACAAATATTTGTTGAATGAGTTTCTTTTTTCTTTCTTTTTCAATGGGAAGGGGAGGAGGAAGTCAGATTTTCATTAAATGGAAAAAATAATAATTAAAAAAGGAAAGTGATTTGTCCAAGGTGATTAAGCAAAAGCAGGACTAGATTCCAGAGAATTTGGAACTCCTAAAAGATCCCTTACCATACTATCCTCCCCTTCCCCCAACTCAAAACTTTTCAATGCTCCCTACTACCTCCCAGAAGAAGCCTCTAGGCCAGTGGTTCTCAACCTTCCTAATGCTTCGATCCTTTAATACTCAATACTCGTATGTGGGCGTATCTGCATGTGGGCAGACCCGCCTGGAGACGGACAGAGGAGCGGTGTCTCAGTTCCTAAGACCATCGGAAATATGTGTTTTCCGATGGTCTTAGGTGACCCCTGTGACCCCTGTGAAAGGGTCATTCAACCCCCAAAGGGGTTGCGACCCACAGGTTGAGAACCACTGCTCTAGGCCTTCCACCTAAATTTCCAGTCTTGTTTCACACTGTTCACCTTCTCATTCTCTCCATTCTAATCATGTCTTCTCAAATATGACCTCATCTCCTACCTATGGGGCTTTTCACCATGTGACCCCCCCAGGTCTAAAATGTACTCTTTGCCTCTTGAAATATATCATTTCTCTCCACTGAGGCTCCATCTCCTATATGAGCCCCTTCCTGACTTCCTCAGTCACTGATATTCTCTCTCCCTCTTGAAATTATTCTTTATTATTTTAATTATATTTTATATTTATCTGTCCACTTTGCCAGCCTTATTTTACATCACTCCCCTTCCCGTGAAACCAGACTCACTACTGTTCCTTCCCCAGGACACTTTATCCCAAGTCTTTATGCCATTGCATTGTCTTTCCTCCTTGACTGGTACACTCCCTCCTCACTTAATCCTTTTAGAATTACTGGTTATCCTTCAAGACTCAGCTTAAGCACTACTTTCTACTCTCCTGATCCCTCCAGATCCTCTTCAAATTGTATCAACTTAGCAATCTTTCCTCCAAAATGTTCTCCTCTTCCAAATAACTATTTCTGCTGAAAGCACCATCCTCTTCCAGTCTCCAAGGTTTAGAACCTCACCATTAAGCTTGATTCTTCATTCTCCCTCACCCCATCAGCTGCTGCATCTTGCCACTTCTTGGCCACCATAACTACACCATTCCTCCCTCGAATCTGGTTCCTCTCCATTCACACAGCTATGACCTTAGTTCAAGAACTCATTGTCCATTTCCAAGAGTACAACAGCACCTCCCTCCTTCAAATCATTGTGTACCACCAGGGACTTTCCTTAGGTACGGTTCTGCCTGTGCCACTCCCTTAACTCCACTAACTTTGGTGGTTCCTTCTTGCCTACAGAACAAAATAGAAACTTGTCTAATTAGCATTTAAAGTCCTTTACACTGGGGTTCCAACCCACCTTTCCAGCCTCACTGAGTATCACTCCTCTTTCTAGATGCTTCAATTCAACCAAACGGGTCTTCTCCTTGTCATTCACACATAACGCAAGCCTTTCCACTGGCCATCTCCCTACTTGCAATGGAATTCTTCCTCAACTGCACCTCCCAGCATCCCCCTCTTCCTTTAAGATATAGCTCAAGCAGCGTCTTCTTATGGGTCCTTTCTAGAGTCCCTCTACTGTCAGCAGCCTCTCTTCCTCACTGCTTGTATTTAGTTTTATTTATTCTCTTTAAGTTTATTTATTTTAATTTATAAGTGATCATCTGTAAGCTTGACTTTAAATTCCTTGCGGGCGAGGATTGCTTCATTCTTTGTATCTGTATTGCCCGGCACTCAGTAACCGCTTGTTTATTGATTTTATATATACCTCTCTCTCTCATTCTCTCTCTTTCTCTCTTCCCCTTTCTCTCTCTCCCTCCCTGATATGTAGGCACATAATCTACCCCGAGAAATGTAAGCTCTTGTAAGGCAAGAAGTGAGGGGCAGCTAGGTGGCTCAATGGATACAGCTCTGGCCCTAGAATCAGGAATGACCTAAGTTCAAATCTGGCCTCAGGCACTTACTAGCTGTATGTCTCTGGCCAAGTCACTTATCCCAGATTGCCTCATAAAAAAAAAAAGGAGAGGTATTTCACAATTGCCTTTGTATTCTCAGTGCCTAGCACTGTGACAGGAACTTAATACATTTTTGATTGACTATTTAACATATTAAATCTTTCTAGTAAACTGTATGCTCCTGTAAGGCTATTAATCAATTAAAAAGCTCTTAATATATGCCAGGCACTGTGCTAAGTGCAGGGGATACAAAAAAAAGGAAAAACAAATTTGCCCTTAAGGAGCTCACAGTCTTATGGGGGAGATGCTATGTCAATAACTAGGTATATTTGAGATTTATACCAAGTAGATGGAAGATTCTCAGAGCAGAAGACACCAGCAGCTAGGATGGGGTGGGAGACTGGGGAAGACCTCCTGGAGAAAGTAGGATCTTACATGAAAAACGTTAAGAAGCCAGAGAAGCAAAGGAAGGAAAGGCATTCTAGATGGCAGGGACTGCCAGGGAAAAGGCAAGAAGGTGAGAAATGGGATATCATATATTAGGAACAGCAAATAAACTGGTGTAGACAGAGTGTAGAGTCTATCTAGAGAGAAGGGTAGCCAGGAGCCAGCTAGAGAAGAGCTTGAAACAGTGGAGGGGTTATACTGGATGCTGAAGCCAAGAGGCAACCACCGGAGTCTATGAGGGCAGGGACTGGTGTGTTTTTGTCTCAGTGTCCCACTTCCTAGTGCAGGTAGGTCCTGGGCTTTGTAGACACTAGATAAATGTTTGTAGACTTGAATTGGATCTGGGTAGCTGTGGGGAAGATGATCTGCCAACGTGATAGTGTTTTGTCAATGTGAGTTGCTGTTTTTATTATTCTGAACCTGTCAAGTGTGTTTTCTGCTGTCCCACACTGCCTCCATTTCCCTGAGTTAGCCTTGAATAAGCAGGTTCACTCTACTTTAAGGCTTTAAAACGCTATGCCCTAACCACGTTTCCCACACAGCCTCAGCTTATTTGATTAATTGCTAGCACAGACTTAGCTTTTTCTCTGTGATCCTACAAATGCCTTGTTTTCATTCCTCCAGCTCAGGTCTCTTACTCTACTAGTGTTGGTCCACTGACTGGCAGAAAAGAGTTCAGTCACTGGGTCAGTCAATGAACAAGTATGCATTAAGCCCTCATTCTGTGCTAGGCACTGGGGATGCAAAGAAAGGCAAAAAGCAGACCCTCTCCTCAGGAAGTTTGACCTAATGGGAGAGATAACATGGAGGCAACCTTGTCCCAAGATAATTAAAGGGAGAAGAAAGTCTAGCCAGTCCTTCCTACCTCAAGTGACTGATTCATGCAACCCCAGGACTTAAGGGCTGGGAGGGACATTAAAAGTCACTTGCTAGACCAGGCTGACCACATCATTTTACACAGGAGGTAACAGAGAGAGAAGCCAGGTGGCACAGTGGATAGAGTGCCAACCTGGAGGCAAGAAGACCTGAGTTCAAATGCGGGTCTCAGACACTCTAGCTGTGTGACCCTGGGCAAATCACTTAACCCTGTTTGCCTCAGTTTCGTCATCTGTAAAATGAGCTGGAGAAGGAAATGGCAAACCACTTTAGTATCTTTGCCAAGAAAACCCCAAATGGGGTCATGGAGAATTGAACATGACCAAAAAAATGACTGAACACAACAGGTACCAAGTGGAAAAACTAGGATTTGATCACAGGTCCTCTGACCACACCACTGTTTTGAAATCAAAAAGAAAAATCTTATTTCTAAAAAAATAACCAATCTATGTGTATGTGGAAAAGACAAAATGGTGTAAGGGATTATGTAGTGAGGGATGTAGTCAGAGAACTGAAAGCCTTTAGTCAACAAAAGTAAGAAAAAACACCCCAAATCCTGAGTAAGCCGATAAGGCTTTCTTTGATCAAACAAAAAGCATTTCTTAAGTCTCCCAGAAAATGGGAGACATTGTACACAGTTTGGGGTGGGGAGGGGAAAAATCTATAGACCAAAAAACCCTAACAAACCCCAAACAAACAAAAAACGAACAGTTTCTGTCCTCAAGGAGCTTATAGTCTGTCAGAGAAGCTGACATTCTAAGGAAGCAGCTTACATTCTATGACAGAGAGCTGTGCTTCCTAAGAACTCCAATTGTTGATGAGAACCTGTTTCTATCCTAATACACACGCACGCACACACACACACACACACACACACACACACACACACCCACACACACGGAGTTTTGTACATGGGAAGGGATCAGGGAAGAGTGGTCCCCTTGTCTCCCCCTCCTTTCTCTATTCCACTCATCCCCACCAATCTGAAGTCAAACCTTTTGGGTCATTCAAATGCTGACCTCTGACTTGCTCTGACAAAGGCAACCAGCACTACCTGTGGGCTCCTGGAGGGCGGGGACTGTCTTTTGCCTTTCTTCGCCTAGAGCAGAGGTTCTCAACCTGTGGGTCGTGACCCCTTTGGGGGTGGAATGACCCTTTCACAGGGGTCACCTAAGACCATTGGAAAACACATAATTCCAATGGTCTTAGGAAGCAAGACACTGCTCCTCTATCCATCTTCAGGCGGGTCTGCCCACATGCAGATACACCCACATACGAGTGTTAAAGGGTCCTGGCATTAGGAAGGTTGAGAACCACTGGCCTAGAGCTTAGCACAGTGCCAGGCATAAAGTAAGTGAATGACCAGTACATTTTCAAATGTAGAGGGCTACCTGCATATGTCTATGTGTGCCTTAATCAATCAATCAACAATGATTACGTGCCTCCGGTGTATCAGGTACAGAGCTATTTTTGTTGCTCAGTCATTTCCATCATGTCCTACTCTTCCTGAGCCCATTTGGGGATTTTCTTGGCAAAGATATGGAGTGGTTTGCCATTTCCTTCTCTAGCTCATTTTACAGATGAGAAAACTGAGGCAAACACAGTTAAGTGACTTGCCCAGAGTCACATAATTAGTAAGTGTCTGAGGCTGGATTCAAACTCATGAAAATGAGTTTTTCTGATTCCCAGTTGAGTGTTCTATCCATTGTACCACTCAGCTGCCCCTTACCTATCTATATACATACATATATACATAGGCATTTAGATACATCTCTTTCTATATACCTATATCTAGACACAGATACATATTTTTAGATAAATACATATATCTATATCCTCTCTATATATCTATGTCTATGCCTCTCTCTCCATAAATGAATATATGTGTATATATATGTGTGTATGTGTTTATATAGATATATGTATATATATATTTCTATATCCATATATAGATATATGGAAGGAGAGAACGAGCTTGGAAAAGGGCAGAGCCATAAGATGTCGTTTAAATTATAATAACATCAAGGGGCTTATGATTTGGATTAGAAAGGTGGTATATAAAGCCGGAAATACAAAGAAGCCAAGATGCTATTTTCATGCATTTATCCTGGTATAGAAAAAAAACATGAGGAAGGGTGAATCTTTAGCAAAGGCTGAGAACCAATGACTGTTCTAAAAAGGACACATTTTCATGAGTCATTTGCAGCTTTAAATACCATGTAAAAAAAAGAAATGAGTTTAAAAAAAATCACACACACACACACACACACA
Source organism: Pseudochirops cupreus (assembly GCA_028627135.1). Taxonomy (NCBI): domain Eukaryota; kingdom Metazoa; phylum Chordata; class Mammalia; order Diprotodontia; family Pseudocheiridae; genus Pseudochirops; species Pseudochirops cupreus. Next base: position 49,019,285 of record CM053580.1, read on the forward strand.
CACACACACACAGAAACTGACTTTCATTTGATGCAGCAATCCCTCCCCTATAAAATTACATTATTCAGCTTCAGGAAGAGAAAAAAAGGAAACTTTTCACGTTTATGACGGTACTATTAGAAGGAAGCCCTATAAATGCAGTGTTGTTAAATTTCAAAGACAAAACTCCCAACCTCCCAACAAGGGGGTGATTCCCGCTGATAAAGCAAGGCCAGTCAGACCTAAAAGGTTGTTAGCCCCCAGACAATCGATGAAGGCATCTAGGTATCTGACTGATGTCCGGGTCTGATGAACCAAGCCCTGCAAGCACCATACGGGTCGACCTGCCTCTATCAAAACTTAAGTCTCCTTCCTGTTATTTACCTCCAACGACATATACTGCAATTCTTCTGCTAAGGATGTTTGATCCTGCTAATTATGCTGGAGTGCCAGGACAGTATTTCAGAGTTCACAAATTGCTCCTGGGCATGGTACAAATTATACATAATGCATTACACTGTAATTGCTGTATTGTGAACTTGGCGTGCCTTTCCAATATAAAAAATACCGACATTCAAGGAGTTTTATTATAAAAACCAGAAGGGATTCTTTCAGATTATAAACATCTGAAGACGTAGCATTCTCATGAATTCCAGCCAGCTATTCTGGACACATAGAGGGCGGGAAGGCTGAAAAATCAAAGCAAAAAATATACTTCATCTTAATGTTTACAAGGGAAGAAAAAAGGTAGTTATTAGGCCAAGAATACATTAACATGCAAACAAAAAAAAAAGAGGAAAGAATCCAAGTTGGGAGGTCAAATACCTTTCATGTTATAGAGGAGAGATGGGAGTGAAGAGATCCGGGTTCTTCCACTGGCCCTGCTACTGAGCTAATCATGTGACTTATAGAAAATTATTTCTTCCGTGTGACCTTGGTTGAGTTACTTTACCCCAACCTGCCCTGCCTTGCTCCTTCCAAAAAAGCAAAAAAATAAAGGGAAATTATTTCTTCACCTTTCTGGGCCTCAGTTTACTTCCTTGAAAAATGAGATGGCTGGATGACTTCTCTGCTCCCTTCCGACTCTGACATCCTGGGTTTCTATGATTCTCCTAGACTACAAGAGGACACAGCAGGTAAGTGACCAGAACGACAAAGATTGCTTTAGCAAAGGCTAAAGAACAGGAAAACAAAAGGCACTCCTGACCAGAAGCGCGGCTCTCATGTTCCTCATTTTCAGAAACTGGCAGATATCATTTAAAAAAACATAAGAAAAAAGAAGAGAAAGAAAACAAGAAGACAGACCACAAGGTTATTCTGTCTGAATCTTACCACACTAGAAATTAAGACATCTTAGTATTATTATGAAAATAGTTTTGGTCGTGGGGACCCTTGAAAGGGTGAAGAGGGCCTTAGGCACTGTTGGTGGTCCCTGGACCAGACTTCAAGTTAGAACTTGCGTCTGATTCCAAAGTTCTTTCCCCTGCGTGAAACAAGGTGAAATTTCAGTAATCAATAAAATATCAAGTCAACTTGAATTCAAAAGGATAGGAAAACCTCTCCTTGGACTTTTTTTTTAATGTAGAAAGGGATTACGAGGCTAATGCTGTTATCAAAGATCACTGGCACGGGCTAAGCGCTTGCACCATTCCAGATACCTTACCAAGGAGCGTACCCTGCATGCAGAAGATACGGTTCCTGCCCTCGAGGATAAACACCAAGAGGCCAGGTGGGGCGTCTGCTGCCAACAAGACCGAGGTAGGAAAATGAGATCTAAGATTCATTCTGTTTGTTTTCATTCACCTCTCTCACCAGAAAGTCAAACAGGGCCCATTACAAAACACCCTTCTGCCTGGAAGGGGACTTCAACAAGCTTAATGAACTGGCCTGCCGAACTACAAAGAATGAAATGTCCCTTTCCCCGAGTCCTACAGTGACCCTGGGATCCTGAAAGCAGCAGCAGCTGAGCCCTGAGCTCTGGAAGGCTCAGGGAGGGGCTACAAGTATGGTGTGAGTGATGGGCACTGCGTGAGCACTCTCCCAAGGGTGAGTCATAGAGAATCATCTACTAAGGACAGGACGGGGAGAGGCTCGACCTACCTCAGCAGAAACAACCCTCATGGACCTCTTCGTGATTCTCCCTCCCTCTTCTAGATAAATATATATCTATAGCTGCAGAGAATTTCCCCTCAGTCTGGTGCATAGTGGTGGAAGGCAGGTTTGTAGGCAACGGTGTGTTTTATCTTCATGATCTCATTAAGCTGTAGCACGGTCTAAGAGAACGAGAGAGAGAGAGACAGACACAGAGAGAGACAGAGAGAGAGAAACAGAGAGAGACAGAGAGAGAGACAGAGACAGAGACAGAGAGACAGAGACAGAGACAGAGAGACAGAGAGAGAGGGAGGGAGGGAGAGAGAGAGAGAGAGACAGAGAGAGAGACAGAGAGAGAGAGAGACAGAGAGAGAGACAGAGAGAGAGACAGAGACAGAGACAGAGAGAGAGAGAGACAGAGAGAGA
>CM053580.1:49022280-49045744 GCA_028627135.1 Pseudochirops cupreus
AGACAGAAAGAGAGAGAGACAGAGAAAGGGAGGGAGGGAGAGAGAGAGAAAGAGAAAGAGAGAGAGAGATCTGGAGTCAGAGGATTTGGGTTTGAATGGGGCTCTGATATTTATTACTGTGCAATCTTGGGCAAGTGACTTAACCTCTCAGGACTTCTGTTTCCTTGTCTGTAAAATAAAGGGAATGGACCAGATGACTTTGAGGATCACATTCAGCTCTAAGTCTATGGCGTCATGATCTACATTGATTTAGGGAGAGAGGAGCAGATAACTGAGAATCAAGGAGTTCAGAGTCAGAGCTTGCGTCTGATTCCAAAGTTCTTTCCACTGCGCGAAATAAGATGAAATTTCAGTCATCAATAAAGTGTAAAGTCAATTTGAATTCAAAAGGTCAAACGCAAGAATACAGAATATGGGATACGAAACTGGACAACAGCTCACATAAAGAAAAGTTGAGGGCCTGGTTGTAGACTGGAAGCTCAATATAATTCAACAAAAAGGGCACCATGATCTCACACTGCACCAATACAACAACAGTATTAGGAATGACATTATTATGTCATTATATTATAAGCCATTTTGTTGTTGACTTGTTTCAGTCGTGTCTGACTCTCTATGACTCCATTTGGGGTTTTCTTGACAGAGATACTAGAGTGATTTGCCATTTCCTTCTACAATTCATTTTACAGATGAGGAAACTGAGGCAAACAGGGTTAGGTGACTTGTCCAGGGTCACACAGCTAGTGAGTGTCTGAGGCCAGACTTGAATTCAGGTCTTCCTGACTGCAGGTCTAGTGCTCTATCCACTGTGCCACCCAGCTGCCTGGGATTGTAGAACACAGTGGTTCTCAAACCTTTTGGCCTCAGGATCTTTTTATATTCTTATAAATTATTAAGGACCCCTTTCCCAAAGAGTTTTTATTTATGTGGATTATATTTACCATATTAGAAATTAAAACATCTTAGTATTATTATGAAAATAGTTTTGATCGTGGGGACTCTTGAAAGGGTGAAGAGGGCCTTAGGCACTGTCAGTGGTCCCTGGATCAGACTTGGAGAACTGTTGCTATACAATTCTCACTGTTGTATATATTTTCAGGGAATTCAAACCTAAGCCACATGAGGATTAGTGGAATCCCAACTCACTATAGATGGCACTATATTCAAATATCAGGAAGCTGGGTGGTGATGGATAAGGCATCAATCTCCATAACTAGGGATTATGGGTTCATGTCCTATCTGGGTAGCAGCATTTCTATTATGGGCAACTAAGGGGTACAGCAGACAGAGTGTGGGGCTTGGAAGCAGGAAAACTCATCTTCCCGAGTTCAAATCTGGCCTCAGACACTCTCTAGTTGTGTGACCTTGGGCAAGTCACTTAATCTGTTTGCCTCAGTTTCCTCATCTGTAAGATGAACTGGAGAAAGAAATGGCAAACCACTGCAGTATCTCTGCCAAGAAAACCCCAAATGGGGTCACAAAGAATTGGACATGACTGAATAATGACTGAACAACAACTCAAATGTCCCAATATTTGAGTCTACCAGCACTGCACATCTTCATGTATGGTGCTTATCTGTGAGACTCTTCTTCACACCCTCTTCCCCTGAGTCCCCCATGGGGAGTCCACTCAACATGCTAAGGGTCTTTTTCTCTTGACATCAGAAGGACACCACTGGAACCCTCTGGTTGTACACCTGTTACTCCCTGACCTAGCCACAGGAACAACCCATCTCTTTCATTCAGATGTTTCCCAGATGATGTCCTCTTCTCCAATTCTCCCAAGTTCCTCATTTCTTACATGTTACATACTGCTCACATCTACCATGTGCCTCATGCACTGACTTTGGTGGTTTACATAATTCCTTAGAGATTTCCACGTTTCGTGACTAACTGCCATATAATACTGCTTTAGTGCGGGTGCTGAAAAGATGAGTCTTTGTTCCTAAGAGAAGTTTAAGGTCATTAAAGGAGCTTCTCCATTTCCTGAAGACAACTCATCCGGCTTTCTTCCTCCTGTTCAAAGAGCACTTTAAGGATTACAATCACTTTACATACAACATCCAAAGTATAGAAATAATCTGACTCCTAGTTAACCTAAGAGGAAATCAAGAGTCAGTGAGATGAAATTTCTTTCCTAGGACTACACAGGTAGCAAAGGTCAGGGCAAGGGTTTGAACCTAGGCTTCCCAATTCAAAAATCTAATGCTCTAACTCTACTATTTGAGCTTGGAGAAGAGATGATTTAAAGGAGACATGACAGTTGACCTCCAAATGGCAGACCTAAGACCAGCTGGATAAAAGAGATACCATCCTTGAAATTATCCTGAGGTTGAACAGTAGTGAATTCCTAGTCACCAGAAATCTTAGTCAAACAACATGACTAAGGATGCTCTGGGTGGGACTATTGCTTCAAGTAAAGGAATGGACTACATGACCTGAGAGGTCCTTTCTCAGCTCTGTGGTTGTAGGACTGATTGCATGGTCCTAGGACCAGTGAGAATTCATTCTAGTTCTCACAGCATCTGCCCCTTTCTCTCTATTCATGTGGTACCACCCAAGTTCAGGCCCTTATCTCTTGTCTAGACTGCTTTATTAACCTAGACTATGAACTCTGAGTGCAGATTGAAGCATTTTTTCATTTTCTTTTTTTTTCCTCTCCCCCCCTCCCCAAATGGCTAGTATGGAAATATGCTTTTGCATGACTTCACATATATACAATGGGTATCATATTGCTTGCCTCCTCAGTGGGTGGAGGAGGCATTAGAGGGAGAAATTCAGAACTCAAAATTTTTAAAAAATGAATGTTAAAACTAAATTAATTTTTTAAAAGAGGAATATTTTGTTAACCGTGAAAAATTAAAAAATAAAGTTGCCACTGAGTTGTATGGTAACCTTGCATTGTATGGCAGGGGAAATGGGGTTCAGCTCTTTCTGGGTGATGTAACTTACTTCAAGTCACATGGAAAGCACAGAGATGGGACTAGAACCAGGACTCTCTCAATGCTAACTCCACTGACTTTTCTACCACGAGAGTAATAAAATTCTTTACTATACTTTCAAGTTAAACTGCGCCCACCCCCAACTCTAAAACTGCTCAGCTGCCCACAAAGCACTGTCAGTCAAGTTGTATACTGCAAATAACACAAGTTGTTTAGAAAAGTTCCGTTAATCTTTGAAGCTGGGCCACAAATACTCAAACGTGCATTTGGCAGGTAGCTCACCTTCCATCAAAGAATTCTGTGTTTCTCAACTGACTTGTCCTCCCACCTGGTTCAACAGTGACCAAATGGCTCAGCCAACTTCAAACCTAATTTAAGACCAAAGGTTGACAGCAAACAACTCTCAGAACTGCCGGGGACTTTAGGGAGAGCACAGTGCATGGAAGGCTGACAAGATTGGGTCCCAGCTGTTGACTCAAACAGTTACATGCAGTGCTGGGTAAAATTTACAATTGGATGAAAAAGTGCATTCATTGGCTGTCTGCCGAGATTGGGGCGCCAGCACCCAGAGGCAAGCACATGAAAGACCACAAGAAAAGTTGAATTTATTCCACCTTTTAAAGGCTCCCAACTGAAAAGAAAGTGCTCACCCAATCTACTACAAAACTACTTTTAAAAAGGGAATCTTAGGGGTTAATCTCTAACCAGAAGCAGCAGCCATGAATTTAGTTCTTGGATTGAAATTTCCCACCCACCTAACAGACCCTAGGGCCATTCAACAACTCACAGATATGGTAAAAAGATATCACATTCACTCTGTATCCAGTAAACCAGGCCAAAGGTTCAATGTAAGATCCACAAGGACTCTGTACTCATTTCAAAATGGAAAGGTTTGGAGTTTCCAACAGAGCTAAAATCTTTGAAAGTTTTAAGTTTGTTTAATCATGGCCCCAGTGACCTTCAGACTTGGGAAGATGATTTAAAAACTCTATACTTGAATATTTCAAATCCATGTCAACAACAGAATATAACATTATTGTTGGCAACCTTCTTGGGTCTCATAGGACAGTATCTCCATCTGCCAGGAGGCTAAACCTCAAGGAAAGACCTAGGATTACAAGTCGCCCTCAAGAAATGTCTCCCTCACCACTCATGAGCTTGCTACTAAATGGTTAGTTAACATAACTTCCATCCTTTTATATTCACCCTGTCCCAGCGATTTTTGAACTTCTGTCTGCCAGTGAAAAAGGCCACATTCTCAGTCCTCAACTAGCCATTTTCCTCATGCTTATCCACCTCTTTTCTCTCTCTTTCTGTGTCTCTCTTCCCCCCAACCCCGCGCCCATGCCCATGCCCCGTCCCTCTCCATCTCTCCCTCCACACTCAATGTTACACACTAGACTTGCTTGGTCTCCTTTCCTCTGTGCCCTCTGGAATGCTAGCTCCATTAACTCCTTTTCATCCTACACCCCCTTCTTGTGTACTCTTAGGTCTTCTGGCCCTCACCAAGACACAGCATCCTCCTGATGACGATGGTTCCCTTGCTACTCTTTTTCAAAAGTGGCTACTCTTTCTTTTATGCCCTGACTCAATGTCCATAATAGTGGAGTTGGAATACTCTTTGCTCCCCATTGCCACTTCCAAACCTTCCTTGGTCTACCTTCACTAAGCAATTTCTCCTTCTTTGAGATTTGTGCTATCCCAAATTTATCAACCAATTCAGATCCTGGTGACTTATTTACAGACCTCTAAGACATTCTCCTCCTTCCTCAATGAGATCAGTGCTTAGCTCTCTTCTCCATCTCCTGGCCTCATACTAGGGGACTTCAATGTATATGCTAAGACTTCCTCAAATACCCCAATGTGGATGCTCATCCAGGTCACACCTGCTCTCCGCGTGTGCTGCCCAAGCCACCACCCTCCTCCTTTTTGTTCCTCTCTATTTTATCTCATCAGCTGACCTCATCGGCTCTCATGGTTTACATTATTTTCTACGTATATTATTCCAAGATCTATATATCTAATAAACATAAAACTTATATTTATATCTATGTATAATATACAAACACACAAGAAAACTATCTCTACATGTCTATCTAATAAGTACCTGATAAATGTTTATTGCTCTAGCACTCTCTAAGAAGCTACAGTTAATCACATATCTCCAACTGTCTCTTGGGTACCTCAGCTGGGGATGGCCCACAGATATCTCAAACTCAACACATCCAGAACTCATTATCTTTCCCCCCAAACCATTCTCTCTTCCAAACTTCTAAATTACCATCGATAGCACCACCACTCTCTGAACAACAAAGGCTTTCAACTTCAATGGCATTCTTGACCCTCACTCACTCACACCATGTATTTAGTTCATTGGCAAATCTGTTTTTTCCCTGCCTTTCTTTACACTATCACTTAGATACACTGCCTTTCCCCCACTCATATAGCCACAATTCTAGCTCAGGGTTCCATCACTAAACTACTATAATAGTAGCCTTCTAACTGCTGTCCCTACTCCAACCCATCCTTCACTCAGCAGTCAAGGTGACTTGGTCTAAATGGTTGGTCTCACCATGTCATCCCCCTGTCCCATGAACTATGGTGATCCCACAGTACCTCCAAGATCAAATACAAAGCCAGTTATTTGTCATTTAAAGTTCTTCATAATGTTATCTCCCTCCAGAAAGAAGTAATGGACTGAAGAGGACAAAGTGAAGCTTTTTCTCTTTTGGATATGGCTAATGTGGAAATTTGTTTTGCTTGATCATACACATATGCAAGGAGATTTTGTTTTTCTTGTTTTCTCGATGGTTAGGAGAGGTAGGAGAATTCAGAATTGAAGATAAACTAAAACTTATTTTAAAAAAATACTCTTCATAAGCTGGCACCTTCCTACTTTTCCTGCTTTTTAATCTGTTACTTCCCTCTATGATTCAGCCACAAGGACCTTCTTATAGTTCCTTGAACTCTGACCCTCCATCTACTACCTCCATGCCTTTCTACTGGCCATCCTCCATTCCTGGGATGCTCTGCCCCTTCTCTTCCGTCTCATAGCTTCCCTGGCTCCTTCAAGACCCAGTTCAAATCCTAACTTTTGCAGGAAGCCTTTCTGGTTCTCCCCAGTTGCTAAAGCCTTTCCCTTTCAGATTATTTTCATTCACTTTGCATAGATCTTATATCTATGTAAGATATATACTATATACAATATGTTGTATACACACACATATATTTATATATAAACTAGAAAGAGGTCACAGGTAAATAACTAGTTACCTATAAATTACTAGGTAACTAGTACTTTACATGTTATCTGTAGAATGTGAGTTCCTTGAAGGAAAGGGCTGTTTTTTTGCCTGACACACTGGGAGTATGCAGCAGATAGAGTCAGGGCCTTGAGTCAGGAAGGCCTGAACTCAAATTTACCCTCAGACACTTTATTAGCTGTGTGACCCTAGGGCAATTCAATTCATTTCATCTCTATTTGCCCCAGTTTCCTCCACTGTAAAATGTAATGGGGACAATACTAGCATCTACCTTGCAGGGTTCTTTTTTTTTTTTTTGCTTTTTGGAGAGGGAAGGTAGGGCAATTGGGGTTAAGTGACTTGCCCAAGGTCACACAGGTAGTTTTGTGTTAAGTGTCTGAGGCAGGATTTGAACCCAGGTCCTCCTGACTCCAGGGCCGGTGCTCTATTCACTATGCGATCTAGCTGCCCCAACCTTACACAGGGTTCTTGTGAGGATCAAATGAGATCATATTTGTAAAAAGTATTTAGCACAGTGCCCGGGACACAGCAGGTGCCACATTGATGCTTATTCTTTTCCCTTGTATCACTAAAGATGGAGTCTACAAAAAAATCCAATTATCTCCCTCTCCCTTCCCCCTTCCCTCCTCCCTCCCCTCTCTTCTTCTTCTCTCTCTTTCTCTTTCTCTCTCTCTCCCTCTCCCTCCCTCTCTCTCTCTCTCTCTGTCTCGGTCTCTCTGTCTCTCTCTCCTCTCTCTCTGTCTCTCTCCCCCCCACCCCCTCTTTCTCTCAAATGAGTCATCTACTCATGCTTCTTCCATATAGCCAACTGACACTAATAGGTCCAGATGAGTTTGGAGGAAAGATGGGAAGTCACTTAAGGACATTTTGAAGAAGACAGTTTTTGATACTGGCTACAAGCCATAGACCACTAGTCTCCAAAGACACAATTCAGATCACCTACTAGCCAAGGAAGAGGTACATGGCGGGATTAAATAAAAGGTGGTATATGACCAATAAGAAAATTCACAGGAAAAATGTCACAAGGGATATCAGACAGAGACGTCCAAGAAAAGGATGTGGGCTGTTCACAGGGAAAGCATGAGGGATAGGAGGGGTCTCCCACCTTTGCCTAAGCTTGGAAATTCTGGACTCCTGAGGGGTCCCTGGGAAAATTGCAAGGTATAATTTGGGGTATGAGCTAGTTCTGATAGTTCAGAGCAGTGGTTCTCAACCTTCCTAATGCTGAGACCCTTTTTATACTCCTATCTGGGCGTATCTGGAGATGGATAGAGGAGTGGTGTCCCGGTTCCTAAGACCACTGGAAATAGGTGTTTTCCGACAGTCTTAGGTGACCCCTGTGACCCTGTGAAAGGATCGTTCAACCTCCAAAGGAGTCTCAACCCAGAGGTTGAGAACCACTGGTTCAGAGGGATCTGAAAACCAACTCATTCCAGTAACCCTACAGAGGATTGTGGGGAGGTATTGTGGAAGAGAGGAGTAGGGAAGGAGGAGGAGGTGGAATGGCTGAATTTCCCTGCTCTGCTCCACTTTGGGAATCAATTTGTCTGTATCTTTTCTACTTTCCTGATGCCTGCCTAGTAGGAGTGAGGTCCCCCTCAACAATTTGTACTACTTCCTTATTTTCAACTGCCAACAAAATAGGTCTCTGGCTTAATCTCTGCAGAAAATCGAGGGTTCTAAAATAACAGCTCAGATTTTATGTAGCATTTTGAGATTTGCAATGTACTCTATCTTTTCACAACAAACCCATGAAGGACAGAGTGGAAGTATAATTTTCCTCACTTTATAAGTGAGAGAATGGAGGCTCAGAAAGATTGAGTGAGTGACCTACAAGTGTTCCCAAAGCCATTAAGTATCAGAGCCAGGAAATGTGCATTAAAGGCATGTTTGGAAAGAAATAAGAATCTTTGTTGTGTATAAAATAAAAATCTTACTAAAATAAAAGCATAGCCTAGACATGCCCGAGGTCATTAACACCCAGGCTCCTTTAAATGAACAGAATACTCCAGAACATTGGAGCATCCGTAACGAAAATGATCCCATATGCTTGAAATCAGATTCTGAAGCCCTATGGAGTAAATATTTTTCTTTAAAATGGACACTTAATTGTGACTCTGGCTGAGACTATGGCTGATCATAAGACAATTCGGAGAACTGCCAAGAACTATATTCCTAATATCTGACTGCTCTTGTAACTCAACCATATTATCAGAGAAAAGGGGCTGGCACAGAAAAGTAAATCTGGAAAGAGGGTAGGAGGGATGGTCTTGGAAAACAGAGCTCATGTGTCCTCTTAGATCCACCAAGGGCTTCCTGTGTGGTCTTTGAGAGGTCTGTCACAGCCTCCCTGAATTTCAACTCCACCCATCTGATCTTTATCAGTGTATTTCCTACCATACCATAGAGGGTCGTAGAAAGAAAGTTTGACAGAATCTCTGCTTTTGAGTTCAGGCTTGAATTCTCACCAGCTAGAGCAAGTACTTAACCTCGCTGAATCTTAATGCCTTCACCTGTAAAAGAGCCAGCAACACTTGTTTTTACTTATATCTGTCTCATAGGATGCCTGGGAAGAGAAGACTTTGCAAACTGCAGAGCTGCTACAGACCAATCAGTGAACTGGATTCATCAAGGGCTTATTCCATACCCGGTGCTGGGGACACAGAGGAGGCAAAAATTAGGTCTCTGTCCTCACGCAGGTCCCAGACCAATAGCAGAGACAACAATTACTACAAACATACAGGATACACACAGTATCAATGGAGGGAAGGCCCTGAGCCTTCCCTAGCACTCACAGCAAACACCGATCTCCACCATTCACTGAGTCTCCTGTCTGCTTTCAGAGCCAACTGACAACCAGCCAGACAGACAGACTTGGATGTTCAAGGTCTCTGCATCTAGCAAAACCTTCATCTGTAAGAGGAAATTCTAGGGAGGCCAAAGTTAAAATGGCTTTATTTTGATCCAAGGAACACACCTGGTTCCATAAGAAAGCTGCCACAAGCATACAATCCCGGGTGTTTTGTCTAAGCAGAGAAATCTGGAGAACCTTTAAGACCAGGAGTTCTTAACCTGAGGCCTGGGAACACACACACACACACAAACACTGCAATATAGACATGTTCCTATGCATATACATGCATGTAATGTGTACACATACATACATGAAATGTAATGCATGCTTATGTACTTGCACATGTCATATATACACATACACTTATATCTAGATCTAAATACACATACATGCAATGTAAGATATACCTTGTGCATTTAATAGGCATTGGCATGCACATACATATGTGTAAACACATGTGTAAATGTAGGCACACATATACATGCACATATTATAGATGCCTATGTTGGGGTGTGTATGCACATATATATGTGCATACACACATACTATACAACACATGCATGTGTATAGAAATAAATATACATGCATGCATGCAATGTCATATATACCTATATATGCACCACAATGTAATGTGCATGTGCCCACATGCACATGCATCTGTACAAATGCACATGTAAACATGGTCATGCACTCAACGTGTAAATGCACATGTGATGCATGCCGATGTGGCTGTGTACATACACATGCAATGTAATATGCAATGTATGCACATGTGTGTATACGTGTGAAATATATGCATATGCAATTAGCTTCCTTTGCAATCCTGTACATTTTATTTTGTGCACATTATTCTGTGAAGCGGGCCACAGGCTTCACCAGGCAGCCAACAGGGTCCATGAACCCAAAAAAGATGAAGAGCCCCTGCTTTCTGGAGATATTTCAATCCCCACCCTGCAGCCACTTTGTGAGTTGCCCTGACGCTCTCAGCTGCCAATGGCAGGCAGGAGGGAGGCCCCGGCCCTCTATCATTCACGGACACACGTCCTTCTCAAGCGTTCCTCAGCCCTGAGAGCAAAGGGCCAGGTTAACTACAACCCAGGATGTCATAAAGGAATGAAAGAGAAGCTGCAGCCGTGAACTTTTCAGAATAGAAGTCGACTCCCCACCCCCGGTGGTTGGGGGCCCCTTCCCCAGCTTTTGCCATTTTCTTTGTGTCTCACCACAGGATGTGTGTTAAGATGATCTACTGTGTGTTTAAATAGACCATTAAAAAAAATGAACCCACACACGCACAAGGCACAAAACCCTGAAGGACTGAACATTATGAAAAACGAAAATTTACTAAAAATATATCTGAAAAGTGCTTCAAACAGAAAATTACATTTAGGAAATAACATTTTAATGACTTAAGCACGAGTGACTCAAAAACATATGGATTAAATTTCCTTCAAAATACATATGGGTTTAAAAATTGAAGAACTGCTGGGCAAAATAAGTTTGGGTCTGTAGACCCCCACCCTATGCTGAAAAATTAGATAGATGTCTGACACAGGCCAATGGGATTCCTATTTTGATTGGCCTCAAGGGACAGATGTGCCTGTTTGCTGACTGAGTAGTCATTACCTAAAAAAAAAAAGTTGGCAGCTATTTTTCTTTGAAGTTATTTTAACGATCTTTCCTAATGAAGGCAGGATGGTCAATTACTGATAAATACAAAGACAGCATGGTCAAGTAGAGAAAGTGTCGGATCTCGGTCCAGGAGGCACCTGCATTCAAATCCCACCTCTGGCATTCACTGGCTGAGGGACAGGGAACAAGTTAACTTCTCTGGGCTCCGGTTTTCTTGTCTGTCCCATGGAGACAACTAGGGCATGAGATATCTACTATCCCATGACTCTGTTTTCAGGTTTCTTATTTGGGCCATTGATTGCTTCCGCCATAGTGGCCTTCTCTCGCTACAAATGCCAGCTCCCCCACAGACATCTATACCATTCCTAGACTCCTCTCATTTTGATCTCAATCCCGTCCCTCTCCACTGTATCCTGTGGAAATCTCACTGTACTTTTAACAAACTGCCCATCCTATATTTGACATTCCTTATATTTATCTCTCTACTCCATCACCATCTTTAAAGCCCTTCACAACCCAGCCCCAACTTCCCTATTCTCTTGGTCCATGGCTTAGCACCAAACTGGCCTTATGACTATTCCTCATAAATGACACTCCAGTCTACCTGAGCGCCACAAACTCTCACCTTACTCCCACCTCTTGGGAATCTCTAGTTTCTTCTAAAATGTTCAAGAGGTAGGGCAGAAAGAGCGTGCACCTGGAGTCATGAAGACATGAATTCAAATCTACCCACCCTACTTAAATTACTATATAATTCATCATCATCATTTTTAATATTATCTCTCAGATCATTTGAATTCAGGGAACCATTTGGGATCATCTACAAAATGGTCAAGTCCACTATGGCACAGAGCATACCTTCTTTCAGCTTTATTTCTCTCCAAGGCTTACCTAAATATGTTTACAAAAAAATGTTGAATTGAAATGGATTCAAAATAGCCAAAGTGTCAAAAAACCTTTGAAAGGTGGTCATCAGATGTCCACATAACAGGTTAATTATAGTTTATACTAAGTAGGAATGATGTTGGTAACGTACTTCGTAAATATTCCAATGCTATATAAATGCCACATATACACCAGTTATCATTTTTATTAGAAGGCAAAAAGATAAATTCACTTTTGGGTAGGGAGTTATCTACTCTGCCCATCTATATGTAGTCAGAGTAAGAAAGTCTACTGACTTAGAACGATCACATTGGCTTTCTCAAATGGGCAGTGTTAATCTAACACATTTCAGCACATTGACTAGAGAAATTAAGGGATTATGATTCTCACACACCTTCAATTTTCAGGTACCTATACAATAACAAAATCCGTGATTGCTTTTTTTTTCATCCATGGTTTCATTCAAGAGTAAACACATCTCCAAAGTGAAAGAGAACTCTACCAAATACTTTTAAAGTAATACGAAAAAGCAAAGGAAATAGCCCCATGTTTCTTAGAATGGCGTCCATTTGATGAAACATGGCCAGTTGCCAAAAGAAAGGCCTAATAATCAGAGAACTTTCTAGGGTATTTCAAAATCAAATGAAATATGGACACACTGAAAAAAAATATACTAGTCTAAGCTCCTTCATAAATTTTTGTTAAATACGTTTGAATTTGTACTCCTCTAGTTGTAGGTACGTATAGCTAGGGATTTTGCCTTACTTTTTTGTCCCTAATTTTGAAAATACACAGAAGGAACTTTCAAAATAAACTAAATTCTCTTGAAATCAGATCACAAGAAAAGGCATCTGAATCTAGAAAAAGAAGCTTCAAGAGAGAATATACTCACTAGCATTATGAAAATAATTCAAGGACAAGATTCTTAACATATCATTTATATTCAGCCAATTACTCTAACATTTTCTTCAAAAAAGAACATACTGTAGTGAATTGGTCCTGCAATATCAGCAGTTGTCAATTATCCATGTTAATGGAGAGAAATTCTAACAGTATGAATCTGCTGCTCCTCCTGTCTATCAGCTTCACGGTAGTTATAAAATTTGAAATCTATGAATAGATCGAAATAATATTTCTTGTTATAGGGAGGTACTGTCCTACCATGATGACCTTCTCATTCAATGTCATTTAATGGAAAAAAAAATCAGTGGCTATGAAGCCAGAAGGCCAGAGTCCACTGTTTCTTACCAACTGAACACTGCCAGCGGAAGGTACAAAACTGTGCTCTTGGGGGTATTACAAAGGTATGTTCTCTCTCACCTAGCCTGGGCCCACTTTGTTTCATGGCAAACCTTTTATCATCTCCTACTGACTCCCTGTCACAAATCTTCTTCTTAAGCCCCATTCTACTACAATTACCCTTTCTTCCTCAATCATCAATCTCACCATTTAACAATATCATGGTCATTTGTCATGAACGTTCTCATTTCCACCTTCCCCCCTAATTGCTTTTAACCTCAAGACCTCCTTAGATCCTCACCAATCCTTTCTTCCATGATCAGAGGTTGAGGTGACTCTGACCCCTCTCTGCAACATTGGTTAATCTCTCTTCTTGACTCCTTTGGAGTTTGTGACATTAGTCATTAAATCAGCTTGATTCTGATTCCCAGAAACATCTCAAAACCACTTATGATCACTTAGAAATGGAAGCAGGGAGCACTGAGGGCTAGTATGGGTTCATCAAGAACAGATCGTGCCATACTTAGCTTTCTTTCCTGACAGGGTTGCTTCATTAGTAGACCAGGGGGATACTTCAGAAAAAGCTTTCCTGGATTTCACCAGAGGGTCTCGTGATATTCTTGGACTGAGGTCACTCACACCCTCTGCTCCTGGGAATCCTCTGAATGGAGGCAGGCATGGAGAGTGCCTCTCAAAACCTTCATTTAAGGAGGGTGCCCAGGACAGTCATCTCGTCATTCCCCACTGGACTGCAGCCCTTTGGGCTTCCTAATTCCCCATTTCACTAGGTAACTTTTCAGCTGCCTTTAGCATGCTGTCTTCCCCCATTAGACTGTCAGAAACTCGAGGGCAGATATCACAGTGCTAAGCATGGTGCCTAGCACATGGTAGGCACTTAATAAATGCTTACTAAGGAGATAGATCAAATCTGGAATATTACATTCAGTTCTGGACACTTTTTCTGAAGGACACTGTCAAACTGGATCATGTACAGAGGTCACTGACGGGAATGGAGAGAACTGGGTACCAGCTTACATAAGGAGCTGTTGAAGGAATCAGAATATGAGATTTGAGTGGGTGGGGAGGGAGCACATATGATTTGCTGTCTGCACGCATCTGAAATGTTGTCACACGGAAGAGGAAATGGGCTTAGGTTTGGTCCCAAAATGACAAAAATCTAGAAAATGATCACTACAGTTCCATAAATACATCGCATATATACTGGGGGGGGGGGGAAGGATGCAGAGTGTGGCCTAGTGGACAAAGACAGACCCAGGAAGACCCAGATTCAAATCCTGCCTCTGACAGTGGCTGTGGGATTCTGGGCAAGTGATTTAACCTCCCAGGGCACTAGGCATGTCTGCAACACTATAAGCTGCAGAGAAGGCACTGACTTTTACAGTGGTAGGAGGATATTCCTCACTTGGAGGTTTCTTCTATCAGTGAAATCACAGGTCCATTCCTCTACCCATCCATGTCTAACTATCTCTCATCTATTTATCTACCCTCATCTAATTTATCTACACACATATACACACATATATGTATGCATATATATATACACACATATCTGTGCATGTATGTATATGTGTATATGTGTGTGTGCATGTGTATGTATGGAGAGAGGGAGTTACTTTCTCTCCCAAAGCCCTGCTGACGGTTCCTATGCCTAAAACTTTTCCAGCAGAGGCCAAACAAGCATTTGTTAAAGGGGATGTAGCAAAGATTTCTGTTTTGGATGAAAGAGTGCAATAAATGAACTCTCGGGTCCCTTTCACTTCCAACATTCCATTTTCCTGAATATAGAAAGGAGTCAGCGTTAGAGAGGATATTTCAGCTGAAGACTTATGGCATACATGATTGCTGTCTCCAAATGATTGAAGGGCTGTCATGTGGAAGAGGGATTAGCCACGGTTTGCTTGGCCCCAGTGATCAGAACTGGCACTGAGGAGTCCTACCGAGGGGTCCTGCTGGGAGGCAGACCCGCTCAAGAAAAAGAAAAAAATCCTAACAATTAGAAGGGTCTAAGAGTAGACTGTGCTGCCCCTGGCAGGAGAGAGTTCCCAGACACTGGAGGTCTTCAGAGAAAGGCTGAGTGTTCACCTGTGGAGAGCACTGTGGATGAGATTGCTGGATTAGACAACCTCTGAGGTCCCTTCCAGCTCAGATCTGCTTTGTATTAACCTATTTCTTTTACAAACTTGTTTATGGAAGGACTGAATAAATTATATTTTGGGGGGATTATCTAATTTCTGCTTTCTGGGATATGAGTCTGGTCATCATCTTAACTTTAAAAATAACTGTGAAAGAATGACTACAACCATGTAAATGGAAATTGAAAAAAAAAATGGAATGAAGTCTAACTGTAATGAACAAATTTGGCCCTGATGGAATGGAGAGACGATGCCCCTCCCTCCCGTTTTAGCAGGGGTGTGGGACTATGGGTGCGGAGCAATGCTTACCCAGCCATTCTCAGTGGATGTGTTGGCTAGCGTTGTTGAAATGATCCCCCCATGCCCCCTCCACACACTACCACCTCCTTTCTTTTACCGTCTTTGTTGTAAGTGACAAGTCTTAACGCACTTTTAAGTTTTAATAGCTTAATACTGCATTAAGACTTTTGGTATACCTTATACTTATAAATAAAAGTGAACAAAATGAAGCTATAGATACCAATACTTATACCCTTTTTAAAAATAAGTAGCAACTAGTATGATGAAACACTGAAGTTTCTGAAAGAGGAAAAAAATGGGCAAAATAATTTAAATGACGATATTCTTTTTCTTACAGAGTAGATAAGGAACTGAAAAAACTGGCTGACTCATAAAATTAGTCAAAGGAAAAGGTATCAGGTTCTTAATAGCTATGATGTTGCTTGAGTCCTAGATCTTTTATTAGTGAATACTCAAAATGAACGGTAGGTTCTTAAGTCAAGCACAGAACTGGGAGCCTGTGCCATAGCGGTGTGATAACAGTTACTGTGGCACATAACAGACCGTGGAATGATAGGAATGTTCTCAGGATGCCCAGTACTAAGGGAATATTAAAGCGTAGAGAAGAATCCCACAAAGCTGACACAACCCTCGGCACTTGCTCCTTAATAAACTGACTGGGGCACCATGGTTATCCAGAAGACAATGTTGTATGGAGACAAAATCACCCAGTTGTTCAGGAGGTGATTGGGAACCAGAGTTTCCTGTGGGTGCTGGACATCCCAGGATACTTGTACTCTCTGGTCCTGCCTAGTTGACCCGAGGGTCCCCTTATGACCAGCTTGTGAATTTCTCATGAGGTATGCCTTTTCCTTTTCTTCTACACCATCCATAAGTGCTCAACAGATGCTTTTGGACTGACGGGTAACCGCAAGGTGCGTAGAGAAGGGACCTATGAAGAGGCGTACATGTGGTACCTGGCAAACCAGAGGCAAAGGATTCATCCATGTGCTCCTAGTGCACGCTGACCTCCCTCTAAAATCATACTGGAGAATTTCTTTTATATCCTGCAGTCTCCTTGACACTGTCTCACTCTTTAACCATGTCCATCCTACCAGAAATTTGAACTCCACCTCTAGCTTCCATCTCTGATTGATGAAATCTTATCTTGGTGGGTACCATAATATTCCCACTTCCTGCAATTCTCCAACTCCAGCTTTCCTGCAGCTCTATATGCGTCACCTTCCACCATTTGAGGGTAAGCCCCCTGAGGACAAGAACTTATTTGCTTTTCATTTTACTATTTTTATTACTATGGTCTCTCTCTTTCTCTTTGTATACATACATATATATGTATATGTATGTATAACTATGGTACATATAAACTTCATTTATAGAACTATATTTATCACGTAAAGAACGTGTTTACTATTTCTGCCTCTTTCCATTTATTTGCAATATTGCTGCATTCTAATACATGGTCCACAAATGCAGTATTACCAGACTGTAAGAAACCACAAATGCAATAAATGCAGAAAAGCATGGCAAAATTTAGACGAGCTAAGGCAGAGGGATATAGGCAGAGCCAAGAAAACAATATGCAAAATGACTACAATGGTATAATGGGAAAAACCACCACAAAATTATCACTGGTTGTCCCCCAAGCCAATCTCCAACTCTGGCTTCAGGTCTTGGCTCAAATGCTGCCTTCTCTAAGAGGCCTTCCAGATCCCTGAGGCCATTGCTACCTCCCCTCTGAGAGGACTTTCCATCTACTCTGTATATAGGTTTTGTGTACCTCCCTAATTATCTGCTGTCTTCCTAATAGAATAGGGGCTCTCCGAGGGCAAGGGCTATTTTTGCCTGGCACAAGGCACTTAATAAATGCTTACTGACAGCCTAACCAAATTTGCCTGGCTGAAAGAATTTCATTAATGAATTCTCAGCGTGTCATAGTATTGTGAGATTTGAAGAAGCCTGGAGAGACTTGATAGATCATGTTACTGAGGTTGATGTTTATTAGTTTACAACCTGCCAGACCTCAATGTCGTCTAGTAACCAACAGGACATTCAACATAAATACTCAGAGGCCATCTCCAATTGTCCTGATCTACATCTTGCCACTGGATCCAAATGGTTCTGCAGGAGCGAGTGAGGCTGATGACTTTGCACAGCCCTGCCTCACTTAAATCCAATTCACTTACAAGTCATGACATCACCTTCCTGATGTCATGGTCCTCTTTGAGTAGGATGGACAAACACCAATATACACCCTTCCAATCAGCAGTGGTGATCAATACTAACCTCAGTGCCTACAATCACTGACATTACATTTACAAAGAAAAGAGAACAGAGAATATAATACGTTTCTCTTTGCAGAACAGAAGGGGGAATAATTCAACATCAAAATTAGGATGGTCAAAAAACTGGATGGAAAACAATGAATGCAATCAAACAATTTGTTTTCTTGTTTAAGTGACATCTGATAACTAGTGTGAATTATTTGGGGGGTGGATATTGAAATGACAAATTGTTTTGAAATCAAATAGTAAGGCAGGGACAATTTAGGATATAGTCACCTTTGAAACAAAACTTATGTGAAGGAAATCTGCTTAGAACAAAAACTAATTTCAATAAGAAGTGTCTTGACCTTGTGGCAGGAAGCCAGCCTTGTTGGTTCTTCAACAGCAATTCCTGCCAATAGTAATACTGAATGATTTTCATTTGGAACTCATCTCTCTCTCTCCTATGTAAGAGTTCAGAATGCTGTTTCTCCAAGAAAGTGATCCCTCAAGCCTTACTGTGTGAGTATCGGAAGGTTATTCTCTCTGTATGTAATTTTTACGATACTTCAGTAACAGAAAACAGAACTTACAAAGAATACACTGCATGCCCCTTCTGTACATACATAAATAAATGACTGCGTAAATGAACAAACAAATAAATGGATCAATGAGTAGATGAATGAACGGCATCTTGCACTGAGCAGAAACCCAATAATTATTAGTTGAACTGAATTGCCCAAGGTCCCACAGCCAACTGGAGGCTGAGCTGGAAAGAGACTCCAGGTCCAGGGCTCCTGCTACATTATCAACAATTCAATTCCATGAGGAAACATGAAGCCTGGATTCTGGATGGGTCACCATCAGCATGACCCTGGCCAATTCAATTCAAACAATTAGGTGCCAGCTACGTAATAACCACTAATAATAGAAAGAACTTGGTAAATTGTAAAGTAGTAGATAAATACCTAAGTGTTTATGACATTATTGCATCTCTACAACAACCCGCAAGGTAGGCACTATTATTACTGCTGCCATTCTATAATTGAAGAGAATGAGACTCAAAGAGATTGACTTGTCCAAGGTCACACAGATAAGAAGTATCTAAGGCAGGATTTGAACATATTCTTGACTTTCAAGTCTAGTTTTCTAACTACTATACCATGCTGATTCAATGCACAAAGTACTATACCAAGCCCCAGCAAAACAAGCATGAAAACGACCATCCCCTTCTCTGCCCTCAAAGTGCAAACTAATGTGGTGAATGAGATGTACCCAAACAAGCTTACTAGATGCTAGAATCAATAACGTGCAGGAAGATTCAAGAGAGGATTCACTTCCGGCTGGAGGCTGAGAAGACAAGGGGGGAGAGAAATCAGGAAAGGTTTCATTGAGGAAGTGTTGCCTAAGAAAGAAGGGCAGTGTGAGATGAGGTTACAAGTGGGCTTTACTATAGCATTCATGAAAAGAAAGGAAGAGTATGAGCTAAAGCTGAAGAGGTAGGCTGGGGTCAGATTGTAGAAGGCTCTGAATGCCAGGTAGAGGAGTTCATATTTCATAATGTAGATCCTAGAGGGAAATCTTAAGGGTTACCTATAGGGAAAAGACATGCATGGTCCAACCTATGCATCGGGAAGATACATTTGTTAGCAGTGTGAAGGACGGACTAGAAAAGAACAGAGACTAAAAGCCAATGGAAGTTCCCATAATTTCAGCACCAGTTGAGGGTGGCAGTTGGGTGCCTCAAAGATATCTGGTAGGCTGCAAATTTTCTTATGTGGAAGAGGGTGTTTTTAGCTAAAACATTTTTTGAATATGTTAAAAATTATTTCAATTAATACTTTCCTCGAACTCTACTCACACTGTGTGATCACTTATAGACTTCCAACACTAATGGAGAGAAGAACCAAAGGATTGCACTCTGTAGGGGTGAAAAGTATTATGGGCATTGGGGTGTTACCATCAATGGGCAGAAATGTTCATTGAATCTAAGTAACATTCCCCATCCCCATCCCCCCACACTCCCTCGCCTATACTAGGAACCTGATTTATTTTTTGAAAATCAAGCCCGACAATTGAAAATGAACTCAGGGACATTTGAGAATGGTAGAAAGTATAATGGGGTGAAAATCTAGAGTCCTGGTTATAAGTCCTGGCTCTGAAGCTGACTGGTTGTTTGACCTTGAACAAAGTTCCTCACTTTTGTGAGCTCAAAGAGAAGACTGATGGGAACACTATTAGTGTCTTCATGCATCTGAGGAGCTGCCATGTGCAGGAGGGACTGGACTGGTCCTTTGCGGGCCCCAGCAAGAAGAGCCAGGAGGAAGACTAGGAGGTGCCAAGAAGCCAAAGTAGGACCAATATCAGGAAAACCTTGGTACTGTACTGACTGGGATACGATTTCTATTAAAGAATCAGGTTCTTGTTCTGGGAAATGGAGGGGTGGGACTAAATATAAAATTTGGCAGCAAATGGCAAGAAATCCAACTAAAGGAACACTGCCTTTATATATGCTATACGATAAGTTGTTTTCTTTTGAAATCTTTAGAAAAGTCAACCAGCTCTGGCGTAAAAGGCCAACGCAGGTTAAAATGTAAGACTAGACTCTGAAACTATCTGGAAAATACCAGTAAAAACTCAAAATGAATGATAAAGGCACCAAAGGGATTTTAAAAAAAAACTTGTATATCAGAAAGTGGAGGGGAAAAAATTAAGATGCTTCAGAGTTCTTAAAAGGCTAATACATACTAGGCTACTGTTTGCTTCCCTCCTATACCCTGGCTTAGCCAATCATCAGCAAAAAGAAAATCAGAGTGGAAATAAGATTCTAAAATCGGCTGGTCTGTGGTGTCTTTGGGGCAAAGGTAGAGAGAGGCAGTTGGCCTTCAAAAACTAAAGAAAAATCAGCAAAAATAATTTTGGAGAAAGCACGTAATACACCCTCTAAATATTATTAAACATAAATGTCACCAGTAGCCAGTATTTTGGCATTTCAGTAGACCCATTTCATAAACCTCCCAAAGGATGGACCCTCAGATTACTTTGTGGCTTCATCGCTCTCAGACTGGGGTAAACTATTTAAATTCAGTTTAACATTTATGAATTGACGGTGGAGCCCACGGCACTGCATCACGGTAAAAGCAAACGCTATGAATGTAATTAAGCTCGAAGAATGTTTGTTAATGTTAACTCAGTGTATTCTAAGCTTAATTTTGCCATGATTACTGATCTAAGTGTCCAAATTCCTGCCAGATGTTGCCATCTGGATTTTTAAAATGTTCTCCGAGTCTGTGTGTGGCATTTGTCCATCAATTTCTACAGCTTCTGATTCAGCAGAAATAACCAGACTGTTTAGGTGAACAGGTAAAACACTAGTGTATTATACAATAACAAGGGATCCAACTCTGGGATCAATACCCCGTGGGCCAAAACATATACTATACATTTCTTCACCAATCAATAATCAATGAATCAAACACTTACGTAGGGAGTTTGTGCCAGGCATTGTGCTAAACTCTGGGGATGTAAAAAGAGAGAAGGAGACGTTAACTACAATCACGTCCCATCAGCCAATCATGAAGACAGTTATGGTGAAAGCTGGAGTTTAAGTGTCAGGACAACAAGAAGGGGAAATAAGGGAAGAAATTCAGGAAATTCCAGCTTTCAAGTGGTACCTGTCTGTACATCTCTCATCCATCTGTTTCAAGTGCCACAATTGAATTCTTACTCATGTTAAGTAGCTGTTTCGCTAGCCATATAATTGTAAACAGCAGAGAATGACATGCTTTTAGGAAATACACATCCTTTAAAAAAGACAGTGCTCATTGAGTCTCATTATTCTTCAAGCTAATTGACAGGGAAGGACCTCCTAATTGCTCATTAGCACTGTAAATGTATCCTGTGAGTTGTGTCAGGGTCTGAGGAGACACACAGTGCAGGCAGCTGCCTACTGCTGTTTCTTTGGGGCTCGCCACATTATATTTACAGAGCTAAATAACAGAGATGTGCTGGCTGCCATAAATCCACCCAAAATACAGTAGGGGGGGATCTCTGCATCACCCTGCCATATCCCTCATCTTTACCACCCCCTTCCCTCAGCTAATAATATGAACCACAGTCCTGATTAAATACCATTAGCCAGGTCTGCTGGTAACCTGCCAAGATGGCAGTGAATGGAAGGAGTCCCGGGAGGATCTCGCTCTCACTCCAGTTCACTGATACCCCTTGTTCCTCCTCCAAGAATTCGAGACTGGCTTGAATACAAGCAGAGCGAGACTAGAAAGGGAAACAGGGGCTTTGTGCAATGGCTAATAAACCCTGCTTCTGAAATTGTGCAAAATAATGGCAAACACCACCAAGACCAAACCCAAGAAGTGGGTTCTACGCATTCTATTTCTACTACACAAAAGACGCAAATGACTGCAATTAGTATTAACATAGCGGAAAGGGGACTAGTGTGATCTGACGAATGTTGCAGCATCAAATTAAGGTTCAGAACACACCTCACTGGGCATCAGTTAGCAAGCAATTATGTGCCCTATGCATTGTCAAAGACCGCTCCCAGCCTCACATTGCACCAAAAAGAATATCTGAGTATCAATAAATTATTTGTAGAGCTTTAAAATTGATCTTTGTCAAAACATGACAGTATAATTGGGTGGAGGGGGGAGATCGCTGTCCTGTGGAGATGCAAATTATTCCAGGTCCCAGTGAAGAAAGCAGGTGCTCCACCTTAATGTATGTATGTGTGTGGGTGTATACCCATGTATGTATATATACATATAATTATACAAACTTGTACACACACGCATACATATACATACATTTTATATATATATATATATATATTTTTTTTAAATATAGTGGGGCTGGCTATATTTGCACGTATTTGGGTATATAATGACAATTGAATGTAAATAGCTTCTTTTTATTCTCTTGTGAGGGCAACGATTGAGTTGTCCATATAACTGAGTTATAAGGCAGTAAGGGGGTGCAGAGGATAGAAAGCTGGACTTAAGAGTCAGCAAGATACGAGTTTGAATCCTGTTTCAAGACAGTGGTAAGATTTGTGACCCTGGGCAAATCCTTCACTTAATGTCTGTCAGGGTTTCAGTCTTCTCCTCTCTAAAATGTGGAAAATAAGGGCCTGTCCCACACGACTGTGTCAAGTGCTTGGCAAACCTGAAAGTGCTATTCAAATGCTAGGTATTATTATTGGTTGTATCTGTGTGTGAGGAGGTGTATAACAAAAAGAATACACTCTGAATTGTTTAAGGGTCATGCGATATGTTTTTCTCATTTTTATCCTCTTCATTTCTACCTTTTGGCTTCTTTCAAGTCCCAGATAAAATCCCCACCTTCAGCAAGAAGCTTTTCCCAGTACCCTTAAACGTTAGTGCCTTCTCTCTGTTCATTTCCAAAATACAGACACACACATAAGTGTTATGCCTATGTATATACTTGCATGTGTATAAGTAAATGTGTATATATAAAAATCTGTAAATATATATGCTTCTGTATGTATGTATACATAGACATAGACACATATACGTGAGTCTCCTGAGAGAAGGGACTATTTGCCTTTCTCTGTATCCACAGCACTTAGCACAGAGCAGGCACTTAATGAAAGCCTGTTAACTGAGTTCACTTCTATGCCATGATGTTCCACCAGGATACTTCCGCTGCCAGACCTTGGCACACCCTTAGAAGCCAGAAACACCGAACACCCACCCACTCTGCCTGACTTCTGACACTTGGATAGATTTTGGATCTCATCAGTGTGGCCATCCTCCCTAAAGAAGAGTCATGATGCAACCCATTCACAGCCTCTCATTAAGGCTTTGAATTCTAATTCTGCCATGACCTATGTGACTTTGTTTTTTTTTTTATATTAAATTCTTTATTAAATTTTTTTGAGTTACATCTTTTCTCCCCGTCT
>CM053580.1:49046244-49103687 GCA_028627135.1 Pseudochirops cupreus
CAGGAAGGTCCTAGAGTTCTCCCCATCAAGGAACTCACATGACTTCAAAACAATGTAATGGTAATGTAGATAAACCCATTCCCCATGCATCTAACCTGAGGTTCAAATGTTCTCAGGAGAAAATTAATTTTCCCAGATGGAATCAGGTCTAGATCAGGGGTAGGGAACCTGTGGCATCAAGGATTTGTTCTATGAAGTTTGGATTCAGTCAAACTCCCACACTTGAAGACCTAGAAGGCCACATGTGGCCTTGAAGCCACAGGTTCTCCACTCTGGTCTAGATAAACCCCAAGATGCCTTCCAACTCCAAAACATAATGACTCCATAAGAAGACAAAGCAGGCCAGCTGAAGTAGACCAAAGTGGACCTTTTCTGTTACTGCTTCCAAGGCCATTCTTTAGGCTTTCCAAAAATGATGGTAGTTCTCTGGACTCAGACCAGCTTATGAGAAACCAATGTATAAAAGTCCCTACGTCCTACTAACTACCATTCTATCAATAATGTAACTAACAACAATAACTAGCACTGATGTAGCGCTTTAAGACTTACAAAACATTCTGAAAATATCCCATTTTATCTTAACAACCCTGAGAGATTTGTTATTGTTGTTCAGTCATATCAGTCATGCCTGACTCTGTGATCACATTTGGGGTTTTCTCGGCAAAGGTACTATAGTAGTTGGCCATTTCCTCCTCTAGCTCTTTTGACAGATGAAGAAACTGAATCAGACAGAAGTTATGTGACTTGTCCAGAGTCACCCAGTTAATAAGTGTCTGAGGTGAGACTCCTGTGAAGCCTAGTTCCCTCATAGTGGTCTTGTGGTCTCCAGATTTTGTTGTTTGTCCTTTGTTCTCAAAGAGGACCAATGACATCAGTAGGGTGATGTTTTAACTTGCAAGTGAATTGGATTTAAGTGAGGCAGAATTGAGCAGTCATCAGCTTGACTCTCTCCTCCAGGTTCACCTGAGCCCAGTGGCAAGATATAAATCAGAACAACTGGAGATGACCCCAGATGCAGTGGGAGACCTTGGCCTTTTTAAGGTAATGTCTTTCCCATTTAGTGATTTAAGGCTAGGTATATGAGGCAAAAGATGGCATAGTTTGCCTTCTTAGAAAAAAAAAATCAAACTGGGAGGGGAAGAATTCCAGGATCTCCAGCCAAAACAGAAACAACTGCTATTTACACTTGCTCTGAGCCATCAAAACCCAAACAACGACCAAGTGAGGCTTGGGCTGGGATCTATTGTTGGCCCCTCAGTGAGAGCCAGAGTGATTTGGATATGAGGCATGAACAAGAAGCCCCCTTTGAATCCCAATGGGCTTTATCAAGGTTTGGTTTTCTAGAATGGTAGTACAAGAAATCATAAATGAAACCCACTGGGGCAAAAGAATTAAATTGTCCCAGTTTTTTTTTAATTATAGAACAAATAAGTGTGGGGAAGAGAAAAAAAATTCCAGCCCACAATCCCCAAGATATCTTGCTATATGTTTCTGCTATCAAAATTTATTCCTTTGGACAGAGCACTCACAGGTAAGGATGATTCCCTGTGGATAGAGTGAGAAGGAAGAAAGGAGGGAGAGAGGTAAGGAAAAAAGGAAGGAAAGGAGGGAGGGAGGGGGGAAGGGAAAGAGGGAGGAAAAAAGGAAGGAGGGAGGGAGAAAGGGAGGGAGGGAAGGGGGAAAGAAGGAAGGAAGGAAGGGAGGGAGGAAGGAAGGATGGAAGGAAGAAAGGAAGGAAGAAAGGGAGGAAGGGAGGGAGGAAGGAAGGAAGGAAGGAACATTGGCCTGTTCCAGGTGGATCCCCAGTGAAGAAACTACTACTACTCACAGATTGTTGTTTGTCCTTCATTCTCAAAAAGGACCAATGACATCAGGAGGGTGATGTCTTGACTTGCAAATGAACTGAGTTTAAGTGAGGCAGAGCTGTGCAAAGTCATCAGCCTCATTTTCTCTTTGATCTAGAGAACTCCCAACCATCTAAGCCCATAGAAGTTGTGATAAGAACACTTGAATTGTGTCTATGTTCCATGAGCTTCGAGTAAGAGTAGTTATCCCCTAAGCTCTACAAATATTGTAAATTCTAGGAAGGCCACTTTCTGCCACACATTTGATGTTGCCAGTTTGGTCTATGGTACATATCCAGATGGTCATCCACTTACAGTGTGTCATCAAGACCCAGCTCTGCTGTAGACATCTTGGAGCCAAAGTGAGCTACAATGATGGTAAATCTGGGTCAATTTGACCTGCCCCCACTGAAGTTTATTATGAAGAGATCAATGGGGATTTTACTAGAAATGCAGCTGTATCCAGATTCTGGCAGAAACTGCCCCTGGACTAGCCTAGACCTCCCATCCTGATGCCTCTGAGAAAAAACTGGCTTAAATCAAATGTTTGGGACAGGCCTACTATGTGCTCTTCATTATGCTAGGTGCTACACAGGATGCCAAAGCAGACATGGAATCCAGATGCCCAAAGCAGTTTAAAATCCAGTTTGTGAGGAAAAAAGAGAAACACCTGAAACATTCAGGAAACAACATACGAGTGTGTGGTTGCCTGCTTCATGTTTTAAGCCCTACAGGAGTTCAGTGGTGTCCCAAACAAATGGGGTCAAGACAGCCTTGATGGAGAAGTAACTTGACCCATGTCTTCAAGGATAATGAAGATAAATGACAAGGGCAGAGTCTCTGCTTCCAGTCCTTTCTCTCTCCAATCCACTTCCCCCAAATGACTGCCATACTGATATTCCTAAAATGCAAGTCTATCCATGTCACCCCCTCTCCATGAGCTCCAGTGGCTTCCCTATTGTCTGTACGATAAAATACCGACTCCTCTGTTTAGCATTTAAAGTCCTTTATGATGTGGCTACAGATCACTTTTCACACTTGAAATTCCAGCCAAATTGGCCTATTGGCTCTTCCAAGAATCTGGCATTCTGTTCATTTCTCAGCCCCATGCCTTTGCTCTGTTCCCCATGCCAGGAATGCCCCCTCTCGATCTTCACCTCTTCTTCACAGAATTCCTCATTTCTTTCAGAACAGAAGGGACACCTCCTACAGGCCATCTCCCTTCCTCTTTAGGTGCTAGTGCCCTCTCCCTCCCCCCACTGGAAATTATTCTGTATGAATCTGACAGTCACTTTCCTCTGTTAATTTGTTTCCCTCCAACAAAATGGGGTGCCATGAGAGCAAGGATTATCATTTCCATTTTGTTTTGTTTTCTTTGTCTCATCTCCCCAGGGCCCAGCACAGAACCCGTCCCAAACTTGGAGCTAATCATTTTTTCAAATGAATGAACGAAACTAAGACAAACACACAGATTAGGCAACAAATGAGGCAGGTGCGATAGATGAGAATGAGACTAGCTTAAACTAGGCAAAAGATTTAAGTTCAGGAGGAGTGAGAGAGAAAATCAGGACAAGGAGGACAGGTCCAAAGGGTGAAAAATCTGGAAAAACTGGTAGGGACATTTGCATTTGATAGAGGAGGCAATGAGGAACAGATTTCTGAGCTCACAGGGTTTTAAGGACCCAATCCAATAAGCCCCCATTTTACAGCTGTGGAAACTGAGGGCCAGAGAGTCAATAACTTGTCCAGAGGTCACAGAGATAAATGGCAGAGTTGGGACCAGGACCCAGGACTTCTGACTCTCACCACACACAGAAACAGAGTCCAAATGTGTTTAAGAAAGATTAGTGTGGCAGGCATACTCAGAAGTGATAAGAGGGGAAAGACTCACAGATAAACAAATTATTGAGTTGGAATTGGAAGACAGGTCAGTAGGGATGCAAGAGGAATAAGGACAAGACCAGGCTGTGTCCTTGGTGGATTTCTGATAAAAATAATCCTGAGACAAGCTGCTGTTCTGCTGTTAAGGGATAGAACCTGGACGTGTGATTTCTTTGACATAGAGAACTCTTGAGTGAAGACATCCCTGTACCAAGGCCAGTTGGCATCTTCCCTGAAACTTCTTGTCCTAGAGAATTGCCTAGAGCACTAAGAGGTTCAGTGACTTGCCTAGGGTCACACAGCCAATATATATCACAGGTAGAACTTGAATCCATGCCTTCCTGGCACTGAAGCTGGCTCTCCACCTGCCGTGCCATTGAGATTTATAAATGTATCTGCAATATCCTCCCAATTGGTCTTCCTGCTTTCCTCCTCCAACCCATTTTCCACTCAGCTCTCAAAGGGCTATTATTCCTAAGATGCAGAATCACAAAATCTGACATCTGGAAGGGACTTTGGCAGTCATCTCTCTGGTTCAACCCATACAAGAAAGGCACCTCTACCATAATACTGACAAATGGTCACTGGCTTCTGCCTAAAGATCGACAAAGATGGGGAAGCCATCATCTCCCAAGGCAACCATTTCCACTTTGAGGATTGCTCTGATTGTAAGGAAGCTTTTGCTAATGTCCAGATGACAGTGGCCTCTGGACCACCCACTACCACTGGCTCTTTCCACTAGGGTCAAATAAAACAATTCTAGTCCCTTCTACAAAGTCTTTCCCTTCCAATACTTGAAGATGGCGACTATGCCTTCCTCTGCCCCTGGAAGAGTCTCTGAGGCTAAAAGTGCCCATATTAGCTCTAATTTTCCTCCTGAAATACAGTCCTGAATTTCCAATTGCCTGCTGGGCATGGGTGTGTCACCTCGAACTCATCCCTTCTAAAATGGAACTCATATTCTCATCAAAACTGGCCCCTCCTGCAAATTTCTCTAATTCTACTGAGGGTATCACTTTCCTCCCAGTCATCCATATCTGAAACTGCATCATCTTTAGTTTTCAGGGGCAGCATGGAAAAGTAGACATAGTGCTGGGCTCCAAGTAAGCAAGTCACTTACTAGTTCTATGTGATCATAGGCCCTTACTTTCTCTGTGTCTCCGATTCTTTATCAGGAAAATGAAGGGAGGGCAGATTGGGGGAAAGGCGCAATCAGAACACACACCATCTTGGGGCGGGTAGAGGGGAGAGATGGAGAAAACATTTGGGACTCAAAATCTTGTGGAAGTGAATGTTGAAAACTGAAAATCAATAATTAATTTTAAAATTCTTAAAATAAAATGAAGGGGGAAGAAGTGGATGATGAGCTTCCAAAGTCTCTTCCAGATCTGATTTCTATGATCTTCTATATGTACTGGCTGCCAACACCCATCACATCCAGCTCCATTTTATCTCTTTTCTCCATCCTTACCATTACCAGATTTGTTGGCAGCTTCACCTCCTAACTGAACTATTGTGTTAGCTTCTAAATTGATCTCCCAGTATCTCCCATCTCCAATGCATTCTTTATCTAGCTTCCCAAGTAATATCCCTGAGGCACCAAATCTGACTGTGTCAATCGTCTGACTGACAAAATCTTCCACAGCTCCCTATTGTTTCTAGTATTAAAATGCAAACTCAATAAAAGTCTTCCAATCAATTAACCAATATTAGTTAAGGGCCTGTAATGCCAGGCACTGTGTTAAGTGCTCTAAAATCTGGCTAGATGATCCCTAAAGTTCCTTATAGCTCTGGATCTAGGATACCTACAGTATTTTATTTCATATCACTACCCTTCCCATATTGTATTACAGACAAATGTGGCCATTAGGTGCTCCCCCAAATCCAACATGTCACCTCTGGCTTCCACGCATTCACTGAAGTCATCCCCCATGCCTGGAACACATATGCTCTTCTCATCTTTATCATTCACAATGCCTCTCTTCTTTCAAAAGCTTAGCTTGAGAGCCTCCTCCAGGGGACACCTTCCCTGATTCTTCAGGCTAAGAACATTCTCTTACCCCTCAGATACTCCTACAGCACTTTGTCCCCTTTGTTCCCACGCTGTATTTTATTTTTGTACATGACATTCTCCCCAGTATAAGATGATCACATTAAAGGTAGGGTATATACAATTTTTACCTTTGGAGTCCCCAGTGCCTCACACAGTTCCTTACACATAATGGGTACTTAATGTTTCTTGAATTGACTATGGGACATAGACACAGAAAAGGTTTGGGTTTGAAAGTGAATTTTTGAAATCAAGGACATTCATGTTAGTGAAGGATGAGTGTACTATGTCAACAGAGGTTAGGACTGCTACAAATTTTCAAGGATGATTCTCCCTATCTACACCCTGGGTGATCTCATCCATTCCCATGCCCTTGATTATAACCCTTCCATTGATGACTCCCAGATTTATCTTTCCATTCCTGACCTCTCCCCATGGTTCTCTTTCCTGCATCTTTTGCTATCTTGCAAAAAGAGTTTGAAGGCTATATTATTATTTTCTCAGAGTTATAATGGTGAGAACCAATCTCATTTTTCTCTTTTCCAATTACCAATTGGATATCTTGTGAACTGACTATATAAATAATTATTCTTAATTCGGCTAGGTTAAGTTAATGGCGCCTAGTTACCAGAGGTAATGAAAATGCAGGGAAGCAAACCTGCTGTCACCCTGACTGTCACAACCAGAAATAAGCTGTGAACACACTCACTGTTTCTGATTTAACACTGACAGAACAGTGTCAAAAAAAAAAGCCTCTGTTACTGTCAGTTTTATAAGATATTCTGCCCCATCCACTGCCAAAAAAATGCCCTGTGCTCTTGGTTTAATAAACGACGAGCATCAGTATATATAAAAAGCTAAGCCACTACCAACAGCTGCAGCAAGGCAGCTGCTGGATGGTCTTTAACATCACACAGTGTGAACGTGGCTGGTGGTCACGCGCTAGTCTTTTTGTAGTGACTGAAACAACCCTATCAGCAGGGCTTTAAAATCAATAAAAAATTCAATAGGCAAACTAGACAATTACCACAGTTCATGGGTTACCAGAGTTGGAAGGAGACTCACTGGCAATCTCCTCTACACCATCTGACCCGGAGACCTCCTGTACCACATACCCAGCGAGTGGTCATCTACTCATTGCTTTAAGAGCTCCGGGAAGGGAAAATGCTTTACCTTCCAAAGCAGTCTGGGATAGTGCTCATTGGGCATGCTTTTATATATTCCTCTACTTTGTTCTTCCTGATAAGCTGACATATTTTTATTTAATTATGAAGACTACGTTAATCATGCAAAGGAACAATTAAAAATCATAATCATTCTATCCATCGTGTCATCATTTGGAGAATGGCTAAACAAATTATGGTCCATGAATGGAATAGAATACCACCATGTCATTGGAAATGATGTAAGAAGCAGCTTCAGCGAAATCTGGAGAAGATGCATTGTATAAACTGAGGTGAACAAACCCAGAAGAAAATTTATGCTACTTGCAAAGATAAACAACTTTGAAAGACTTAAGAACTTGATTCCAGAGGACTAATGATAAATCATACCAACTACCTCCTGCCAGAGAGGTGATCAATTCAAGACGCAGAATGAGACATATGTTTTTAGATGTGGCCAGTTCAGAAATTGGTTATGCTCAACTATGAATATTTTATTTTATTTGGGAATGGAATAGCTTGTGACTTGACTATTTAAAGAATATTATTTTCTCAATTCTGCAGGTTAAGTTAACGGTACCTAGTTACCAGAGAAGCAACCTAATCACCCTGAAGGAGGGGGAAGACCTGGATACAGAGGAAAGGAAAAGAAATGCTTATTAAATGAAAGTGAAAAAAAAAACACTTAAAAAAGCTTCTTTGTCACTTCTACCCGTTGCTTCTCATTTTGCCACCTGGGGCCAAGCAGAATACATCCTATTCCATCTTTTAAGTGGCTGCCTTTTAAAAATACTTGAAGACAGTTACAATGTCTTCTCTTCTGCAGGCTAAATATTCTCAACTTTCAAAATACGGGAAACCATGCTTCCTCTCCACACATGCTATACACATCCCACCCACATTGCTTTCTTTCTCACCTAGTCCTCACTAACTATACCTGGAATGAATTTACATTATTCTACAATCCATTAGGCAAAAGCATCATGTTATTCGCCCAAGATTGTGTTCCTCTGTTATGTGTTGGTCCTTGTGTCACCAATTAAATTATAAACGTCTTGAGGAAGTGGGTCATCTTTGTACTTTTTTCTCTTTCTACAGTGGGATAAGTGTAACTGATAGATTTTTTAAAAAGCTTTAATACTTTAAGATCAAATAAAGAAAAGGCAGCAGATTTGGATCTGTAGGTCAAAATATAGGCTCATTTTAAAGAGTTTATTTAAAATAAATCCACAACTCTATATTTTGAACTCTATAGTTGTAATAAATTGGCATGCATGCAAAGTACATAGAGTACTTTCCAAGCCTGCCATTTCCCTAGAACGTCATCTGGCAATGCTCCAGTTACCCCAAGTGCTCCCTGAGGGAGCTGGAATGTGGCACATACAGCCCTTGACCTATGCATTTGAACCAGGCACTCTGCCCCACCTATTTACTGGAAAATAGGGAGAAGAAACAATGCATTCTGTTCATCCCATCTAATATCACTCTCTCAGTTTGGTAATAATATTTAGAGAATGTGCTAGGGTAGTCTTGTTTAACTGAAGACAGTGCCTAGCACTCGGTAGTAAGAGCTAAATGGAAAGGCCTCTGGGCTAGGAGTGAGCGGTCCCAAGCTCTATCCTGGACTTTACCATGCCTATGGCTTTCTCTTAACACATTTTTTCATGGCTAAGACTCTTCCTCACCACTCCTACCACCAACTCACCTTCCTAGTCCACCCCCTCTTTAATAACCTTATTTTCAGTTTTCCTTCAGGGACAAATGAAATGCTCTATCACATGTCTAAAAGAACTTTGAGTCCCTCACTAGAATAGTGTATTATTCTTATCATCATCATCATCATCATCATCATTATTTTAAAAATAGTCGATTAGAGTAGCTATTCTTTGTGTCAACCCGTCAAAGATCTCTGATTTTACTGGTGTGCTCATTCACTCTTCCAACATGGATGGGAACTGCTCTAGAACAATGGGAAGCACTGTAGAACAATAGAACTGCTAGACATCTTCAAGGGTTGTTGGCGCCAAAGAAAAGCCACACACTATTGGCCAAGCTGGTGATAAGTACCCCCATGTAGGCAGGGGGACTCAGAGTGCTCACGGGCATACAGTCCATCAATGGGATGGTATATTCACAGCCTCCCTAGCTTAATAGGATCAGCCAGAACTTGAGCCTCCCTAGCAGAACCTTTGAAAAACCAGTGTCACCTCTACACCACAATGAGACATCCTAGTGGTACTACTGTAAAGGAGGAAACTTTATTGTGTTTCTCAATAAATTATAGTAAATTGAATAACCAGTTATAGTAATAATACATTAATAAATCAGAACCTTCAGAATAATTAATAAAATGGTAAACTGACACATTAATAAAAAGAATAAGCAATAATAGGTATTGTGGTATAGTGAACAGACCACTGAATTTGGAGTCAGTAAGATCAGGGTCCAAGTCTAACCTCAGGTTAAGTGACCGAGTTCAAGTCACTTAACCCTTACTAATCTCCTTGGGTGGAGAAGGTTCCCACATGGATGAAATCATATAAAAGAAATTTTTAAAAAACATCATTGAAGCCATTTTCATAAAGAACTTACCTGTATTACTGAAGTAATATTGCTGTCCTGGGTAATGGGTATTGAAGGAAAATATACCTAAATCAAGAAAAATTAAAAGAGGCATGAGATATTTTTATACTTTACAAATTTCACTCACATTTAAAATATAAAGAAAACAAAAAAGTTCAAAAAGGGATACAAACAAATCAGGGCCATTTTGTTACTACCTTGTTCCATTTAATCTATGCTTTTTAAAAAAAACCATAGCCAGTGACCGAAGTTCCTGGTTATATATATACATGAGTCTACTTTGTTCTTCCTCATATATCAAAATATTTGCGTGGCTCATGCTTCCTCATATATCAAAATATTATGATGGCTAGGTTCATAATAAAAAAACACAATTCAAAATTATAATCACTTTGCTGATACTTGGGGTAAACTGCAAAAATTTTTTAATGTCTTCAACTTTTCCAGGAAGGAAAGAAAGAAAAGTATTTTCTCCCTTATACAATTCATTCCTTGCAGAATTGGCATGGCTACACTGTCTATAGTTTATAACAGGTTAAATGAGTAAGTCCTTATCCATAATATCTAGGCGGCTGGTCACATATTATGGTGAAAAGCTCACTGGCTGTATAGTCGGAAAACCTGGGTTCATCTCTGACCTTTAACATTTGCTAAGTGACCTTGGTCAAGTCATTTAACTCTTAACCTGCTGGGGCTCAGTTTCCTTAACTCAAAAATGAAAGGGTTGTTTGTACTCAATGGTCTCTTAAGTGTTTCTGGTCTCCAGACTTATTATACTATGATTCACAGACTGCATCACTTGAAAATACTCTGAGTACAAATTCGCTATGTTTCTGAAGAGGGAACAAATGCATTTTTTAAAAAACACCTATCAAACTCTATTCATGATGTCCACAAAATGAGAAAGATTGACAGAAGACAGAATATTCACTGGTGAAAATTGCCGTTCTCATTCTTAAAAATAATGCTAAGATCCATAGCACATACCATGTGCCACGTAGGCACTGGGCCCAAGCACTTATAACTTATCTCATTTCATTGTCACAACAATCCCGGGAAGTAAAAGCTATTACTGTCTCCACTTTACAAATGAGAAAACTGGAGCAAACAGGAGTTAAGTGACTGACCCAGAGTCACTTAGTAAGTGTCTGAGGGTAGATTTGAACTCAGGTCCTCCTGACTCTATGCTCAGCATTCCATCCACCACAAGACCTGGGTGCCCGCTCTGCTATGCATCCTCCAATAAACTGGCACTTTTTTTTTAGGGCAGGGGACACAAATGGAGAAATTTAAAAATGATTATGGCTGTTGAGATGTTAATTTGGCATCTGCTGCAAAAGAAATAGATGATGTAGGAAAAACTAGGGCTCTGATCTTGCCCTGCTCATTCCTGCTGATGAAGTTGACCTCTGGGTGGACTTCTGGAACAAGTGGTATATGTTTAACTAGGACTATAACAGTGCAGATGAGACCCTGCTGCAGATAGAACCCGTCACCCAAAGGTGCTCCGTGAACCTCCTCCTCACACGCCCCTAGTCCCATTCCTGCTCCCTGTGAAAGGCAAGACAGAACCAAGCAGAGAGATATGAGGTCATCCTCAGCAGGATTGATAACGCCCTTAAGGAGGAAGAGATGGTGACCACAATGGACCTCTTGGAACTACTCGACATTTCTGATAAAGACCCTGTGTGGTATCCTCTCTCAGAATTATAGGTTTTTGGGATAGCTAGACAGCGCAGTGAATAGAACACTGGCCCTGGAGTCAGGAGAACCTGAGTTCAAATATGTCCTCAGACACTTAACACAAAAAACTAGCCGTGTGACCTTGGGCAAGTCATTTAACCCCAAATGCCCTGCCCTCCCCCTCCAAAAAAAAAAAAGAATCATAGGCGTTTCCCCAGCAGCCTCTTCTCATGAAGTACAGCCTCTTTCTCCAACTGGTCAGTTTCTCTCTGACCCTTCATTTGAGGAAGCGCCCAGGCCAGTCTAATAACCACAAAAGCTAGCATTCCTATAGCACTTTAAGGCTTGCAAAGTGCTTTGTGTTTTTTTTACTTTTTTTTTTTTTGCTTTCTAGAGAAGGGAAGGCAGGGCAATTGGGGTTAAGTGACTTGCCCAAGGTCACACAGCTAGTTTTGTGTTAAGTGTCTACGGCTGGATTTGAACTCAGGTCCTCTTGACTCCAGGGTCCATACTCTCTTCACTGTAACACCTAGCCGTCCCCATGCCCCAGATTCTTCACGTGTAAAACGGAGCTCGATAAGATGGTTTCTGTGATTCCTTTTATCTTTTAAACTTAGAGTCTAAGGATGAAGACATAAATTGAACTTTGGAGAAAATTTTAAAACTTCTAAGAAAAAAAGCATTAAAAATATTTTTAAAAGTCTTCGGTATTTGAAAAGAAAAATTTACCTAGATTTATCATCCCTGCACATAAATCCCTTAGCCATAAAAACCCACATTAAAACAAAGCATATGCTACTGGGAACCAGATCTCTTTTGCAGTCAAGGTACTGAGCTTTCAGAAAATAAAACTTGTTAAGAGATTTCCATAACCACATTTCCTCTCAAAGAAAATAACGATGGACAGCTCTTTCACTGAACAACATTCACTCGACCTTCCCCAAATATGCTTCTTTTTCTGTTTGTTTTAAATATGCTTGTTTCAATACTGCAACAAGCAAATATTTGACCCCTGACATATCATGGTGGGCTGTAAGGCCTCTGAGCAAAAGGAAATCAAGCCAAAATTTAAAAAACAAACAATGAATGATCAGAAAACTTTCTGATATCATGAATCCTTTCTGTAAATGATCATAAACCAAACCTGTCAAAGTTAGTTATTTATGGATCAAGAAAAAGTAAAATACTTTCAAAAAGACGAAATGTAAGACCTTTCATATTTCCTTTTAGTTATCTTTTTAACATAAGCATTTCTTTAACTGTTGTAAATGCAATTAACATGTATTCTAGATGCAAAGGGGAGAAGAAAATTTTATATGTGCCAAAATGGGAGGGGTTTTCATTGAAAATAAAAATAATAATTGTAGGTAAAAATAACTTCCAATTTTTTTTAAGCCTGAGTAAATCTCTATCATACAGGAACCCTAAATATCAAGTGGCTGGCTTTCCATTCCACTTCAGGACAGAACTGCACACGGACAATTTGTATAGTATTAAAGAGGGGCAGTGTGGTCTAGGGGACAGACCTTTGGTCTTACAGCTGGAAGACCTAGATTTGAATTTTGCCTTTGAACCACGCTAGCTTCAATAGAACACAGGTGCTGGGGTCAGGAAGACCTACATTTAAACCTGATCTCTGGCACTTTCTAGCTGTGTAACCTTGGGCAAGTAATTTAACCTCTGTTTGCCAGTTTCCTCAATTATACAATGGAGATAATTACAGCACCTACCTCCCAGGCTTGCCATGAAGATCAAATAAGATACCATTTATAATGTGCATAGCAGAGTGTTCAACACATAGTAGGCCCTTAATAAAATCTGAGTTTTCGGAATAGCAGAAATAAGCATTTAATAAATACTGGGTTTTCCCCTTCCTTTCATCCTTATGTAATTCTTTAAGATAATTAGGTTGCAGTAAAGGTGCTGGCCTGAACTGACAGATGGAGGAATTTCCTCACCCAGGAATGTCTTATCCTAATGAAATCCCAAGTCTAGTACCCATCCTTAGAACAGCCCATAATACGGGATATTTTAAAGAACCTCAGCACCTGCCATTTTCCAGAACATTTCAGGGGCTCCTAGGGCAGCTCTAAGGCTGAGAATTTACATTTTCATCCCTCTACCTGGGAAGGATGAGACTTGAAACTTGAATTTGCAGCTTTGCATCTTCCACATGGCTTAAGGAATATTAAAAGACAGCAACTATTTTTATTTTTGTGCTTGCCAGGGTCTGGGCCAGGGTAGATTTATTTTTAGCTGGTAGGGAAACCTCAGTACAATGAGAAACAAGGGTCTGCCCATGCCCCCTTTAAAATGAAGATGGGCTTTCAGCTCCCTGTCCTGCCAAAGATGTTTGCTCGGTACCTGCACAGGCTTTCATGATCCTCTTCAGAGGCCCCAGAGTATACATCAGTCCAACGATAATACCAGCCAGATGCCCAGCAAAGGAAGCGCTAGGAGGAAAGGAAACCCTTTGTGAGTGTTTGTACTGCTGCTGATTAGACACATTCTGTCCTCTCATTATTCCGAGGCACGTCAATTATTCCCTGTTTGCAGCCTTTGTTCCCTAGGACTCCTTTTCTGCTGGGCAGTCCAAAGAACAACATTTCCCACCTTTCTGTTTTTCTTTTAATGCTAGATAAATTACAACATGCTGAAATGGAAACACTCAGACCAAGCTAGGGGAGGGGGGCAAGGGAGACAGGAATGGGGAGGGCAGAGGAGCTGGCTGGGTTACAAGGATTGATGTGGATCCTTCGGCAGAGATAAAAAAGAAGTCCGCTCCAGTCAATCACTGGGCTTTCATCCTGATCCAGTATGCCTTCTCCCCGTAGTCACATGAAGTCAGTTTGCTCCGCTCAGGGCTGAATGCTGCATCAGCCCGCCAATGGGAGGGATGGCTTATCTATTTGTTTTCAAAGCACTGATGACTGCTACATGTGTGCGCATCAGGGAGTTCTGAAAGCAGTGCATGGAGAGCGAAAAAGAAGAATGTGATTCCCTCCCCTACTCCCAAACTGAAACCAGTGTGGGTCTGGGTCTGCCACGCCTTTGCTACAATTTAAAGCTGAAAATGATACTGAAACTTGGGTGGTTTGATAAGGCATTTCAATTTCCTCCAAAGCCAAGCCCATCTTCTAACATACGCTAGCTGTGGGCCCCTAGGCAAGTCACAGCCCCTCAGTACTTCGTAGGCTGCTCTCAAAGACTATGTCTTGTAGACGTTTTAAACTTGACATGTCCAAAACTGAACTGATTATCTTTCCACCGAAACTCTCCCCTCTTCCTACAATTTAAGTATCATCCCTGATAGCCCTCCTCTCCCCCCTTCACTCTATACCTGATCTCCCAATCTGTTCCAAGTCCTATCAATTTCATCTTTGTAACATTTATCAAACATGCCACTGTTTCACAATAATTTTTCAAAATTTTCCTTCTTTCCTTCCTCCCTCCTCTCTTTTCTTCCTTCCTTCTGAAGGATAGATGTATAAACAGGTTTACCCCTCTTAAGCATCCCGGTGGTCCTCCACTCCCAGATACTGACCATATTAATTTCAAACTTAGTATAGATACCTGATCAGTATAATCCACTGCAGCTCGGGTTGCCAGAGCTCAAGAGATTTGAATTTATTTTCAAATAAAATTTACATTCAGATAAGCCTCTCTCAGTGGTTCCCCAGCCTTCTCTACTCTCAAAAATATCCCAACAGTAGCTTTGGGGTGAAAAGAAGAACCTCAATGGTTTGGCCGGTCGTGGCCACCATGGCAGCATTTGGCCAACTCTTCACAGGAGCCATTTCCTCCACCTCCCAAGCCTCCAGTAGTTTAAGTCTTCAGTCCAACCACAACATCCCACCCATGGCTTTCTCCAGGCTTCAAATGTGTTCGGGGAAGGAAAGGGAACATAAATGGGGTGGTCAAATGTAGGGAGAAAAGGATAAATATTTTTGAAGAGTTTTCACAGAATCAGTTGCAATGTGTCCTGTTCTGTTCTCTGCTTATTTCAAGAACACTTCTGTAAAATGCAACTGGCTACTATTCCACAGTATTTTCATATGTACAAAATCAGTAAAGCATCATCATCGTTGGTGATTAGTGCGATCATCCTATTTCCCTCACTGTGTTCTAGATCCCTCAACTGTCATGATGTTTCCTAATTGAGCACTTATCCTCTATGGTAAAGCATCTCCAAAGCTTAATAAATACTTGTTGAATAAAAAAAAAAATCAGGGCACTTGCCAACAGCCAAGAAAAGAGATGGAAGAATTAAGGAAAAAAAACTTTTCTGACCCACTGCTATAAACTGTACACCAGTGACATTTGTGATCAAATCAATTTTGTTTAAAAGGCAGAAAAGAAAATGCTGAAAAATTTTGAGAAGTTTCCAAGTCTTGATCACATTGATCAATCATTCTGCCACTTCCCAAGTTACTACAGGTATAGGATACTCATTTTGTAGTACATGAACTTATCAAACATGAAAGAGGGGCATATAGGAATGTTGTCAGCATCCATAAACAGGCAAGAGGGTGATGGAAAGGCAGGAACTTCTGATGTCTCTCAATCACCAAATCCAGCAACACTGCCGCTGGCTACCACTTCCTCCTGGATATTCTCTATTCCCTGGGTTTTCAGGGAAGAGAACTGCTTCTCTTGGCTCTCTTCCTACCTGGCTGGTCACTACTTCTTGGATTCCTTTCATCACCAAACATGTCCCTCCCTCTCCCAGTGGGCATAACTCAATGCTTCCTCTTTTTTTCTCTCAACATTCTCTCAGTCATCTCATCAGTTCTCAGGGACTAAATGATCATCTTTGTAACGATGTTCCTCAGATCCACATATTTAGCCCTAAAATATATGGGAACTCTCCTGAATTCCAGTCCACTATCACAAATTATCAACTGTACGTTTCAAACTATATATCCCAAGGATAAATTCCTATGTCCATAAAAGAACTCTTTTCTTTCCCCTCAAATGTCACTATTTCTGTTAAGGTTATCACCGTTCTTCTAATCACTCACGTTCACAAGCTTAAAGCTACCCTCAACTCTTCACTCTTCCTCATTGCCTGGATCCAATCAGCTGCCAAATCTCATTGTTTCTACTTCCAAGTTCCTCTTCACTCCCCACAGTCACCATCCTCGATAACTTTGTTGAGGTGATGATTAGTCTCCCTGTCCCAAGTCTCCCCTCTCTTTAATCCAGTCTCCAAACAGCTGCCAGAGTGATATTCCTAAATCAAAGCCCGGCTCTGCCTCTTGCTTGCTCAAAGAAAACTCCAGCGGCTCTGTAGTGCCTTTAAGATGAAAGGAGGATGCTTGGAACACTTCACAATCTGGCTTCAGCTTACATCTCCAGGCTTATAACATACAACTCCCTGTTACCCACCCTTTATTCCAGCCAAATTGGCCAACTTGTAGTTGCTCAAACACAATATTCCATCTACATGCACGGGCTGTCTCCTTATACTTCTTATATATTTATATATTCTTATGCTTTCTCCTCCCCTCTGCCTGCTGGAATCCCAGATTCCCTTCAAAGTACAGCTCAAATGCTACCCAAATTCCACAGAACTCTACCCCTAAGCTGCAGTGCGCCACCCCCTTCCCATGACCTGGTACTGACTATGTGCTGTATGTACCTAGATGTTTCTCGAAATAGAACAAAAGGTCCTAGAGTACAAGGACTTATTTTTTGTACTGCCACTTAATAAATATTAGTTGACTGATTAGTAGAAATTAGGGATGGAGGGAAGGAGGATCAATAAAAAGAGGGAAAAACAAAATGAAAGTATTTGGAGAAACTAAATCAGATATCAGAATGATTTAATGTGAGGAAAACATCACATGTCACTTGGTCAAAGACAATTCACCAGGAAATAGTTCAAAACCCTGTTATCACAGTACTAGGCAGAGGGAAGAGAGGAGGAAAAGGGGGTCAGAGTACAGAAGCTTTAAATTCCTAGGCTCTGTACCCAGAAGGGGAGAATAATTCAAGGATGCTGACTGGGAGGCATATCAAACGAGGGAGAATAGCAGTAATTCAGGGTAAATTCAAGAACCACAGGTCAGACCTAGGGCTCGAGTAGAGACAGAAGGTTTGTACCTGGGAATCAAAGTAGGGAGGACCTTGTTTCGTTGGTAACCACAGGAGCCAAAGAGATAGGGAAAGAGGGAGGGAAAGAGAAAGTCAAAGAAGTGGGGCAAGCTTTGAAGACCGAGGGAGCAGGCTCATGAACTTGGACTGAGAGTAAAAGCATATGTACAACATACATTGTCTTGTTCAGTTCAGGAGAATAAAGAGCAACAGTCTGGAGTTTGAAGAGGGGGTTTAGAATCCTGGACTTGTCCAGTTATTTTTTTTTGTGTGACCTTGGGTAAGTCACTTTAATCATAGGAAGCCTCAAGTTTTCCTTATCTTTGAGGTAAGGAGCATTGGGCTCTTTGGACTCTGAATTCCTTTTGAAGCTTAAAATCTATGATCCTGTGACCTTGGATGTAGCTTAAAACCCAATGTTTCGACACAGCAAAGGAAGAGAGTTTGGGTAACCTAATTAGCTCACGGAAT
The DNA here is from genome assembly GCA_028627135.1 of Pseudochirops cupreus. Taxonomy (NCBI): domain Eukaryota; kingdom Metazoa; phylum Chordata; class Mammalia; order Diprotodontia; family Pseudocheiridae; genus Pseudochirops; species Pseudochirops cupreus. Next base: position 49,064,016 of record CM053580.1, read on the forward strand.
TTATAGTGGTAGAAAAACTGCTCAAGGCAGAGAAGAATAATCACAGGAAATATCATAGCTGACTTTGGGTGGCCCCAATTGGACAGGAAATCTTTGACAGCAGAAGGCTTATGTTTGGGACTGACTGAAGGCCCATTTGGTGACAAAGACATTCAAGGTAGATAATAGGGCTTAGTAATATCTTAGCACTTTGAGGGTTTCCTGAAGGTTGGTGCTAGGCAGAACCAAACTGGGTTACAAAATTGTAAATTAAGAGTGGGAAGGGACCTTGGGGGTCATCTAGTCCAACCCCCTCATTTTACAGATGAGAAAAGTGACGCCCCAAGAGGTCAAGGGACTCATCCAAGGACTCAAGCAAATTTTATTTATTTATTTTTCTCTTGCTCCAAACACAGAACTTTCTACTGAACCATACTACAATCCTCATTAATCAATTTACGATAAAAACAAACAGGAAAGACATTTTACACATTTTCAGTGGATTGTGAGCCCCCTGAAGGCAAAGACTGTCTTTTGCCTCTTTTTTGCATTCCTAAGGCTTTGCATATTACCTGGCACACAATAGGGTCTTAATGTTGTTTGTCCATTTTTTAAAAGCACCAATGACATCACAATGATGTCTTGTCTTGTTTGACAACTGGATTTAAGTGAGGCAAAGTTGCACGAAGTCACCAGTCTAGCTCACTCTTCCAGAGTAGCTGAAGTTCAGTGACAGGACAAAAGTCAGGACAACTGACAATGTCCTGGACTGCAGTGGATGACCTTGGCGCCTTTGGTGTCTGACCAAGCTCTAGACACTTCACAGTGCCTGCTTCAGGCAACCTCAAGGCCACTGGAACAGTTCTCATCCACGCATTCCGCCAGAAGAAGTCTTCACACACTTGGGGTAGACATCCCTCAAACTCATCAATGGGTTTGAGGCCTCTCAGTTCCCCTTGACCTGGTTTCACTTGTCTGCTGAGAGATTCTACTGAGGCGTGGCTGCTGCATGTGCTCTTGGAGCCAGAGTGAGAGGTGGGGGAAGGTAGACACCAAAAGGGGATGAGCAGCCCTGAGGAGGGCTCAGAAAGCCCTCACACCAGAGGTACTAGTCCTCCCTGAAAGCCTCATATACACCTGGCTCTTAATAAATGTTTATTGACTTGCCTGATGGATTCCAGAATACACAAAGTCAACAAATGTGTGGTGTAGTAGAAAGAGTAGATCTGGGGTCACCAGACCCGGGTTTGGATCCAGCCTCAGTTTGCTCCACCACCTATACAACTTTACACAAGCCACTTTAATTTGCTCCATGGCTCAGTTTCTTCATTTGTAAAATGAAGGGGTTATGCTAGCTGATCTTTAAAAACTATCCTGGAGCTAAGTCCTATAGCCCTCTGAAACATAAAGAAGAATAAGCTCCCAACCACAGGCTTTCCCACGGTATCTGGAATAGTATATGAAGGATCACTGATGTGATTTTCACCAGATGTGGAATGATACCTATAAGGAACAGTTTGGTCAATAAGGAAGGAGCTTAATTTGGAGAGAAATGGGACAATCACAAGTTTTCAGTAGAGGGAGAAAGGGGGTAGAGAATCTAGAAGCTTGACTAAGCAATTTTGTTCCCATTATCCAGTCAAGTCTTCATAGCTGAAAAAAATAATAATAAACTCCCGGACACATAAATACAGACGTAGGAAGAAAGGCAGTTAAGAGTACAATCAGTTCTTCAAATGTATGACTACGTTACAGAGCATTTGTTAAGCACTTACTACATACTGCCCACAGGATACCTAATGGTTCAGTAAAGACACTTGTTCCTTTTGTTAAATACATTGACTGGCACAAACCACTTAGGGAAAGAGCTATGGGGATCACACAGTTAACACATCACTTCTTAAGGGGAACAGCATGAAACCTGGTATTCTTTGGCCCTCAGCTTTTCCAGAGGAATTTAATAAATTGTTTGTTTAAGCTGGATGAAACCCCAATACTATTTTCTGAGAAGAAAAGGAAAGAGAGAGGGAGGAATTGTTATGAATTAGCGGATAGGGAGAATCAACCAGGATTGGTGTTTATTTTTGTAGTGTAAAGCACCGAACTTGAATTCAATAATAGAGTAAAAAAAAAAAACAACACGCATATCTGATGTACTGTGAGACCACCCTTTGTAGAAAATTATTAACATCCTATCCATGTAAAAAAGTGGAGAAATATTTCCCTTTTCATAAGCAAACCAAGCACTTCATCTTGAACCTCACTTAGAAATCAAAGTTTAACACAATTTAACAAAATTAATTTCTTAACTCTCTAAATAACTTTTTAGAAGCTGAAGTCATATGCTGTGCTAACAGAATGGAGGGCGGTATCTATGGTGGAGAAAGCAAGCCAATGAAAGAGAGACTTGGGTCATCTTCGAAAATAATGACTATGCGAGAGGGTTTCATTTCAACAATTTAAAAAGTCTTACTGTCTGAGCTATCGGCTTAAAAGGGCTACAAATAAAAATATAAGAGAAGACTGAGGAATAGGACAGCCATCAAAATTGAAAATCTGGAGGGAAGAAGAAAAGTTGACTGATTGATCCTAGCAGTGAGAAGGAAATAACGCTCCTCTGTGCAGAGACACACACTTTTTTTCACACCACACCATTTAACAAATTAACTCCTTTAGTTCACAGAAAGGTACCTAATGTCCTGTGAGAGGTAATGCACTTTCCAAGGGCAAGAAAATTATTTCTTCCTTCCTCACAAAATCGGGACAAATATCTGGATTCTGCATTATTCATGTGTACTATAGAAGGACACAGGAACAGGAACTCACCCAATGAGTTTAAGCACTACTGGGTGCTTAAAAACTGGACCCAGGCTGGTAGCTAAGTGCTTGGCTGGATAATCAGATATTGGGTTGTTCCCAAATAAGGGCACTCATTCCTGATCAGGAAGAGGTCATGTTGTGGGGCTACAGGACACCAAGAGTAATTCTGGGGCAAAAAAGTCACATTTAAGAACATCCCTATCAGAACTATTCTCATGCTCTGCTGATTTGTGAATGCAAGTGGAACAGTTTGGTTGCGTTTCTGCAGTCGTAGGTATAATTAGAAATTTAGTAAGTAGAAACTCATGGGCAGGAACCTCAAATAAATATGCGGTGTCACGGCATCACTGGAGTAATGATGCGTTCTCTCTCTCTACTCTGCCAAGGCCATATAAATCGGCTAGGGAGTAGACCTGTGATCCTGGGCAAGCACAAACTTCCGTTTGCTTCAGTTTCCTCATCTGTAAAATAAGTTAGAGAAGTAAATGGCAAACCACTCCAGTATCTTTGTCAAGAAAACCCCAAACTCCAAACGACAAGCTGGACACACCTAAAAGGACTGAACAAGGGATGAGACCAGCATCTGAAGGACCAGCACGAGGCAGGAAGATACTTGTGTAGGGAAATGAGAGATCCCATCTCTAAGATGAAGCACTTGGTCTGTTTATGAAATAAGGAATATTTCTCTTGCACTGTTTTTTACATTTAAATGATTTTAATAATTTTTGAAGGGTAGTTACAAGGTACATCAGATACGTGGCTTTTTACTCTATTATTGAATTCAAGTTCACTTCTTTACATTATAAAAATAAACACCAATCCTGGTTGCTTCTCTATATCCTCCAATTCATAACAATCCCTCCCTCTCACTCGCAAGGTCCTTGATTAGGATCAATAACTTACCTATGACTTTCTACTCCTTCTCTTGCTTCAAATAAATTTGAACAAACATTGAAATAAGGTGATGAGAAGGTGAATGATTTTTAAAACTATATATGACTGTAGTTATGTTTCTTTGTATTCTAGAAAAGCATTATAAAAATTTGGACTGCATAGAGTCTCCAAATAAATACTATTTTAGCATCAAAAATTACAAACTATATTAGAGAGGGATATTGATCAGATTTAAGTGGGTTTCCCCCCTTTCATGACCTTATTAAACAAAATTCCTGCATCTAGCTGAAGAAAATAAACAAATCAGATCGGATTTCTCTCCAAAATTATTAATTTGGAACTTCATTTCCTAGAATGACTAAAGTATATAATTTTCTATAGAAAGTCAAAAATTAATAAAAAAAATCAAACCTATATTATTTGTGATAATAGAATAAATCAATAATGGCTAGGTAAAGAGCAGAAAGGAAATAAGATTTTCTACATACAGTATTTGGGTGTGTTTCTCATATGTGCAGGACCAGGGCTAGGAAAAATGATATAGGTATCAGGTTTTGCCAGAGGTGGCCCCTCTCATTTCCCTTTCAGTGTCTATCTATCCTTGCGTTCCCGCTAATCCTCCTTGCACTTCTCCTATCACACTCTCAGTACCTGATTGTCCTTGTCTCCCTAGGGTCAACCATCCAGGCTTGACCTGTTCCCTACATCTATTTCTCCACAGCTTCCCATTAAAGACTGCTCTCAGATGCCATTAGAAAGAATTTGATTCAGCTGTCCCATTAAAATGTAATGATTTCACTGAAGTCCTACTCCAGTGCTTCATAAATGGACAGAGGTGACCTTGACACTCTACTCCAAAGCACCACAAGGGCCGGCCAGGCTTTCAGTACAGGTCCAGTGATGTAGGTCAGTCATCAAGTGCTTGTGAGTTTGTCTGAGGGGGAAGTTTATGCCCTGCAAAACATTGCAGTTCATGAAAGGTATATAAGAAGGTAACCAATAAAACTACCATCATTTATCAGAGAATTTTGATTATATTAAATTAAAAAGCTTTTGCACAAATAAAACCAATGCAACCAAGACTAAAAGGCAAGCAGAAAGATGGCAAATAATCTTTAGAGCAAATGTCTCTGAGAAAGGCCTCATTTCTCAAATATATAGAGAACTAAGTCAAATTTATAAGAATATAAGCTATTCCCCCAATAGATAAATGCTTAAAGGATATGAACAGGCGGTTTTCAGATGAAAAAATCAAAGCTATGTACAAGCATATGAAGAAGTGCTCTAAATCATTTTCAACTAGAGGAATGCAAATAAAAACAAGTCTGAGGTACCACCTCACACCAATCAGATTGGTTAATATGACAAAAAAAGGAAAATTATAAATGTTGGCAAGGAAGTGGGAAAGTTGGGACACTAATGCACTGCTGGTAGAGTTGTGAAATGATTCAACCATCCTGGAGAACAATTGGGAACAATGCCCAAAGGGCAACCAAACTGTGTTTTACCCTTTGATCTAGCTATACCACTACTAGGTGAGATCACAAAAAAAAAGCGAAAAAGATTTACATATGTAAAAATATTTATGAAACTGAGAGGACCTCCACCAGTTGGAGAATAGCTGAAGAAGCTGTGGCATATGAATGTAATGGAATACTATTGTGCAGTAAGAAATGATAAACAGGTAGATTTCAGAAAAACTTGGAAAGATTTGTATAAACTGATGCAAAGTGAAATGAGGAGTACCAGCAAAACATTGTATACAGTATCAGCAACATTGTGTGATGATCAAATATGAATGATTCAGTTCTTCTCAGCAACACAATGTTCCAAGACAATTCCGAAGAACTCATGATAGAAAATGTTATCCACATTCAGAGAAAGAACTGATGAACTCTGAATGCAGATGAAAGCATAGTTTCTTCACTTTTTCTATCTTTTTAATTTTTTTTTATCTATTTCTTCTTTAACAACTGAGACTAATGTAGAAATATGTTTACATGTTAGTGCAAGCATAAACTATCTCAAATTGCCTACCATTTTAGGAAGAAGGCAGGGGGAGGAAGGAGAAAAAAAAATGGATTTCAAAATCATGTAAAAATAAATGCTAAAACTGTCTTGACATTTAATTGGGAAAAACAAAATACTATTAAAAAAAAGATTCCTTAAATTTTAACTGACTGCAAAACTCAATATGACTCAGGAGAGTGATATGGCAAGAAACTGCATTGAAACTAAGTATCCAGAACTAGAGAGGCAAAAGTCCTGCTGAATTCTGTCCTAATTAAACCAAATCTGGGTACCACATTTTAGGAAGGACATAGTGAGTAGCCATCTAATCCAACTCATTCCCCACCCCCCAATCTCAATGAGAACATATACAAAAAGTGGTCACCCATACAAAAAAAAGGAAAAGGACTTATTTGTACAAAAATATTTATAGCAGCTCTTTTCGTGGTGGCTAAGAATTGGATATCAAAGAGATGCCCATCAACTGGGGAATGGCTAAACATGCTGTGGTATATGATTGTAATGGAATATTATTATGCTATAAGAAATAACAAGCAGGATGATTTCAGAAAAACCCAGAAAGACTTGCATGAACTCATGTATAGTGAAGTGAAAAGAACCAGGAGAACATTGTACACAGTAACAGCAATACTGTTCAATGAAGACTGTGAATGACTTAGCTACTATCAGCGATACAATGATCTAAGACAATCTGAAAAAAAATTAATGATGACACATACTGTCCACCTCCAGTGAAAGAACTGATATTGTCTGAATACAGACTGAAGCATGCTATTTTTCACTTTCTTTCATTTTTTTCTTTTATTTGAGGCTTCTTGTACAAAACTACTAATATGGAAAGATTTTACATAGTTGCACACGTATAACCTACGTGATTGTTTACTGTCTCAGGGAGGGAGGAGGTGACAGAGTAAGGTGACAGAATTTGGAACTCAGAACTTAAAAAATGTTTAAAAATTGAGGGAAAAATGGTCACCCAAAGATGTAAGAACCTACTCCCTCCCTAAGGTATCTCATTCTACTTTTGGACATCTTTAAGGATTAAGGAAACCAGATATCAAGCCTAAATCTGCTTCTTTGAAACTTTCACATAATATTCCTAGTTTTGCCCTCTGGTGCCAAAGAGAACAAGACTAATTTTTCTTTCACTAGATAGTCCTTTGAATTCTTGAGGACAGCTATAATATTCCCTCTCAATCTTCTCTTGTTTGAACTAATTATACCCAGTTTCTTCCAATGTCTTTGTATGGCATGGGCTCAAGGTCCTTTATTATCCTAGATGACCTCTAGTGTGTCAATATCCTACCTAAATGTGGGGTCCAGAAATGAGAACAATATTCCTTATGTGGTTGCACTAGGGCAGAGTTTCTTTTGTTTTCACTTCAAACCCTTCTCCTACTTGGTCTTTGCATTATAACCTGGCTTCTGGATTTCCCAGGAATGTTTTATGGTTTCTTATAAACTGGAATGGTGGAGAGGCATCCCTCAAAGCCCTTTCACAGATCTCCTCCTCTTAACATCCTGAGCAACCTTTACTTTGGAAAGGTCCTATATGTACAAAAATATTTATAGCAGCTCTTTTTGTGGTGGTAAAGAACTGGAAACTGAGGGGATACCTATCCATCAGGAAATATCTAAGCAAATTATGGCATGTAAAAGTTACGGAATGTTACTGTGCCATGGAAAACACTTAAGGAGATGGTTTCAGAGAAGGAAAACCCGTATGAAATGATGCAGACTGAAGTGAGCAAGAGCCAGAGAACAATTTATACAATAATAACTATATAATATATTCATATAATAAAATAATATAATTATTTATCATAAAATATAAATTAAAAAATGAACAACTTTGAGAGACTTATGAACTCTGATCAACCACAGTTCCAGAGGACCAATGACACAGAATTCTGTTCATCTCTTGAAAGAAAAGTCCTGGACTAATATGCAGAATGAGACTTGTATCTTTGGGCATAGTCAATGTGAGAACTGGTTTTGTTTCTTCATATTTTTATGTAGATTTTACTTTTATTTTATTTTATTTATTTTATTTCCTCCCCCCCCCCCCCACGTCGGGATGGGTAGAAGGTGGGAGAAAAAGAAAATAAATGGATGTTCATGGAAAAAAAGATTTAATTTTAAAAACTGTAGCAGAAACACAAATAATCAGTTCAAGTCACCAGAAATTCTCCCTGATTTCCATGAGCCTCGGTTCTATTTTCCAAACTGCTTGTGGGGATTTCCAGATCACTTCCTAAGTACATCCTTAACACCTTTCCGCCTTTTTAGCACCTTAAATTTTGTTTTACCAGCTTATTTTGTTCTTATTTACCTTTCTGGATCTTCTCCTTGAAATTTCCTCAGATTCCCTCTACTCAGTATTTTTCCTCATTCAAATTAAGCCCTTTTTCATCTGACAAATTGTTCTCCTTCAACCTTTCCTCAAATTCCCCCAAATTTCTCCACCTGAGATTCAATCTTGGACCTTCATAAACCCAATCTCCTTAGTTTCCTTCTCCAAGACCTTCTCCACCCTCTACACTGCTATAAAACCTTCTCCTTCAGAAATAAAACTTGAATTACTTGTACCCCCAGCCCTCATCCAGAGTCCCTCCACTCACCGCCCCCTGTGTCCCACTGTATGTCCAGACTTTTCTTTTGCTACAAAGATGCAAATTTAGACTTGGTGTCAGGAAAAACTTTTATGTCAACTAGAACCCTCAATTCTATGCTTTTTTATACCATTTTCAAAATGGCTTTATGCATTTTAGACTTGTCTCTCCAAGCACAGGGAAAGCTTTTCCGAGGAAGGGAAGAAGTCTTTTCTTTCTATCTTTTTTCATCTCTTTTTACCTAATATAAGGCCACACACCAAGATGGTACTTAATGAATATTTACAGACTTAAAAAAAAACATTTCCTACTAATCATCTCAGAACCCAGCTACACTTGGGGTGGGAGGGACAAATGAAGGGTCTTGAAAGCGTCTCAAGACCATGACATAAGAACTGACTGAAGGAAATGGGTACGTTTTTAGCCTATAGAAGATCTGAATGGTGGGGTACACCAGACTTGCTTGAAGAGTCGTCACTTGAAAGGGGAATTTGAGTTCTTCTGCCTGACCTAGAGGATAGAACTAGGACCAATGGCTGGAGGTTGGATAGAGGCAGATTTAGACTGAAGATGAAGAAAATGGATGGCTAACCATTTGCCAGCAATGTCTATATCATAGAAGGGGTTACAGCTGAACGGTCTCTAGAGTCTCCTCCATTCTGTGAATGGTCTTTTAAAATAAGACAGAAAATAGCTCAATGTGTCTCTTCTCCTTCCCCCTATACCCTTAATCTGAAATTTTATAAAGGATAAATCTGAGTCCCCAGTGGTAGGCAACAGGCCAATAGGAATATTTTAAAGTAAAGGGTTTTTTTTCCTCATTAGTCCTTAAATTATACCCTCAATCCATCAATTATTCTGCCTATGAGCAAAAAGGACTGATTTGGTCTTGAGCAATATGGGCATCTAACAGGAGGAAGTTTGAGATAAAGAAATATTAATGGGATGAATATCTATAAGGAGTTGAATAAAATTTACAAATATATTAAGAAAATTATGAGCCACCAATTCTTTCCAACCTTCTTTTGTACTTTTATCTACCTGTGGATTGACCGCAGTTATCAAAACTGAACCCAGACTAAACTCCCAAACCAGCATGTTCTCCCATCCCCCTACCAAGGATTAATATTCACTATTGCTAAGGGGCTATAAGCAAAGTTGAGCCATATAGTTATGTAAAGTGTTCCTTCTCTCATTAGTGACATCCTTAAAAATCAGAAACTAGAGATGTGAATGAGAGGTATGACAAGTTACAAAGGTCCCCCCTCAGTTAAAAGGCTAATTCTTTAAGCAGTTTGAAGAGGCTGCCCCTCTGGAAATGTATTACCAAGAGACAATCTCATTGCATATGCAGGATAAATGACCTCATTAAGAATGGAGTCCTTACTACACAAAGTAAGAGAAGGGGACAAGGTAAGAGGCCTAGGCAGTTAACTGGAAGTGGTTTATTGTGCTTTTCATAACTCATTCCTATCAAAGTCATCAGCAGAAGAATGCTCATCACTCAGTCCAGCTGAGATAAAACCCGAAACGGTTTTTTTCAGTGAGATGAAAGGGGCCGCAGTTTCAGGATCCTAGGCAAAAGCTAGAAACAACAGCAATTCCAAGACAGCTGGTCCTGGCTATGGACTAAAGTAATGAGACATACCAAGACTTTGACAGTTTAGAGAATGCTGACCACAGCAGCACTGGAAGAGACTGGGAATGGGTCCACAATCTCTGGAGGAAGCAAGTTCCAGTGGATAGAAAGCTGCTACCTTGGGAGTTGGAGAGTTTGGGTCAGAAACCCCAGCCATGCTGCTTAACAGAGATGTGACTTTGAGAAGATATCTTGGTTCCTCTTGGCATCAGCTTCATCTTCAGTAAAATGAGGCTGACAACATGCATTACCTACTTTGTAAGGTGGGTGTGAGGGAAACACTTGAAAAGACTTGAGTGTCCTAGAGAAATGGGAGTTATTGTCACGATGAGGTTATTTCTAGAGAGGCAGCTTGGCATGGTAGGTAGAAAGGCATTGTAGGGAGATAAGGAACTGGGACCAGAATTGAGTGGGGGAAGAATATGGCTTGGATTACCTTTGGAAAGTTGCTTACTGCTTAGAATAACCTCCCTTCTCCTTGAAACAAAGATGTAGCTTGTGAACATCAATTCTTCCTTCTAGTCACAGAAGGAATACTATAGTCTCCATGAATTTTAAGGAACTAAAATTGCATGCCACCCAAAGGACAATGGGGAAGTGGCTAGTATGTGTGAATAGGCTAGAACATATTATTAATGAAGAATTTATAAAGGGGAAGGGATATAAAGGGTATGTCATCAGAGATGCAAGACCAGCTAGGGGAATTGGCACCTGGGAAAAGCAAAAGATAATCACTAGATGGTCTCTGTGCTTCCAAGCAAAGCAATGAGATGTAGGAAAGGTACCCAGAACATGGTTGGAACCTGATGGGCAGACATGAACAAGAGTCCCAGAAGATAAGTGGGTATGGATGTGCTGGCATCTCTCCCATTGGAGAGAACACATAAATCAATCCCTTAAGGTAGGGGATGTAATAGAGGTTGGCCTCCTTAAGTTTATACTAAGTCTCAAAAAAGTTAGCAAAAGCAAGATTAGGACCCAAAACTTGGCTATGACTAGAAACAGAAAAAAGTCAAAGAGGTCCTGGGGTACCTGCAGATTTCTACTTTATATGGCAGGAAGAAGTTGTTCACTAACTGCCTTGGCCCCCTCTGTGCTATGGCCTGACCTGAAGAAAATGACCTGAATTGGTTCAAGAAAATTATATGCCCTTGGACATGCCAGTGGGCACATCGAACATGTTTTGTTTGGGTTAGAAAAATTTGCAGCCCATACAATTATTCTAAAGTAACACGCCTGAGGAAAGCCTCAGTCGCTCACATGGAACAAAGCTCTTCCACTTCTCAGTAGTTCCTGGTATTAAATCTTCCCTTCCCCCAAACAAAATGAAAGCAATAGGTAAATAAAACAACATCAGAAATGAATAACAAAGCCAACCATTTAATTTTGAAACAGATGTTAAAGATTCAGTGAAATTCTTTAGGGGGAAAACAGCCTTTCTGGTATGACTCACCAGGGATTCCGCATCCCTGTGGTACACTTCTGAGTGTTTAATCACTTACTTAATGACTTATGAGGGACATAAAAGCGATCATCAGGCATCGAAACACGCTCTCCCTTTAAAACAAGGGGATGCCATTAACAACTACAGGAGGACAAAGACACTAAGTACAATCTGGCCATCCTCGTAGCAATTCCAAGGGCAGAGTCCAGAGGCAATCAGCAACATCTTCCCCTGATAGGCTCTCGTCCAGGACAACTGTACTGCATGTGGAGAGGGGGGCCATTTGAAAGACCCAATGATGGCTTCCACATTGCGCTGCGGTGTAAGAAATGCAGCCCGGCATGTGAAAAATATTCAGCCATCTGTTATTACTAGAGACAACAAACATTTTTAGATGCCACATGAATGACTATTTTTTACATCACTTCTAGAAAGTTAATATGAAATGAAAGAGAAGCTGGAACGAGTCTGGCACAACATGACCACGTGCTACTGTTATGGGGTGAAAATATTCAGCCGAGGCAAAAACTTTCACAAGCAGGGAGATCGCTGGAAATTCTTGGGCCCCTAGTAAGTGTCTTACAAAAGGGCTTTTACTTCTCCTACTTCAAACAAAGCCGGATGAAAAATTAATGTATTACCCCTCCCAAGTCGTGTATTTACATTATGCTGAGGGAATATAAGAAAGAAATACCTAAAATCAATAGTTATGCCTCTAAAAGGCAGGAAATACATCATGCCATTAAGCCAAAGGCATTTTAGGGCAGACAGCTCTCTTTTTTCTTCTTTTAAACCACAGCTCATCCACAGAATTCCATGCCTTCCCCCCATTATTCCAGGCAGCATGGTGGGTGTAAATGGGCTTGGAGTCAGGAAAGATCTTGACAGTGATTGTAACACAACAATAGTGTTAATAGTGATGACAGCTAACGTGTACATAGCACCTAGGCTATGCCAAGCACTGCTCTAGGCGTTCCACAATCATTACCTCATTTTATCCTCACAATAACTCTGAGAGGTAGGTGCTACTACTAATGAGGAGATGGAGGCAAACAGAGGTAAGTGGCTTGCCCAGGGTCACACAGCTAGTAAGCATCCAAGTCCAGATTTGAATTTTGATCTTCCTCTCTCCAGGCCCAGCATTCCCATCCACTAAGCCAACAAGGGATACCTACTAGTTGTGTAACACTAGGCAAAGATCTGGGTTCAAATTATGTCTATGATAACTACTAGCTGCATAACCGTGAGCAAGTCACTATACTCTCTCTGGGTCTCAGTGTCTCCATCTGTAAAAGGAGAGGCTTGGAGATGATCATCTTCCAAGTTTTGTTTGGCCTCTAACATTCTATAATAATTCTACAAGGATGCAGTTTTGTGAGTACTATCTATAGGGAAGCAGTGTGATGATGGAAAGGATATTGCACTTAGAGTTGGAGGTAAGAGTTCAAATCCCAGCTCTCAACTCTTAATGCTAAGACCCTGGATATTGTGAGACATTAGCTGATCATAGTGGGAGGACAAGTACTGACTGGTTCATTGCTGCGTACTTTTGTCTGATCACCTTCAGTGTCAATGGCTCAATCAGTGTTTTTAAAGACAATAAAGTAAGTTGCTGAAAAGAGACAGAAGTGGACAGAAATAGTGCAGGGATTCAGGCTTGTGGCTGAATCAACCTCTCTAGCACTCAGTCTCATCTATAAAATGGATGGTGGATGGACAACATGACCTCTGAGACCCCTTTCTTGCTCTAAATCTATGATTTTGCATTTTTAAGATGTATACATGACATTAAACAACAAAAGTCAGGATGAATTACAACCTAAGCCCTGAAAACCACCATCAACACAGTCCTGTTGGCACATGTCTAAAAGAAATGGCTGCAGCCTATCCATTGTTCTATGATAAGCTGATGAAATGAGCAGCCATTAGCAAAACGGTTTTAAGTGCACCCCAAAGAAAGAAGGAAAGAATCCATATGTACAAAAAATATTTATAGCCTCTCTTTTGGAAGTGGCAAAGACCAGAAACTAAAAAGTGCCTATCTACTAGGGAATAATTGAACAAACTATGGTATATGGACGTAATGGAATACAACTGTTCCATAAGAAATTATGAAAAAGACTGTTTCGGAGAAACTTGGCAGGAATTGTGTGAACTGATGTAGAGTGAAGCAAGCAGAAATGAGGATGATTTATACAACAAAAAAAACAGTGCGAAGACAACTTTGAAATTCTTCACAACTCTGATCATTTCAGTAACTAACCACAATTCCAGAAGACCAATGATGAAGCATGTTACGTACCTCCTAATGGAGCAGTGACAGACTGAGGGTACAAAATGAAACATCGATTTCCAGCCATGGCTATCGTGAAAATTTGCTTTGTCTCACCATATGTGTATGTGTGTGTGTTCTTTTTTAAACAACAGTTTCATGTGTCTTTTTTTTCCAGTTTGGACAATGTTAGAAGGAAGAAGAGGTCATATAAGGATAAGAAAACTGAAAAAGGAAAAAGAAAAGAAAGAAGAGGGTCACTGAAACATTTTTTTTAATATAAAGAAAAATGTCAGAAGGAATCACAGACAAGGACAGTTTTGAAAGTTACGTGCTGAAATTATTTTATACTTAAAAAGAAAAGCAAGCCATACAGAACAGACTTGAAGTTTCATGGACAATCTTCTTTTCTCTTTTACTATGGAAATGCTTGCTTTGTTAGGAGTTTTCAAAGTTAAGGATAAAAAAAAAGGATTTTAAAAAATCAAATGGAGAAAAATGACTTGAATGCCATATGAAGGCTGTATCTGGATAGGCACTAAGCATGAGCTCTATGGGGACTCCAGATGCAGGAAAGGTATCAAAGGCATTTAGTGTAACTAGCCACAAGCCTGAATCCCTAGACTACTTTTGCCCAATCTTCCCCCTTTTCAATGAATTCCTACATTGCCTTCAAAGACAAACTCCATGATCAGACAAAAGCGTATACAATAGATAACACAGCAATGAATGAGTCAAGACCTATCTGCCTACTAGGACCAGCTGGTGACTCATAATCGCAAACAGCCTACCCTCTTACCCCAGCAAGATTATGACTGGAAACAAGGCTGTAAAATGAGTCACCAAAAATTGGATTAATTTTATCCAAAGGAACAATATTATAACAACATTTTGGGAAACGAGGGGGAAGAGAAGACACATTTGTATAATAGCAACTACTACCTGCCAGAAACTTTGCTAAACACTTACAAATATTATCTCATTTGAAACTTGTGACAACCCTGGGAGGTAAGTATTGTTCTTATCCTCATTTTAACAATTGGGGAAACTGAGGCAAGCAGAGGTTGATGACTTGCCCAGGATCACCCAGCTGGTTGAGTCTGAAGTTGCATTTGAACCCAGGTATACCTAACTTTGTACATTATGGCATCCGCCTAGTTGTGCTGGTATCTTGACTACTGAGCATCAAATAAAGATTAGATACATCCAAATAATGTCAGAGACATCACAGAAATCACATATTTAGAACTAGAAGGGACCGAGGAGGAAAGCCCCTTCCTTTTTCCAGGACTCAGTTTCTCCATCTGTAAAATTAGGGGAGGAGAAGTGAACCTGAAGGGCAGGGATTGTTTCACTTCTGTAGTCCACAAAAAGAGTTTAATAAATGCTTATTGATTGATTGACTGATGTCTGAAAGGCTCCTTTGGTTATCTTCCCACCCTCCAAACAAACACCCTACTTTAACTGCCTTTATTCTTTTTTGTTTTTTTTTTTGTCTTCTCTCCCAATCCACTCCCTTATTTCATCACAAAAACCTTGGAAGAGTAAACTTATAAGAACAGCATGCAGAAACTATGAAATCCAGATCAAAAGTGAACTTCTAGCCATCATGGAAAAAGAAAAGTGAAGATATTTGAAGATATTATCTCAGAAAGCTACAAGAAGAACATTAAGAAAGTTACTCTCATCAGCAGAGCATAAGGTTTACCTAACCCCAGACGGGACGAGGAGAGAGGCCTGAGAAGATTGTCCAAGGCACAACAGCCCTGGTGTCTTCTAAAGCAATCAGCGTGTAATTGATGTAAAGTCCATTAAACAGTATATAATCAGTGCGCCCCAGACACTCCACAGCAATGATCTGCAGGGCGCACAGAGAGACACTGGAGTGGAATTTTGTGAATTTTAAATGAACATTTATAGTTTCTCTGGGCAGATCCATAAAACTGCTGCAGCGAGGCAGAAGGCTTTAAAGTTAATATGCCAAAACAGGTGTTCCCACGCTTTCCACGTCCAACTACAATGCTATAATCTGTGTGGATGTGACTGTAACCTTTTCCCATATCTCTACGGAAAGGATTTTGTTTCTTTGGGATTTAGGTCCTGAGCGTGTGAACCAAGTTTTGCCAAGAAGGAAACTCCACTTGATCTTGTAAACCCTGCGGTGGCCTAATTGATGATCTGGGTAAGTCCCCAAATATGACTGGTATTATTGTTTAATGCTATACTGCCATCGGGAAATGCTGAGAAAACTCCAAGGATGTTTATATAATCCTTCATAGAAGACAGATTGTTTTATATGGGGCATATTCCAACGATAAGCAAATCACCTAATACTTAAATCCTCGAGCAGATCTGTGATCCCGATTATGACGTTACCTCACAATCCATTCATGCCTGCCCACCCCGGTGCACCTGTTATCCACGTCCTCCCATAAATTCACCACAGGAGGGCTAACTGACCACAGGAGATCTTCCTCAATTTCATCTGACATCAACACAGTATCAGAGTAGAGTATTTGGGCTATCTATCCATCATCCCTTCTCCCATGTTCTCTTCCTAACATACAATTCCTCGATAACACCTTTTATAACTGTTTTTTCTCTTAATAATTAAATGTGTTGTTAAATTTCAATATCATTGGAAATAGTTAATTTTTAATGTAACTGGAAATATTTGACTAAATAAAACTGTATTAAAGAAAAAAAATTCAATGCAATTCAAAATTACATTTAAACACCATATGTACCAGACTAGCAATTCTCAACCTGGTGACGACCCCTTTGGGGGTTGAATGACCCTTTCACAGGGGTCAAAGGGGTCGCCTAAGACCACTGGAAAACACATATTTCCAATGGTCTTAGGAACCGAGACATGGCCCCTCTATCCATCTCCAGGAGGGTCCGCCCACACGCAGATATACCCACATACGAGTATTAAAGGGTCATGGCATTAAGAAGGTTGAGAACCACTGTACTAGACATTGCAGACAACTAGATAACGAAAAAATCCCACCCTAATATTCCTTTGGCCTTGGAAACTTAAAGAGTGTAATGAAGGAATCCAATACACACACAGAGGTATGTTACATCATAGAATATGATAACAGAGAAGGAGAACTCTAGAAAAAGTGCTATAAGGGAATCTGAGAGATTGATCAACTGCTTTTGGCGGCCGCAATCTTCATCTTAACTCTGGGGACACTTAACCTGGAGAAAAAATAATGCAATGAAGTCACAGTAGTAGTATGTGGGTGATTTGGAAGATACTTTGCTTGAGACCCAAGCAAAGGGTGCAAGTTACAGAGAGGCAAATTTGGAGTAATAAGAATAAGAATAATAAGTAAACAGATAATTTAAAAAAATAATAAATAAATAAATAAATTTAAAAAAGAAACAACTTCCTAACAATCAGAGTTATACAAATGAAGAATGGCCGCTTCTGGAGAAAGTGGGTTCTCTCTCACTGAAGGGAGAGTTGAAAGACCATTTTCCAGGTATGAAAGAGACAAGACTGTTGTCTAGCTGTGGATTAGATCTTAGATGACATGTGAGGTCCTAATGAGAAGAAATGGTACCTGGCCTGGCCTTGAATAAGAAAGATTCTGAAAAGCAGAGAGATAAAGGAGGACATGGGGCCGATTTTGCATTCATGGATGGTGGCAAGAGCATTGAGTCAAAGATCAAGCAAGTTGTACTATTTGAGTAGAACAAAGAATGTGTGAGACAGAATAAATAGAATAAGGATGGAAAGGTAAATTTGAGCCAGATTACAGAAGGGCTTTAAATGCCAAGCTAAGTAGGTCATATATGATCCTAGATCTGATGGGAGCTACTGAAGATTTTTGAGCAGATGGATGATATTTTTCCTATCTATTTGTGTAAACATTACTTTGACAGTAAAAGACTCATGCGAGAGAAGAAAAATCTGGAGGAAGACTGGTTTGAGCGTTATTATAGTACTTCAAGTTAGAGGTGAGGAGTTCCTCCATATATAAGGAGTCCCAAGACAAGAAGAACTTTTCAATGGAACAACCATATGGATGACTGCTCCAAGCCATTAATAATAAGAGAAATGGAAATTATTTCTAAGCTTTCACCCTACATCTGGCAAATTGGCAAAGATTATAAAATTGGATATTGGATAGACTGGAGAAACATAGACACCCTAAAACATTTTAAGTGAATCTGGGAACCAGACCAACCATCCAGAAAAACCATTAGGAACTGTGCAAGAAAAGTAACTAAGCTGTTTTGACCATACTCTGACCAAGAGAATCTATGAATGGTCAAAGATAGAAAAAAAGGTCCCATGTATAGCAAAATATTCACAGCAGCACCTTTTGTGGGAGCAAAAATCAGAAACAAAGTTAGCACCAATCAATTGGGAGATGGTTATACAAATAGTGATATATAAGTGTGTGTGTGTGTGTATGCATATACACACATACACACATGTGTCTATATATACATTTATATATGTATACGTACATACACATATACATATATACACATATATACATACACACACACATACACACACACACACACACACACATATATAATCTAATTTTATACCATAAGAAATGATGAGTTGAGGAATTCAGAGAAACATGGGAAGACTTGTGAGCACTGAAGCAGGACAAAGGGACCAGAATGAGAAAAGCCACATAAAAGATAACAATTATATTACAATAAAGCCAAAGGCTGTATCATTGCAATGACCCATCTTGGCCCCAGAGAACAGGCAAGGACATCTTCCTCCCTCTTCTGTTTTGGAAGCAGAGGACCAGGGATAATGTTGGACATGGCTCCAATGACAGTTTGGTCTAAATATTTTTGTTATAATGAAGTCTCCCTGGGTTGGCCAAGGTGCAAGTGGTGGGGAGGATATCCAAAAAATGATTGGATATCCAAAAAAAAAAAGACATGTATAAAACTTTTTTTTTAATTTAAAAAGAAACGATGAGGTTGTGAACATGTATGGTCACAGTATTAATGAAGATGAGGGAACTGGCACAAGACATACTATGTAGGTAGAGTCTACAGAACTTAACTGATCGGATTGGAATAGCATGGGATTGGGAAGATTTGGGAAGATGACTGGATGACAAAGGGCCATGGAACCATAAGTGGAATGAGTAACATGAGAAGAGGGGTGTGAGGGGAGGGATGAGTTCAGTTTTGGACATGCTGAGTTTAGCTTGCTGGCAGGAATTACATGTGATAACTGATGACACGGGAGTTGGAGAATTCAAAGAAAAGAAGGTAAAGCAATTAAAAAAAAAAAAGAATTATTAGGCCAAAGCCTTGGGTGACACTCACTTTGGCCTGGCAGAAGACAGCAAGAAGAGGTCAGACAGGCAATCACAACTCCAGAAGACTGATGATGAATCACATTTCCTACCTCTTGGCAAAGTGATGGCGGACGGAAATTGCAAAATGAGCCAAACATTTTCAGACGCAGACAACACGAGCATTTGGTGTGTGACTATAAAAGAGAGAGAGCTTTTGGGGCCTGGGGTTGGGAGAGGAAAAGGTGGGCAGCGAGAGTCATACTAAAAAAAGGGAAGAAAAGAACAGCAGTGAATCATTCGGAAAATAAGAGGAGAAGGGAAATTCTGAAGGGGACGTGGAAGAGCAAAGCAGTGATGTAATTATCAAGTGAAATCTGAAATACAGGAAAAAAGGTGTGTGTGCGTCTATGTGTGTGTGTGTGTGTGTGTGTGTATACATATATATATTTATGTAAACATACACACACATACGTATGGCATAACTGGTTTCATATATAGGATAGTCCTCAATTCTCTTTTCTGTTGTTCTCTGTATTCAGAAATGTTTCTGTTTGTTGATATTTATCGAGTCCATTTTTTTAAGGAAAGATTAAAAATAAGAGGTCAGGCTGATTTTAAAATCTTAAGATTAACTGAAATTTAGATTGAGAAAATTTAAAATAAAAAAGGGGAAGAAAAGGAGAGAGGAAAAAGAAAATCGTGTCCCTGAATCCAAGGGCAGAGAGAGTATTGGAAGGAGGGGGTGGGTCTACAGCACAGAATGTTACCAAAAAGGTCAGGGGGGAGAAGGCCCCAGAGAAGGCCATTCATTGGATTTGGCACCTGAGCTCACTGGAGACCTTGGAGAGAGCGGTTTCAGGGTGGGAAGCGGGGGGAGATGAATGCCAGACGGCAAAGGATTCAGGATTGAGTGATAGTGTCATTTGTACTATGTACACTTAGCTATTTCATATAAACGCCTTTTCAAGTCAACACACCATTTTTCATGTGCAGAGTCCTGTCAAAGAGGAGGGGTGGAAGAAAGGAGAGCAATTACATAGGATTCATAGCCACGTTTACTCCCAATCCTCCTGATTTCTCGCTTCTTATTAGTCTGAATGCTCCTTCAGAGCAGGGTAGGTGTTTTTAATTCTTTGGTATCTCTCTGTACAGAGGTACATCACACAATAAACAAGCTTGTTATCTGTCCACTCTGGAGGGTCAAACTTCTGAGAAGTCAAAAGATTTTGGGCAGCCATTCTCCAAACCTCCCTGCAAAGATGCCTGACCCTTTTTGCTCTCTCTCTCGTGTTGGATTCAGTGGCATCCATAAGGTTGGTGGATGAACATGGGGTAATGAATCTTCCAAGAGAGCTCAAGCTGCCAGCCCTGGTGACATAACGAGTCAGCAGCATTACTTTAGACCAGGGCTGGAGAGCAGGCTTGTTGCTAGTAACTTATTCCACAAAGACAACACACTTCTCTATTTAAATTACCCTGAGCTAACCTAAGGGGAGCACAGGTCAGACAGGTTTCCATCAACACAATGCTGGTCATAACTAAAAAGAAGGAACGGATGTTACCCCACTTCCAATTCAGAACCTTCTGTTGCATTTTCAGTACAAAAGAGCATTCCCAGTTTATACAGGCATTTTTCTCCCCATTGTGCACACTGCTGAATTATTTAACACTCATCTGAAAAACACACACACACACACCTGACAGTTTTTAAAATACTGTTTGTCAACAGCATCTTCAGGATCTATTAAAATATGTGCTATAAAAGCAGATTCTATACACATACACAGTCTTTCATTAGCAAGTCACAGAGTACATGTACCAACTAAGGCTTCACAAAATCCCAGTGGCAGAGTGGATTGACTGTCCTGCTTGGGGTCAGGAAGACCTGAGTTCAAATGTGATCTCAGACACTTACTAGCTGTGTGAACCTGGGTAAGTCACTAAACCCTGTTTGCCTCAGTTTCCTCATCTGTAAAATGAGAAGGAAATGGCTAAACCACTCTAGTATTTTTGCCAAGAAAACCCCAAATGGGGTCATGGAGTCAAATATGACTGAAATGACACAAAAACAACAAAGAGATAGTAAGAAATGTGGCTCTCATGCCCAAAGATATTCAATTATTTGGTCTATATCACTCGCTGAGTTCTTTCCCCAAGTATAAACATTTCCCAAAATGTTGGGAACTTTCCCATAAGAACCTTAAAGACTGGCTTGTACTGGAAGCCTTTCTTCAAATTCTCTCTAATAACTGGTACAATCTTTTTTAACCAGTAACTACTACAGTGATGGAGGTTTCCTTTGACAAAAGCAGAACAAACTAAAATTTATTCTGACACTTTGGATGCCTTACTAAGTGAACAATTTAACTATGCACTCTCATTTCTTAAAAAATGCTATAGAAAATACCTTTAGAATCATAAAATCTTAATTGTGTTCCTTTTACTGAGATGTCAAGAAAAGGGGTTACTGAATTCTTAAAATAAAAAAGTGATCTTTTTCAGAAAATATGTGAAAGCCTATTTTGATCTCCTATAAAGTTTATTAGTCACAGGATGTATATTTAAATTCTTGGTATCACCAACTACCATTGACAACAAACCCATTATGAACTTTTTAGCTTGTGATGAGAGAGGAGGAGAAATTCGAGTTTCAAATCAGTTTTTAAAAACAATGCAGGAAATAGAATATTTTATTGAACTTTGCATGAGAAATAATATCTCCCTGGTAAGTCAAGTAGTGTTAATTTACTTTTTCAAATGAGTTTGTTCAAAAACTCAGAGCTACCATTTATATCTTTCAAGACAACAATAGCTCTATAATAACACAAAAGACTTAGTTTTTCTTAAAAATGAAAAAAGTGCTATTTATTTGACCTTGAAGTCACAGATTGCCTTGCAAAGTAAAACTCTAGTCTCCTGACTTCAGAAGGGCATATAAGGACCATCTAAAAAGAGATAAATTGGAGCTTTATTGTTTTCTTTCTCAGAGGGCTAATGGGAAACCACCTCTAATGGTAGTACCATTCACACTGTGGCTGGTTCTCAGCTGCTTACCATAGAATAATTGATGAACTAATGATGAGACTTCACAGTACAGACAGTCTTAACTCTACATAATCTGAACCAAAGCTAAATTAAAATAGACAACAGCTCAGACTCTCATGATTTCTAAACCAAAATCACTTAATACTTCAAAAGAAAAGGCAAAAAAAAAGGCAAATATCAAAAAGGCTAACTATAAAATACTCTTTTCTATGCTGAAATGGAAAAGATTCAGTAAACACGAGAAAAATCCCTCGGGATCCGATTTTTCATCTTATTAGGAGAAAGAGAATATTTAATTGTATAACACGTGTCTACAACAGTTTCTCCCAGAGACGCTTCCAAGGAGGCCAAAGTGCAAAGTCCTAAATACTCCAGAGGGAAATAACAGAACTTCGCCAGCTTCATTATCGTTTTTTAATGAAAAAATATTAGTAAGAGGGGAAAAGAAAGGCAAGTCAAAATAATTGCTACATTTAGCTCATGGTTTTATGATTAAAAAAGAATCACATTCCTTGCAAAACACGTTGCCTCTACATTTTAATTAGTCATGCTTACTGGCATCATTTCTAAGCAAGGACAAATGATTTTTAAGTCAATTTAATCTCCTTGAAATAACCTATAGCCGTCATTATCTTCTACACCCACACCTGTCACCACAAGCCCATTATTGATCATTAACGATGCTCTTAGTTAAAGCAGAGATTAGGTAGGTGTTGTCATGTACACACCCACAATTACATCACAGCATGACAGCCAATTAGTTGAAGCCTGGGTAGCAAACCCTGGTTTCAAGTCAGCACTGTGGTCCATTGGAAAAAACAGCTGCCTCCCTATTTCTGCATGGGGCTTACCTCCTTTACTGGATGGCAAGTCATTAAGTAGAACATGGCTTAAATAGAGGACTGTCTAGTTAATGTACCATGAAAGTCCTCCATTTTTAAAAATTTTTTTTTGGTCCTTGTACCCAGAAGTGAAAATTTCTTAAGCTTAATTCAGGGCTTAATTCAACCTCTATGAATGGCATATGTATTTCCAAATAGAGCCACAGCAGTTCTGTCCAATTACATGAGGCAATATGTCCTCTTGTTACTAAATTAAAACTTACTTAGAAATCATGCTAGGTAGCTAATTGAACACTTCTTCTGCAAGCATGTGAATGCAAGGGTGGAAGAAGTTAACGATCACACAAATATTCACCCAGTAATGATTTAAAGCATCATTAAAACACATTCACACATGCACCTGTCTTCATGGCACCCCATGTATGCAGTCTCTTGAGTAGGTAGACTGTCATTTCATCAATGTGGGTATTCTTAGCACCAGGACATATCACTACCCATCAATCAATCAACAAGCATTTATTAAGTGCCTGCTCTGGCATAGTGGGGACAGAGCTGACCTCAGAGCCACCTGGGATACATACCAGCCGTGGGATTCTGGGTAAATCATGTAAAGCCCTGAGAACTCTCACTGCTCTAGGCAACTTACTAAGTCTGTAAGTCACTGAGAAGGTGCTCGGGAGGGAGCTCCTCAGCTGAGAGTTTCCCTTTATCAGTGAAATGACAGGTATGGTCCCTATCTTTGTGTGGCAGGCACTGTGGATATAAAGAGAAAAGATGGGGGGAAGGGAGGGAGGAAAGGAGAGAGAAAGAAAGAAAAAGGAGGGAAGGAGGAAGGAAGGTAAGGAGAAAAAGAAAGAAAAGAGAAAGGAAGGAGGGAATGGGGAGGGAAAGGAAGGAGGGAAGGAAGGGAAAGAGAGGAAGGAAGGGAAGGAAGGGAAGGAGAGAAAGGAAAGGAAGGAAGAGAAGGAGGGGAAGGAGGGGAAGGAGGGGAAGGAGGGGAGGAAGGAAGCGAAGGAGGAAGAGAGGAGGGAAAGAGAGGAGGGAGTGAAGGAGGGAGGGAAGAAAGGAGGAGAGGAAGGAAGGAGGTGAGGAAGGGAAAAAGGAAGGAAGGGAGGAGGGGAGGAAGGAAACATTCTCTATGGTATAGTATAAAGTTCACTGCAACTGGAGTCGGCAAAACTGGGGTTGAGACCCACCTCTGACACCTGAAATCTGTGGGACCTTGGATAACTTACTTCTTTCTCTGGCCCTTAGTTTTCTCTACCTATAAAATGAAGAGGCTGAGCTTGACTTCTTATGTATAGATTTCTGTTCAAGGACAGAGTAATCCTGCTCACTCTGTCTCTCTTAGTTCTGGCCATTGGCAAGCTCTAGAGAAAGTGACAAAGTGATCAGAATGCTAATTGCCAAGATCACAAGTGAATAGTGATTGTGGGCTGTGCCCTCCCAGGTCCACAACAACAATCTGGTCTGCCTGATTTCCTGCTGTACAAACAGTCACCAATATGCTCAACACTAGGAGGACCAGAACAGGCCACTGGGTGGATGGGATTTGGGCTATACTCTTTCCAGCATAATTTTCACTCATTCTTGACATGCCTCAGACATCAAAGGATCCACAACTTCTCCCTTTTGTTGGAGCCCTTTGGGGGGCACTGATTCAGGTATAGATAAATATTCTGCCATTTTGGAATCAAGGTTTGTTCTCTTACCCTAGAAGTCTTTAAGACCTCAAGGTACAAAGAGCTATGTTATTAGCTCCAATTTTATCTTTCTAAAAACCATTAAAGGGGTGGCTAGGTGGCGCAGTGAATAGAGCACCAGCCCTGAAGTCAGGAGGACCTGAGTTCAAATCTGGCCTCAGACACTTAACAAAAAAACTAGCCCTATGACCTTGGGCAAATCACTTAACCCCAATCACTCTACTTTCCCCCTTCCAAAAAGCAAAAAGTAAATAAATAAATAAAAACCATTAAAGAATATTCCTATGGTCACACTAGAGAATTATAAGAGAATATGGAATTCACAGTCAGTTATAACACGGGAATCAACTCATAAGCGCCAGCAGGTTTTATCACTTACTTTTATAATGATGGAAGCAATGCAATTTAAAAGCTAATCCATTCATTCAACCAATACTTTCTCAGGGGGGCCAAAGTTCAATTGCTCATTACAAATCAGCGACATCCCAGTTATCATGCCACCAAGTGGTCTACAATCTCAGATCAATCATAGTAACATGGGAGGTGGCAATAATGCAGGAAAAAGAACACTGGACCCATAGATGCTATTCCCAGATTCCAATCCAGGTTCTATCCTTAGCTAGATGTGGCCGCAGGCAAGCCACCTATTGTATCAGCAAGCACCCTAGCATACCCAGGATAGCTGCTAGCACAGGTTCTTAGATAAGCTTTACTAGGAAAGATAGCTAGGGCCAACAATCTTTTTTAATTACATTCTCTAGTTCGGAGGAAAAGTCAGCATCCTGAACTTCAGAGAAAATACAAGCAGAGAAATAAAGACCAACAGACAGGGCTTTGACTCCCTGAATCAAAGTATAGACTTTACATACATCCCTGGATCAAGAGAGACTTTACATCTGAGCAGTCAGGGAGCTCTGAACATATGGCCACTCGTTATTTTGGCCAGATAATCACAAGATCCTTTTCACAAGAGAGCCTCCAAAGCAAAATACTAACTCAGAGTATATATACACTTCTCAGAGCCAGAAGGCATCAAAACCCTCCTGATTTAGTGCCTAATTAGAAATTAGCAAAAGGTGTGAAAGCCTTCCTACAAGCAAGTCTCCTCTAAGCAAGCCTCCCTCCCCCACAGGCTCCAAGTGAGGCCTATTAATGGGTGGGGAAGATCTTATATACTATTAATCTTACACCTATACACCCTGGGCTTTAGTTTCTTCTGTACTATAGGGATGAAAATATTAAATTGCCCAACTCAAAGGATTGTTTCAAAGAAAGTGTTAAGTGTTATGGGAGAGGAGACTTTGCTCAACAATCCTCTAATTATCATCAGGGACATAAAAAACAGAGATACATGGTTACCAAAGGTATTCACCATCATAATGAAGAAAGCACAACATGGAGACCAGATAGAAGACTTGTAAATGAGGAGGTCTTTCAGAGGCCTGTTTGTGGGGAGGCTGCAGAAGTGTTATTTTTTCTGTGAACACTGAGTGTTTATATGATGCTGGTACGTGATACTGTGGTAAGGGTACTGGGCTGGGAGTCAGGAAGTCTGAGTTCCATCAACAAGTTAGCTGTGTTATTTTGAGAAAGCCACAACCTCTCTGAGTATTAGCTTCCTCATCTTCCAGACAGAGCTTGTGGTAGGAGCCACAATGATGAGGGTCCTTGACATGTGGGCTGGGCTGGTTTTTCCCCTAACAGGTAGGGAAGTCACACCTGAGCTTTGACTGTTTTGAGCCATTGCTGATGCTTTTGGGTTGCTTGGGGCATAAAAAGCCTAGTCCACCAGGAGTCTATGTAATGATGCCAACGAAGTGAGTCAGCACATGCCTTCTAATCAGATACATTTTCATATGTGGATGAGAAGGGCTGCCTCTTGCTACCATTAAGGAAACAATTTTTGTTAAACATCAGATGGTCTGAGTGTCTCATTTTGTTCCAATTCTGTGTCATGGTCTAAACCACTAGACTTGGCCTGAGTCAGGTCTAGTCCAGAATAGGGATGGTAACATCTACCCAATATGCCTAACCAGGAAGTTGTGAGGATCCATTAAGATAATTCAGCTGTCCCCAACCAGGTAACCAACCTGGTCAACTGTGAAATGGCAGCTCCTCCAACATTCCTACCTGCAAATTTATGGACATGTTCAGACGGCGGGGGGAGGTAGAATGAAGCTGTCCAGAAGCTGCCACCTTAGCACCCCTCACCTTGCCAAGCTCAGCCCCTTAGCAATCCTCTTCTGCTTCAGGAGCCACAGGATTTAAAGTTAAAAGAAACCTGAGAGCTACAAAACCCTCAATTTGGAGATGAGAAAACTGAGGGACTCCCCCAAAGTCCCAGGTCTTCTGATTCCAGATTCTGCATTCTTGCCACTACACCAGGGGTTCTTAACCTTTTTTGTGTGTTACATGCCCCTCAGCCTCTGCTGAAGCTTTGCCAACCCTTCTCAGGATGTTTTTAAAAGCATAAAATAAAACTTGTAGAATTACAAAGGCACAAGATTATTTTGAAATACTTGGGTTTTTTTTTTCAAAACTACACAAATTCACAGATCCCCAGATTATGAATCCCTGCCCTACACAGACCACGCTGGACTTCCCTGGCGCTCATCTGTAACATATGCTATTTCTCCACAGCAGAATATCCAATTCTTGGGATCACTGTTTTGCTTTGCTTTGTCTTTTGTACACCCAGTTCCTGGCACATAAGAGGTGCTTTATCTCACAGTGATCACAAACCTTTGGGGAAATGAAAAGCATTTCCTCCCTCTATAAAGCTGGTAAATCTTCTCATGAGGTAATGTACAGTGAAAGCATTCCATTACATATAATGAGCCTTATTTAAATAAAAGCCAGTATTTCTATACAATATGACTAAAGAGGGCAGAACACAAGCTAATGACAGGACATATGCCTGCCAGGATAACCTGTCTAATGGCTTTCATATACCTTAGCAGGGCTAATGGTGGACTATCTGAAGTGGCAGTTGGTATGTTTGGTAAAGCCAGCAGTACAGAATACAGCCCAATCCTAACCCTGTTTTCTTCAATCCAGCATTCTGCTAATGTATTTACATCAGAAGGCTATCCTTTGCTTCCAAAGGGCAAGCCATCGATTCTCCTGACAAAAGCAGGCTCTAATCTAAAGAAATACGGGGTATGTCTAGTGAAAATTTTGATTGGTTATCAGAATAAAAATCATAAAACAAAGAAGAACAAGTTTTCACTCTCATGTTCCCACTGGACTGTTGTGAGCTACTCCCAACCCCCTGCCCTGGTCCATTGTTTTCCTGAGACCTCATCTGTATAAATACATATGCAGATGTCTGGATATGCAGAATTTATCTTTCAAAGCCCCTATTCTTGAAAATCTAAAGCACTGTCCTTGCAAACCTGAAGGAAGAAATCATTTCCCCACTCAGTATGTCAAGTCTTTCCCCATACAGTAGGCATACCACTTAAAACAAGGCCATGCCTTTTTAATGATAAGAAAGAAGTAGGGCAGAATTCCTCAGAAACAGGGCCGTAAGAATGCTAAAGGACCTTGCTGTTCAATGGATTCATGACATGATCTCAAAGTTCAAGTGCCAAGAAAACTAATTTGCATATGAATATTAGCTGGGTACTGTCATCTCTAAGTGTCTCTAGAGAAAGCCCCTGCTTTCCATCCCAGCTAGATCAAACCCGTCAGAGGCCCTTTGGTGTGACAAGGTGAGAAAGAGCTATTCACATGATAAAAGGTCAGACATTATTGGACTTTTTTTAAAGGGAAAACTCTGATGATTCTGTTATGCTCTCTTAGCTAAACTGCCACTGGAGAACAATACGTTTCAAATGATGGCTGTCCAAGACCAGGAATCAGCACTAAAGGGAGACTGAAGGCTGGAAAACTACACAATCTCACAGCCTGCTAGGCCTGCAAAGAAAGAATATTCTCGAATAAAGGTAAACCCATTCTTATTGAATGTATCTGAATCCCCCCAATCAAGAAGAAATGTTGAGAGGCAACAAGATATGGGGGAAAGAAAACTGGATCTGAAGTCAGATGACCCTGGGTTCAAATCCTGGCTCAGTCACTTGCTGTCTGTGTGACTTGGGGTAAGTCAGGTTGGACTAGATGGCTTCCAGGGCCCCTTCCTGCTCTGTATCTATGAGCTCAGGATCCCCTTTCCCATGATCCTCTCCTTAATCTCTCATTTTTCTCCTTTATCCCACAGTCTCCTCTCTTTTGCAAGCAACATTGTAGGGGGCTGCTCACAACAAAAATGAATCTACTTACATAGAAATAGTGCACCCTCTCAAAATACTTTGCATATATGTTATCTCCCCGAATATATGTTATGCATATATGTTATCTCCCCCAATAAAATGTTATGTACCTTGAGGACACAGACTGTTGCACTTTTGTCTTTTTATTCCTAGCAAAATGTCTGGTACATAATAAGATAATAACAGTTAATGACGATGATGATGATGACGGTATTTACGTAGCACTTTATAAATACTATCCCATCTACTTCACTTGACAATTCTTTAAGACAGGTGCTATTATTATCACGCCCATTTTACGGATGAGGAAACTAAGATTAAAAGGGGTTAAGTGTCTTGCCCAGGGTCACTCAGCTAGCAAGCGTGTGAAACTGAATCCTGGTTCAGATCTTCCTGACTCTATCCACGGTGCCACCTTACTGCCTCTCCCCCCCCCAAAAAAAATGCTTGTTGGTTAACTGACTGATAGTGCAGTTATAAGTAATGATGGCTGAGATGGGATCATCTCAGCTCCCCTTTTCATTCAAAAGTAAGGACCCAATAAAACAAAGGATGGATCACAATATTATGCCAACAGGAGACCTAGATTCTAGCCCTCGTTCTGCCACTAGTTGTGTGACCTTTCCTCACCAACTGACTCTGGGAGTTTGCATTTCTTTATCTGTAAAACAATCAGGCTGAACTGGACAAGCTCTAAGGTCCCTTCCAGATCAAACATTCTGTGAGTCTTCTCATCATTAGAGGTAACCATGTTAACACTCCTCACCAACTAAAGAGGAGTTAACCCCACTTCTCCTGAAGCATTTCATGGCCCATACTGAGTTCCTTCATTATGATTCTCCAAAAATAAAGTGAGCACTTACTTTGGGGAGAGCAAATGGATTATCACCAGTTCTGCCCAACAGGCATACTTGTTGGGTATGTACATGCCCATTACATTCGTGTGTCCTCCGGGGTTATAACTGTTGCTAAGAACCTTCAAAGCAAATAAGACTCCTAAAAAGGAAGGAAAAGCACAAACACACATTAAGAAATGAAAAACACGCTATTAACAATTGTATAAACAAAACCAATTCAAACAAAAAGAGGCCTACTTCATTCCCTGCAACTTAGTGCCAAGAACGATTCTAGATTCTAGATTCTATATTTCCCCTAAACCAGTCAAGCTCGCTTTTTGGAGGAAGAGAATGATTCAGAAGTTAATGGGTTAGCAATCGGCTCTTTAGTCCACAAGTGCATGCTCCCTTCCTGACTTTGAGTAGAAGTGGGTAACAAGAAGGTACAGTAGATACAGCAATGGGCCTGGAATCAGGAGGCCTGGATTCAAATCCTACCTCAGACCCTTACAACTTATGTGACTCTGGGCAAGTCATGTACCCTCTGTTACTTTCAGTTTCCTTATCGTAGAAGGGGGATAATAGTATTTGAAGATTAAATGAAATAATACATGAGAAGCTCTTTGCAAACCTTAAAGTACTATATAAATGACAGTCACCATTATTATTATTATTATTATTATACCACCACCAGAAAGTATTTCTCAGGCTTAATATGGTTTAAGGATTCAGAGAAGGGAGGGATGTTCAAGATAAAATAGAGTTGGAGAAAGAGGAATTCATTCTCATGAAGCATTTTTTTTCCTCCTTCAATCTATACCCTAAATCTTAAAATATACAACTTAAATCATGCTAACAATTTTAGCACAAGAAAATCTATATTTTTTTTTAAAGGGAGAAGCTAAGAAACAAGAGTTGGTCAAAGGGATGCTCAACAGCTTGGAAAAAACCCTCAGCACAAGTAATTCAACACCAATATCTAATGATTTCTACGAATGCCACTGGCATAAGTGCCAAGGGTCATCCAGGTATTATGTGTCAGAGAAGGGGTGTGAACCCAGGTCTTCCTGGCTCTATGAATACCACTGGCATAAAATAACCTTCCTACATTTCAGCACCATTTGGTGATACCCAAAGCAGACTTCTAGGATTCTAGCCTAATAACCAAGCACCAAAACATTTTCTATATAACAGTGGGAGCCAGAGGGGAAAGAACTGAAGAAAAACAACCATGTTCTTCCTAGCCTTAATGCAGATTCATCACTGCTGACAATGTTCTGCCTTGCTCCTACAACTGAGGCATGTTAACTCTTGTAGGCACCTTAAAGACCATATAATTCAACCCTACTTTACACCTGAGGAAACTGAGGCAAGTAACTTGGACAGGAGTCTTACACAGTCAGGCTTTGTCTACCATACTAAGCTTCTTTCCCTTCCCTAGGATGCTGGTCACTCATGACTCTATCCCTGAATCATAGAATGTCAAAGTTAGAAGGTATCTCAAAGACCATCTTTTTCCACCTATACACCACCTCTCTCTCCCTCTCTCCCCCCACTCCCTCTTTCTTTTTTTCTCTCTCCCCCTCTCTTTCTTTCTTTCTTTCTTTCTCTCTCCCCTGCCCAAAGTTCTCCACCGAAATACACCCAAGAAGTGATCACCTAGCTTCTGCTTGAGTTTCTCCTGAGTATGGGGGCTAGGGGTGGGGAGGAAAGAAATGCACTTATATTTTTTCAATGCCTCTCTCGGGGCCACTCCTTCAGCAAACATTCCAACCATGCTACGCTTCATTCCTACCTTTCTGGCCATCTTCTCTTCCACTCCAGACAACTAGTCCCTTAAAGATGGGCTATTTTCAATCTACTGCCCGTAGGGCTCAGTCACTAGCCTTGTCATTTTTCAACTAGAGTGCCCCTCCCTGATCATCTCTATACTTTATCTCTATCCATAACTGTTTCTAATTAAATCTCTGCTTTGGAATATAAGCCCTTGAGAGCAAGATCTACTTTTCTTTTTTATCTTTGAATCCTTAATGTTAAAGCACAGTACTTGACATAGATTTTTTTCATTCATTCATTCCATTCCCAGGCAATCCATTCCTCTTTTAGATACCTCTAATTGTTGGGATATTTTTCCTGACATCGAATTTGCCTCTTTGTACCTTCTACTCACTATTTCGGGTTCTGCCTTCTGGGCATAAGCAGATCAAATAGAATTCCCTCCTCTACAATTCAATCCTTCAAATACTTGAATCCAGCTACTTTTATTAGGCCAACTGTACCCAGTTCCTTCAAGCAATCCTCATATGGGTAAGACTTGAGGACTTCCACCATTTCTGGTTACCCTCCTCGGAAAGTTCTCTGTACCTTCCCAATGCCCTTCATAGATAGGAATGAAATAGCCATTACCCATGGAGAGCATACACCTAGTGAAAGGATACAATCTATCGTCCCTCCCTGAGGATCTTCATAAATGATGCTCCAAAGGTTATCCTGCCTTACCTGAGAACCCGATAGCACAGTGTACTTTGAAGGCAGGTTGGCCCACAAGTTCTGCAACAGTATATTCCAATGCCAGGTATACCACACCAGTGAGCAAGGAGAAGACTGCTATGATGTAGGCAAACCAAATACTTCCCAGTCTTCTTTCCAGTGTTAGTCCTTTCCACAGCATGGACGCCATGTTGAAATATAAATGCCAGTCATCTGCATGGTGGAAAGGAGAAAGCAGCAGGCGCTGCCAATCTTTCTTCTCATAGCATGATTCCACACTTAGGCAAAGCCAGTAGGAAGACTTCACGGGGTTGAGGAAGAGCCAGACGTTGAGGGCTATACATGCCAAAGTGACAGGGGGGATATTGGTGATCCCAACCTGCATGATTTGAAAAAAAAGTAAAAGCAGGCCCTGATGAATTCCTCTTGACCTCCGCTGCATGGTGCTTAAAAGTTCAGGAGACTAACCCAACGGAAGCAAAATATGATGTAATTTTCAAAATCCAAAAGGAGTCTGCTAGCAGTTATATCTGAAATAAAAATGAAATAGAAGTAGAATGTATAATAATCAAATACGCATTTCTGTCTTGACCTTACCTTCTGATGCCACACCCTTTCCAATTCACAGAATCAGAGTTCTATAACCATCCCTTCATTTTTCAGACAAGGAAGACTGAGGGTCAGAAAGATGATGTACCTAAGTGATCTAAGGCCATACAGTTCATCACTGACAGAGTCCTGGCTCTCAATCTAGCTCTTCTCCCAAGATGATGCCTGTAAAAGGTCTTTGGGGGAAAAGTGCAAAATGTCCTGTGGACTACTAGGTTTTCCCTGAAATGGAAATAGAATCCTGATAAGATACGAAAACTAGAACAGTGTCAGACCAGAGCAGGAACCAGGTCTGCAAGGAAAGCCCATACCATCACTTGTGGTAAGCAAAAATGAGTAAATTGGAGAGCCATTCCTGAAATGTCAAGACTTTTTAACAGTGGCAACCTGATGGATTTTCAATGAATCACACATTTGGAGTTAGAAATCACCTTTGAGGACACCTAGTCCTTCTTTTATGTATAGAGAACAAAGAGATCACTTGCCCAAGGCCACAGAGTATCAGAGGCAAGGTCCTCCAACTCCAAAGTCACCCTTGTATAAATGTCTTTTATTATGACTTTTTTTTTCTGGAGGAAGGGGGAAGGGAGGATCTGGAAGATGAGATTTAGATACAAAATTGTAGCCCCAGAAGTCACTTGGCTCCTAGACCTCAGGCTACAATTTTATTATGTAAAGAACCACAGCTTCTCCACACCCAACGCTCTTTTTATGCTCCACATTGTACGTAGAAATGTTTATTTTTGTGTGTGCTCCTTTAAAAAAAAATTCGAATTACAAGTCGTTTCAAATTCTGGTAAGGAGTTGAAATCCTCTTGATGTACTATCACATAACTAGAGAAAAGGCCTACTTTGTGCAGTTTTCAAAATTGGGGAGAAAGGCAAAATTATTGGCTGTTTTTGACTATAACAGGTTCAAAATGCAGCTAAATGTCATGCTGCATTGAAATATGTAAATTCAAAGTTAAGCAGCTGAGTAGAAATGAAAAAGCATCGTAATGTTATCTTTCTACATGTCACTCATTTTGTGAGGCACATAATAAGCCGCTTTCAAAAAAACCCAACTTTTTTGCAACTTTTGAGAAGCTAAAATAACACAAGAATGGGCATAGATAATCGTGCCATTTTAAATGATTAAGCTCAAATTCAAGTTATTCAAGTTTTAATTGTCTTGGACTTTTAAAGTTACTATTCTTTCATGACTGATAAATACATAGTAGACTTGAAGACAAAATCCACTTGAGAAGCTCAGACTAATATAAGCAAAGACAAGGGACAGTTTCAATAGTAGAATTATGAAAACACAAAGTTAAAAAAGCCCAAATCCAGAAAACATAATCCACTACAGTCATCACTGGGATTCACAAGTGCTATTTTCCAAGAAGTGTATAAATGCTTTAGCGTGTAACCTAATAGACTGAAATATACTGAAAGTATAAATGGTGACTATGTTGCTGAGACATTTTTTTTTCCCAGAGAAAATTACCTGCTTTTCATAAGAAAAGCCAAACTCTGATGTCTGTGGTCAGAGTTGGCTTGCATTACAGAAATAAGCAATTGAGAACTCTTAACTGTAAAAAGTCTCATTCAACATAATAAACATTGGTACTACCTGAAAAGACTGCTAAGGTCAAAGCCATGCTTGAGGAATCATATATAAAAAAGATTCAAGCAATTCTACTTATAGATTAATTAATACATATTAATTAATACAGTGGGAATAATATAGATTGATACACAATCAATTGGCTGAGAAACCAAAATCTTCCTTTTTTGCTTTGCAAGCTGATGAAGCAACAATGTAATTAAAGATGTTCATTTGATTATATATGTAAAAAACATTTTTGAAACTCACATTGGGGAAAATCTGCTACTTTGCAAACCTGTAGCTGATAATGGCAAGAGAAAATTTCAACAGAAGAGGAAGACTATTTCTTTTCAAATGAAAATGATAAGGACAATTAGTTGGCATAACAGATGAAGTATTCAATCTGGCAGCCAAGAAGACCTGCGTTTGAATCCTGTTTCACTTAGCTGTAAGATATCATTAAACCATTATCAGTCACAAGTTTCCTTATCAGTAAAACAGAGATAATAGCAGTACTTCCCACCCCACATTCCTTGCTTTAAGGATTTACACACACACACACACACACACACACACACACACACACACACTCATTATCATTACACAATGTAGAAGAATTCTATTGGACTCTCTTGCTGACA
Source organism: Pseudochirops cupreus (assembly GCA_028627135.1). NCBI lineage: Eukaryota > Metazoa > Chordata > Mammalia > Diprotodontia > Pseudocheiridae > Pseudochirops > Pseudochirops cupreus. The sequence goes on from CM053580.1 coordinate 49,099,026, forward strand.
GCTTAATCAATGTCAGGAAAAAAGCATAGGTCCTTAAGACCTGGTTAAAAATGTGACCCTTTGCACATTTTGGACACAGAAACTTTTACCATCACTTGTACCAAGAAACATGAGTAAAGAGCTCCAAAGTACTTTAATTACAAGAGTAAATAATTTCATTTTTAAAATGTCCATTAGAATGGAGGCTTTCTGTGAAATTATACCCTGCAGGTACAGTCACTTCTATGGTATCTCAAAAGCCTCTGTTGATAACACTTCTTCAATGTGACTGGGTGGGAATATGTTTCGCTTTGCTATGTGTATCTGTTACAAGGAGTTTTGCCTCCCAGCAATTATCCACATTTTAGGGAACTCTTGCATAATATCCCTCCATTTGGGAGTATTTAGCATTAGATTCTAAAAAAGGAATGGGACCAGCAAGGTCAGATGAAAGGATGTAGAAAGAAGCCTCTTAGAGAAAAAGTAAAATTCTCTTGGGCGAAATTCAAGTCTCTGACATTAGGTAGCTGGGTAAACTCTGAATCAGAAGAGTTTAACAAAGCAGGTAGCGTTTATATAGCACTTTAAGGCTTTTCAAAGCATTTTTAAAAGTTCACTAGATCCTCACAACAACTCTAGGAGGTCAGGGCTACTGCTATCATCCCCAATTTCACAAAGAAGGAAACGGAGGCAGAGGTTAAATGACCTGCGCGGGGTCACCCAGAGCTAGTAAGTGTGTAAGTCTAGCTTTGAACTCATGGTCTTGCCAGCTCCAGGTCTGACTGTCTATTATTCACTGTGCCACTTAGTTTAGAAAAAATTAACTTAGAAGTAGGAAAAAAGCAGTTGGTTACATGTTTAAATTTCAGTATCGCCTAGTCATTAACAATGAGAAAAGATTTAGATACAGCTTTTTTTTTAAATATTATCTTGGTGAAAAAATTAAAATAAGCTAATCGGTGATTTGAAAACACATTGTGATTGGAGAAAGAAGGTAGTAATCTGTGCCTTGATATTGTATATCTTGCTTCAATTTACCAGTTGGTGCTGTGTGTCTATAAAAATAAGTAATTAGGGTTTAACCAACCTGTACACTTCCATTTTGATCACTACATTTTCTTTTCTTTTTTCTTTTTGGAGGGTAATCGGGGTTAAGTGACTCGCCCAAAGTCACACAGCTAGTAAGTGTGTCAAGTGTCTGAGGCCAAATTTGAATTCAGGTCCTCCTGACTCCAGGGCCCGTGCTCTATTCCCTATACCACCTAGCCGCCCCTGATCACTATATTTTCAAAGAAATATAAAAATATAAATGTCCTTTCTGGGGACAACAAGGAAAAAGCTGGCAGCATTCATGATCCATTGCTGTTTACTCTGGGTCAGGAGAACTGGTGGGAATTCTCCCAATGTATTAGGTGAAGCCCCTGTGAAGGAGTTACAGAACAGGGCCAACAATATCACATGAGATGTAACGGATGGGATGCAATCTGCACTGTTGAAGGGATGCCTATGCTGAGGAGATCAGAGATCCATCAAAGTATTTTTATAGAAAAAATACTTAAAAAATTTTAATCCACTATAAGGAATTAATTCCATCTAGATACCTTGAGACACCCCCTGGCCTGATTCATAGTCATTGGAGAAATCTCAGACTCATTTCATTTCCCATTTTGACAACGTAACAGAACTGCTTTATACTACCAAGGCTTCATAGCAGAGTGGATGGAGAACCTCAGAGTCAGGATGACCTGGGTTGGCATCCCTTCTCTGCTGCACAATGCCTAGGTGACCCTTTGTAAATCACTTAATCTCCCCAGAAACTCTCTAAAAACTGTACAGTACCATCTACATTGGTAGTGAGAGTTTCCTATGTCATTAAATCACTGCTTTGAACATCAAAGATGAACTGAAATGTGAAACAAATCTAACATACAGTCAATATAGAATGTTATGTAGCAAGTGCTGGGGATAAAAGGCAAAAATGGAACAGTCCTTGCATTCAAGAAGCTTGCAGTCTGTCTGGGAGACAACATGTCTATCTCTACTTTGGCTTTTTTGCATTTTGGAGAGGGGAAGATAGGGCAATTGGGATTAAGTGACTTGCCCAAGGTCACACGGCTAGTTTTGTGTTAAGTGTCAGAGGCTGGGTTTGAACTCAGATCCTACTGACTCCAGGGCCGGTGCTCTATTCTCTTCGCCACCTAGCTACCTCAACATGTCTATCTCTAAGTAGATAGAGATGAATGTGAAATAGTTTGGGGAAGGGTATTGGCTGCCAATAGGGTCAGAAAAGAACAGTGGCATAGATATAGCATGGAGGATTTCATTAAGACATTTGCTGGTCTTTTTCCAATATCCTTATGATCAAGATGAAGAAATGTGGGCTAGAAGTTGTGATTACCAATGAAACAATGGCATGGGGATGGACTGATGTCAATTTAAAAAGAGATGATGTCCTCTAGGGGTCTACCACATTGGATGATAGAATCAGGATCCCAAAAGAGCTCCATGAGCCAGATCTAACAGGATCAAACTGAATAAGGACAAATCTGAAATCCAATGCTTCAGCTCAAAACTACTGCTCGAATGATGAATGGAAGAGAAATGGCCAGAGAGCAATTTATGTGTGGGGGGGTGCAGGGAGGGAACTTGGGTTTTAGTTCAATACACGTCAGTGGGGGGGGGGAGGGGTGTTGAACAACAATAACTACAACAAAAGCCAACCTGATTTTTGTTGTTGTTCAGTCATTTAATCATGTCCTACTCTTTGTGTCCCCATTTGGGGTTTTCTTGGCAGAGATACTGGAGTAGTTTTCCATTTCCTTCTCCAGAACATCTTCCAGATGAGGAAACTGAGGCAAACAGGGTTAAGTGACTTGCCCAGGGTCACACACCTAGGAAGTGTCTGAAGCCAGATTTGACTTTCAGAGTCACCTTTCCTTACTGCAGGTCTGGCACTCTACTGTTCCACCTCGATGCAGATCTTAGACTGTACTAATAATAATATAGCATTTGGAACAAGAGAGGTACAAAACAGAAATAAAAAAGATAATCTCTTTTAGGGGAAGCCATACCTTGAATATGGGTTGCAGTGGATGCTCTGACCTTAAGTCAAAGGAAACAGATTCGCAGCCAAAGATGTCAAGGAAACATCTGCTGAGTCCTTGGGATAGAATTAAAATGGGGAGAGCAGCAAAACACAGCACAGAAAATAATGAATTCCAGATCCACGGGGTATTTGGAAATAGATGATGAGTGAGAGCAAGGAATGCCTGGAAGGAATTATTTAATGCTTTAAACTTCTGGATCTTTAGCATTATTTTACAGCCCTGAGATTGTAGGGCCAAAATACGGAGGGCAGTGGCACAAATGAAAGGAGGGGCCACATTTGAAGCCCAAGGAGCTAGTTTCAAATCCAGGCTGCTACTTAGTATTTATATAACCTTGGGCAAATCACTTAATCAATGGATCGATCAACATTTATTAAATGCCTGCTGTATGCCAAGTACTGTGCTAAGCATAGGAGATACAAAAAGAGGCAAAAGTTCTCAAGGAGTTCACATGCTTTGAACTTTAATCGCCTCATTCCGAAAAGTAACCTCTAAGCTCCATTGCAGCTATCTTTGATCTTGGGAAAGATTTTACTGCGGGCTCACCTACTGAGTGAGATGCTGACAAGACTAGAAGGAGGAACTTAGCTGGTGAGGGGCCCTCGCAGCATTTTCTGGGAGCATATACAGGCTAGAAAAGAGAAAATTTGAGCAGGGTGCCTTAGTTGTGTTCAAACACTTAAGGAATTTAGGAAGGGGAATCAAACATAGCCTATTCAGTCCCGGCAGGCAGAACTGGAACAAATGGGTAGAAACAAATGAGGGACTGGTTCAGTCCAATTCAATGAGCATTCATTGAGCACCTGAAAACAAAATAATGCCTACTTTCTAGAAGCTTCCATGGGGGTGGGGGGTATTGGAGCATACGGTATATTATACAGATCAAGGAGACTAAAGCATGCAATAATCCTTTCCAGTCCCTTCTTGCTGCCACTCACCATCTATTTCCAAATACCCCCTGGATCTGGAGTTCATTATTTTGTGTGCTGCGTCTTGCTGGTCTATCTTACTTTTATCCCGAGGACTCAGCAGATGATGCTTCCTTGGCATCGTTAGCTGTAGACCCATTTCCTCTGACTTAAGGTCAAAGCATCCACTGGCACACATATTCAAGGTATGACCAGTAAAAAATAGATCATCAGGGACATCTAGGTGGCGCAGTGAATAGAGCATTGGCCCTGGAGTCAGGACGACTTGAGTTCAAATCCAGCCTCAGACACTTCACAGTTAATAGCCGTATGACCTTGGGCAAGTCACTTAACCCCAATTGCCCTGCCTTCCCCCCTCCAAAAAAAAAAAAGCAAAAAACAAAACAAAACAAAACTAAAACTAGATTGTCTTTAACCTCTGACCTCCCTTTCTCTGAGTGCTATAGTGCTGCCCGAGATCAGGCTAGCCTTACTGTTGCTGCAGCTGCTGTCATTGGCCAAACCACAAGGCTGAAGAAGCATACTGAAGTAAAACTGGACTTTTTTTCTCATATAAATTGCTGCTTGGTGTTTCTCCCTGTAATAGTAATCTGTTTAGCAGGATACTTAGCACTTAATACTAAGTGCTAAGTGTGGAAGGGGCAAAC
>CM053580.1:49104187-49215834 GCA_028627135.1 Pseudochirops cupreus
ATTGCATATATGCAATTATTATTATTATTATTATTGACTACATCCAACTGGAACTTGAGATACACAGGCACTGCAGTTGGGAGATCCATCCTGCCCTACTGAAAAGTGACATAGGAGAGAACAGACTGGGGGAGGGGGGACACACTGGGATGGCTGTTTTGGGGCAGTGGGTGGGGGAAAGACGGGGAGAAAATATGTAACTCAAAATCTTGTGGAAATGAATGATGCAAACTAAAATAAAATTAAAAAAAAAAAGAAATACTTGTTGAATTTCTGGGACAATGACTCAGACTAGGGCAGGGAAGGACAGCAGAGTTCAGCCTATACTCAAGACTTTAAACTTTAAAAAATGAAGACTAAGAGTCAGCATGGTACAATGGGAAAAAAAATCCCACTAGATTTGAATCAGAGAGACTGATTCAATCATGGCTTTGCTAGAAGGAAGGAAGGTAGGAAGCAAGGAAAGAAGGATGGTAGGAAGGAAGATGCATTAAACACAAACTTTCAAAGGGTTGAGAAAGGCTACATAGAAAAGGTATGATTTTCTGCTGCCAAGAAACAGAAGGAAGCAAGCATTTATTAAGCATTACTACATGCCAAACTCTGTGTTAAGTGTTTTCAAATACTATTTCATTTGAGCCTTACAACAACTCTGGGAGATATGTACTATTATTATCTACATTTTACAGCTGCGGAAACTGAGGCAGATAGCAGACTTGCCCAAGGTCTCACTGCTAGTAAGTGTCTGAGGCAAGATTCAGACTAGGGTTCTCCCAACTCCAAGTCCAGCCCTCCATCCACTGTACTGTCTAGCTGTCTGAATGTATGACTCCACAAGATGGTGACTCTGGGAGAGGGGTAAAAAAAAAAAGACTCCTAGAATAGAGGCCATCTGATTCAATCTCTTAATTTAGAAATGGACAAATCAAGGTTCAGGGAAGTTAAGTGACTTATACAAGGTCACATAGAAGGTAACTATTAGATGCATGATCTGAACCTAGGTTATCTGTCTCCAGAGCCAGTGATTTTTTTCCCACCATACCATGATGAGGCAGCATTAGAAAGTTGAAGAATGGTTAGGATTTCATACTAGAAGGGCTAGGTATATCAAGTGATGCACATTTTTTTAAAAACTGCTATAATTTCTTCTACTTGTGCAGATGTACTAAAAATAAAACAAGCAGATATGATAATTTAAAATAAAAATTTTTCTTCTACCTGTGCAAATGTACCAAAAATAAAGCAAGCAGATGTGATCATTTAAAATAATTTTTTTCATTCTACTGCCAGAAAAGGCTCCTAGTACAAACAAAGCTGATGTGCCCAAGATTAGAAGGGAAGGAGAAATCTGGAAAATGATTTTTATAGGCAGTGTCTCTGATGAAAGGTCTCATCTCTAAAATATATAGAGAACTGAGTCAAATTTACAAGAACACAAGTCATTCTCCAACTGATAAATGGTCAAAGGATATGAACAGACAGTTTTCAGATGAAGAAATTAAAGTTATCTACAGTCATATGAAAAAATACCCTCACTAATGATTAGAGAAATGCAAATCAAAACAACTGAGGTACTACGTCACACCTCTCAGCTTGGCTGACATGACAAAACAAGAAAATAATAAATGTTGGAGAAGCTGTGGGGAAACTAGAACACCAATGCATTGCTGGTGGAGTTGTAAACTGATCTGACCATTCTAGAGAGCAATATGGAACCATGGCCAAAAGGCTATAAAACTATGCATACCTGTCCAGTAATGCCACTACTAGGGGTCCATCCCAAAGAAACCATAAAGATGGGAAAAGGACCCACATGTTCAAAAATATTTATAGCAGTTCTTTTTGTGGGGGCAAAGAATTGGAAATTGAGGGAATGCTCATCAATTGGGGAATGGCTGAACAAGTTGTGGCATATGAGTGTAATAAATGATGAACTGGCAGATTTCATAAAAACTTGGAAGGACTTGCATGAACTGATGCTGAGTGAACTGAGTAGAACCAGGAGAACATTGCACACAGTGGTAGCAACACTGTGCTATGACTGACCTTGATAGACTTAGCTCTTCTCAGAAATGTAATAAAATCTAAGTCAATTCCAAAGGACTCATGACAGAAAATACTCTCCACATCCTTAGAAAGAACTATAGAGGCCAGTACAGATGAAAGCATACTATTTTCTCCTTTTGCTGATTCTTCTTTCACAACATTAACAATGTAGAAATATGCTTAATATGATTGTACATATATAGCCTATATCAGATTGCATGCTATCTTGGGGAGGTGGGAAAAAACTGGAACTCAAAATCTTATAAAAGTGAATGTTGAAAATGAAAAATAAATCAATAATAAAAATTCTCCTAAAAAACCCAGAATTTTATAAAATAGCTTCAACACGGAAGATTGGTGAGCTAACAAAATTAAGAGTTGGAACAATACACATGATAAAGAAACGTCCTATGCTTTCACAAAAGCTAAAAAAAACACATTTATTTTGTACATTTAAAAATTAATAAGGGGAAATTAACTTGGCGCTGTTGGGGGCAAAGGGGACAGGGAAAAAATATGTATGTGTTAGCACATAGGAATTCAAATTAAATACGAAAAATGATTCCATGCGATTAAATTATCTGAACAATGGAAATTCACGCCTAAGGTAACAAGCAGAATCAGCCAAAGAAATTGTCAATTTAAGATTTGATAATCATTTCTCAAGACAGTACAGCTTGTACCACAGTTCAGAGGAAAAGGAAAGATGCCTTAAACCTTGGGGAAGTTTTTATATAAAATTAGTATAGTGTATGTAGTATAGTATAGTATAGTGGAAAGAACAAGGGGACTAATAGAAAGGCATGGCTGAATCCCAGCTCCCCCAGTTACAAGCTGTATGGCCACAGGGAAGTTGCTTAACCCTTTCAAGGGGCTTTTACCTTCTCCAACCCTCAGTTTACCTACCTCAAGAGTTAAAGTGAACACCAAAAGCAATGTTTGCAAAATGTTTTAAGATTCAAGCTATTGTAGTTTACTAACACTGGTAAAAGAGGGATAACTCTGGCACTGCCCACACCTCACAGGGTTACTGTCAGGAAGTGCTTTGTAAACCCAAAAGCTCAAAATGACAGTTATCTCCGTTATTACAATATTCACCAACTGGAGAGACAATATGATATAAAAAAAGAACACGAGACCAAAAGTCAGACTTGTATTCCGAGGAATCTAAAATATGGCTATTCCCTCCACAATACAGATCACAACATCCCCTTTTATCCCATGAATCTGTCCAAAATGCTGGGGAGCATCCTCAAATCCTCTTCAGACTGCATGGATTCCAACGGATGAGAGAAGATGGGCCAGTCATGAACTTATTCTGCACACCTGATTAACGCATCTTTTTTTTTTCCATATCATAAATCTCTTTGATCACATTCTTTATACTGCTCATTCTTCATGCTTTTAAAAAAAATTTATTTTGTTAATTTATGGAATAAAATAAACATAGTATAATAAAAAAGATGATTGCACATGAAACTGCAAATTCTTTTTAAATATGCAAAGTTATCATGTAAATTTCATTTTTCCCCTTTTTTCTTCTTCCCTCCTCTCCCCCACCCTGCCCTAGAGAAGGTCACCATTTGACATAAATGTGTGTGCATGCAAAATTGTTCTATACATGCTTCCATTTATCAGTTTTTCTCTGCATGCAGATACTATCTTTCTTCATATGTTCTTCATAGTTAATTTAGGTGTTCTTAATAGTCAATAACTTATTCAATCAAAGTCGTTCTTGAAACAGTATTGCTGTTACCGTATACAACGTTCTCTTGGTTGTGATCATTTCACTCTTCATTATTTCATGCAAGTCTTTCCATGTTTTTCTAAGATCACTGAGCTCATCATTTCTTATCGCACAGTAGTATTCCTTCACAATCATATACCACAACTTTTTCAGACATTCCTATATATGCTTTTTAAAAAATGCACATTTTAATTCCAAGAAATTCTACTTCCTATGTCAGCAAACAAGTATTTATTTTGGTAAGTCATGCCCCATTGGTTAAGGCAAGACTTAAGCCTCCAGGGGACAAAAAGACAATTTTAGAACAAGAGAGACACGATTTCCATACCTCCCTGAGAGCACACAAAAGTCTTATGCTTTGTTTTCCTGCATCCTTGGTACGCCACAAGCAATTGATAAATTTTTTTTCCCCATTTATTTTCATTCATTCATCCTGAATGAGAAGTAGATCCTTAAAAATGGACTCTTTCCCCTACATATGCCCTGGGTCATCCAAACGGGCTCATAGTTTAAAGTCCTAAACATTCATTGCTAAATTGTTGCTGAGTGAACTATATATTTTTTAAATGGTTACTACTTCAAAATGATTCCATTTCACTTTCTTAGTCTTAGTGCTTTAAAAACAATCTATCTTCTTGCTGTTTTTTTACCTCTTCATACCCACCCTCAGGAAGAATAATAATAGTAAGAGCTCTGATTGATATGACACTTTTAAAGCTCTTCACAACGATCCTGAGGTGAGGAGTAAATGTGTTTTACCCCTAATGTGAAGGTACAAAAACTGTGGTAACTTGGCCAAGGTCATGCTGCTCATGTCAGAGCTGGAACTGAACCCAGGGGTCTTGGGTCTTCACACACACACACACACACACACACACACACACACACACACACACACACTCTCTCTCTCTCTCTCTCTCATACACAATGCAATGTCTCATATTTATTGGACAGTACCTCAGTAGGCATTTACTATATGAGTTGTATGTATCATCCTTAATCAAACTCCCCTCATATATTCCAACAAATTCTATTTTCTATATATAAAATAAGGCATACTCATAATTACATCTGAGCCTTCATTCATCTGTCTGAAATGTCTTCCTCTCCAGGAGTGGGGAACGTGTGGCTGAGGCCACACGTGGCCTTCTAGGACATTGGGTGCAGCCTTTGACTGAGCCCAAGTTTTGCAGAACAAATCCTTTTATTAATGGGATTTGTTCTGTGAAGTTTGGATTCAGTCAAAGGGCTGCACTTGAGGGCCTAGACAGCAGGTCACATGTGGCCTCAAGGCTGCAGGTTCCCCACCCCTGACTAGCCAAACCTATATCCTTCAAGGATCAACTCAAGGATGACCACTTCCACAATTTTTTTTTTCCTGTTTATTCTAACCCTTCCTCTCCCCTGAGTGGATCTCTTAGATTCTACATAATACTCAAGTTTAGGAGTCTTTGTGAGATTTTGGAAGGCATCCATTCAAAGTAGTTTTTAGTGGACAGGCTGGCATTTATCATGAACTGTCTTAGATTGTTGGCCATTGTAGCTTATGGGAGAAAATCCAAGCTTGTTAGCTCAGTGAGCATTTGGGATTCTCCCCTTTGATTCACATGACTCCCCTCCCACACATTCTATCTTCCAGCCAAACTGCCTCCATGCATTCAAAAAAGCCATCCCCCATGCTTGGAATACATGCCTTCCTCATCTCAGCCTCATAAAATCTTTCTTCCCTCAGCTTCCAGGACAGGTACTTTGCCTGTTCCATAACATCTTCCTTGTTCTCTTTGATCCTATGAGCTCCTCCCTTCACTCACAATTTAGCACTTTGTCTTGGACCTCTCCATTGTCCTGAATATATTCTGTCTTACCCATAACAGAGCCAAGTAAGAGGGCTGAACTCAAAATCAAGGAGATTTGGGGACAAGTCCTCCCCCAGACAGGTCCTGACTTTGAGCCTGGGCAAGCTCAGCGCTCTAGACAATTACCTATAATTCTAAGTTGCAGGGAAGATGGTGGCCCGAACTGATACGGAAAGTTTTTTGACTTGGGGGTTCCCTAGATTAGTAAATCACAGATATAATCTCTATTTCATCATACAAGCCATACCTTCTTAGTCAACAAAATCCTTGAAGTCATGGATGGTATCACTTTTCATCTTTGTCTTCTTGAAAACCTAGGCATCATATATGATAGAGAGTAGGTTTTGAAAAGTTTGCTAAATTAAATTATTCTGAGTGTTCTATTTTCCTAGATAATTCTTTCACAACCTCTTTATTAAGCAGATACAAAGTGACATGACCTCTGTCCTGGTGGAGTTCACCAGTATAGCACAGGGAACAGAACACATATAAATTTACAATATTATACAAAATATATATAATGGGCCAATGAGGACGCTTTCCTGGAACCATGTTCTGGGGACCCACATGGTGAGCCTGATTTTTAAAGGGTGTGATAATATAGAATGGAGGGGCCTGGCTATCCACTTGAGGCAGCTAGGTGGCTCATTGGATAGAGTGCTGGGCTTAGAGTCAGAAAACTTGAGTTCAAATCCAGCCTGAGACATTTACTACATGTATGACCCTAGGCAAGTCATTTAACCTGTTTGCCTTAGTCTACCAGAGAAAAAGGCAAATCACTCTAGTATCTTTGCCAGGAAAACCCCCCCAAGGACAGCATTGGCATGCTATGGTCCACAGGGTCATAAAAAGTCAGACATAACTATATGACTGAAGAGCAACAAGCTCTCCACTTCAGATCACATATGGTGTGCTTTGTTCAGTGACAACAACCCTATTGGATGCTTGGGGAGCCTGTTTCTACAAAATCAGGATGGAAGGCTCCATCCCCTACCCCAGAGCACACAGATAGTCTGACTGTTTCCTGTCGGCTTACCACATGATGAAGAAAATCCTTCTGAGTGGTTGCTGAGCCAGGACTACGGGTACATACAAAAGGCATTAACTGGACAAATTGAGCTCTCTTTTTCTTCACTTTGACTAAGGTCAGAACTGTTGTGCACATTTGAGTGAGGAAAGGGAGGAGGTGTAATTGACATATGCTACCCACACGGGCCAACATGGGGTCTGTGGACCCATAGCCCTATTGCTTCTGTCCCTGGTGGGTCTGTTCTTCCCTGTTCTTAAGCGAAAGACTTGGCTAAGGTGGATGGATCAGGCCATGATGTCAGGAACTTCTGAACGTCAGAAGAAAGTTCCTATAGCTAGAGCTCCTAGACATCTGCATGCCAGTCCAGCCAGGCAGCCAGTAGAACTCCCCTCTGGAGTAAACTATGGGATCAGCTCAGCAACAAGTCAGTCTAGAACAGCAGTTCTCAACCTATGGGTTATGTTCAATTTGTAACAATGAAAATACATCCTGCATATCAGATATTTACATTACAATTCATAACAGCAGCAAAATTATAGTTACGAAGTAGCAACAAAAATAATTTTATGGTTGGGGGTCACCACAACATGAGGAACTGTATTAAAGGGTCACGGCATTAGGAAGGTTGAGAACTGCTGGTCTAGAAGCTGAGAAGCAAGCCAGGGAGCAGCTCCATTCATCAGGATGCCTTGTACACAAGTGACTTCGTGGCAAATGCTTTGCAGAAACTTTTTTTCAATGTGAACCTTCTCTCCCTAGACACTAAAGTGTTAAAAAGGGATGATAAGGCCCTTGTAGCAAGGAAGAGATTCTTTGTAACTTCTCTTTAATATCCCTTCGTAAAAACTAATTGGTATCAACCGCTTTTCGATGGCATCAAAGATATATCAAATCACACCTGAGACTAGTATTGGAGAAAACACACTAGAATGGGGGTAGAGAGGAAGTGCCTCGCTGCCCTTAAAACCCTGACAGGCCAAGCTAGCCACTTTCTGGGGACCCAAACGAGGATATGGAGCCCATGAGTTTATATTATTACATATGTCAAATAACTGTAGACCTGGCCAGTACAGACTATGCAACAGAGGAAGAAAGAATTATTTCTGATTGAAGGAATTATAGAAGACATTCTGGAGGGGATCCCATCTCAGCTGAGTCTGAAGGACTATGAAGGATTTCAAAGAGCAGAGGGAAGGGTGAGGAGAGAAGCAGTCAGTGAGAATGTTCACAGAACCATGGATTTAAAGAAAGAAAACACCTTCTAGGACAGCGGTTCTCAACCTGAGCCTTGCTCCCTTTGGGGGTCGAACGACCCTTTTACAGGAGTTGCCAGGATTTGAACCCAGGTTTCTTGACTACAAACTCAGTATTCTTTCCATTGTATCACATTAATGGGTACAAAGGTACAAAGGTAAGGATGAGGATGGTCTAAACATGTCCAAAGGACAACAAGCAGTTCAGTCTGACTGGAGTCCAGACACCCAAAGAAGTTGGGAGGGTAGGAGAGATGAAAGTGAAGGAGGATCTTGAAAGGTGGGATAAGGAGGTTAAACTCTATTTTCCCAAGCAACAAGAGGCTTGCAAAGGGTTTAAGAGGATGAATGACATAATCAGGTCTATGCAAAATGAAGAATAATCTTCAATGATGTTTGGAGGAACAATGAGACTAGACATGGGAAATATCCACTTGGAAGCTGTTGTAAGCCACTGGCAATGAGGGAAGAGGGGCGGAAGTGGTGAGAATAGAAAGCAGACATGTTTGAGAAATCAGAAAGCTCCTTCCAGGGTAAGGGTAATGTTTCTGAAATGTTTGCTTTGTGATGCCAAATTTTACAATGCTTGCCACCTCAAAATCATTTTCTAAGAACTTCTAACCAGCCTTCCTCTTCATTTCATGAAAGTTAAATTATTCCAAGTGTTAGTTTTATCTCCCTAGAAAATTCATTAATTCTCTCATAATCACGTATTAAGCAGATGCTGGGAGAGATGAGAATTAAGATTTGACCTCTGCTGGAAGTTCATCACCACACTTACACCATCTCTTCCCTTGTCCCTCTGCCTGGGATATTTTCCCTTTTTCCTCTTTGCTGATTCAAATCTTAGCCATCCTTCAAGGCCCAGTTCAAATTCCTGCTCCTCAACGGTCCCAGACCACCATAACCCCCATTGCCTTCTCTTCCTATATCACTTATCACTTGTATCCCACAAATTAACACCAAATTATTCACCAAATCAATCACCATATTATTTGCAGCTGAGGTATCTTATGGCCTTACTATCAATTGTATGGTCGCAGGAACAGAAAGGCCCATTTTGCTAAGGGTCAGTTATCTCCAAAAAAAGGAGAGGGAGCAGAAAAGGGTTTGAAACCCAGCTGCTTGAGCTGCCTGGCCTTCAGGGGAAGGCTCAACAGCCCAGGCCCTGGGAATGGGTTACACCAACAAAATCCTTTAGAGAAAGTTATTAATTGAAGCAAGATCTTTAACCATAACTTACTATAGAAGAAAGCAGTCTTTCTTTTCCTCAGCCTACCAAAGTTATTTTTTCTGTTCCAACTTTTCAAATGCTCTTCATTGGATGAGTAAAAAATAAATAAACCAAAACAAAATTCCTGGAATGCTAGGACAGCCTTTGTTGCTTTCATAGGGGAACCCAACGTATTTCCCTTATGGAACTCTCTAAAACTTTCCATTTATTTTGAGTAGGTGACAAAAAATGCATCCATGTGGCAGGCTCTATTTAAGACAAATGTTCACTTCAAGTCCAGTTTGAAAATTTGTACATTTTGGAGGTTGTGGCATGCTTGGGAAATCAATGGATGAAAAATGGAATAAGTTTGTTATTGTCTCCAGTCTCACTAGCCTTTTAACAAAGGCTGTAGAGGCTGAGAGAAGAATGTTTGAGATTGTTGAAAGAATTTTGTGTTTAAAATGAATAGCATTTCAGAACAACAGCCTGGCACTGTTTATCATTTTTCTCTTGTTGGTGTTTCTTACAAGGCCAAATGTGAAAAAATTTGTGTCAATACATTTTAGAGGATCAACTATCATTCCTGGCTGCTGAGGAAGGAAGAAAGGTCTCTTATAAATGGAATATTGTTTTTATTCCTATTTTTAAAAGAAAAGATCATCTCCATTCCTTTGCACAGGTGGTCTCAACATTAACCTTTCACCCTGTCTTAAAACCCTAAGCATCCTTCAAAGTATAGTTCAAATGTCTTCTCCTATACAGGGTCTATCCCAATTCTCCACTTGTTAACTGATATTATGCAGGACAACTTCATATTTACTCATCTGCTTGAGTGTTATACTGTCTCCTACCACCACTGCACTCCAGCAGAACATAATTATGCTCCCCAAGGACAGATGCTGTTTGCTTTTTGTCTGTGTATTCCCATCACCTAGCTAGTAATACCTTACACACAGTAAGCACTTCCTGAGTCGAAAATCTAGGTAGGAAATAACCAAAATTTTTCTGAAACTTCCCACTAATTAACTTCAGGACAAGACAGAAAACCAAAATTGGCAAGACTGGAATTGATGACCCTACTGCATGACACAGGAAGCTTCCCCACTCAGTAATAATCTAAATAACTTTCAATATCTCCAAACCTGACTTTGTACTGCTCTTTGGACTTCAAGCTCCAAACAAGTTTTGGAGGAGATGCCTATAATTCCATTTGAAATGGAGCTACTTGACCATGCCTTAAACCCAAAGCACTCTGGCTTTGACTGACTGGCCAACCAACAATTGGTCCCAGTCCAGGTCTAGCTTGGCCATTGTTTGGGTTTTGATGGCTTAGAGCTAGTGTAAACAGCAATTATTTCTGTTCTAGCTGGAAATCCTGAAGGCCTTCCCCTCCCAGTTTGATTTTTTTTTTAAGTAGGCAAACTAGGCCATCTTTTGCCTCATTTCTTACCTACCCTTAAATCACTGAATGGGTGTTGCCTCAGACAAAGTAAGATCTGGGAAAAGATTAGCTTAAAAAGGCCAAGTTCTCCCACTGCGTCTGGAGTAGTCATCTCCAGTTGCCCTGACCTATATCTTGCCACTAGATTTACATGACCCTGGAGGAGAGAGTGGGGCTGATGACTTTTCCACAGCTCTGCCTCCCTTAAATCCAATTCACTTTCAAGACATCACCCTCCTGATGTCATTGGTCCTCTTTGAGGATGAAGGACAAACAACAAAACAAGAACAAAAATAATTCATCCATCTCTTATCTCAAGATGGAGTCTATGGGTGATGTCCATTTCCATGAGAAATGCAGCAATAGCTCAGTTCTCTAGAGCAGAGATCATCAAACTATACCTGAAGGTGAAATCCTACCAACAATCCATTTTTTTTAATTTAGAATTTTATTTTTCCCCAGTTACATGTAAAAACAATTTTTAACATGTGTTTTTAAAACTTTGAGTTTCAAATTCTCTCCCTTCCTCCCTTCCCCCTCACCAAGAAAGCAGGCAATTCCATACAGGTCATACATGTGTAGTCAGGCAAAATATATCCATAATAGTCATGTGGTAAAAGGAAATAAAGAAAAAATACTCGAGAAAAATAAAGTTTTTTAAAAATCTGCTTCAATTTGTACTCAGGCACCATCAGTTCTTTCTCTGGGGATGGATGGCATTTTTCATCCCAAGTCCTTCAGAGTTGTCATGGATCGTTGTATTGCTGCGAAGAGCTAAGTCATTCATAGCTGATCATCTTACAATATTGCTGTTACTTTATATACAGTACATTTCACTTTGCATCAGCCTATGCAAGGTTTTCCAGGTCTTTCTGACAGCATCCTGCTTATCATTTCTTAAAGCACAATAGTATTCCATCCTAATTACATATCACAACTTACTCAGCCATTCCCCAAATGCGGAGCATCCCCTTGACGTCGAATTCTTTACCACCAGGAAAGAGCTACTATAAATGTTCTTGTACATAGAGTCCTTTTCCTTTTTTTTTTTTAAATCTCTTTTGGGATACAGACCTAGTAGTGGTATTGCTAGGTCCAAGGGTACGTATGCATGGTTTGATAGCCCTTTGGGCATAGTTCCAAATTGCTCTATAGAATGCCAACAGCATATGTGTGTGTGTGTGTGTGTGTGTGTGCGCGCACGCTCACATGTGCTGCCATGAAGCTAAGAATGATTTTTACATTTTAAAATACAATAAAATTGTATTTTAAAAAAAAACATTTTTAGTTTTCACAAAGAACAAAAATAGGTGGCATCTTAGCCCCAACCTGTAATTTTCCAACCCCTACTCCAGGAGTTTATAGTCTATGGCAATTTATAATTTAAGGCACAGAGCTATTAGTTAAAAACATTTTTAATCTGGACTTGATAGCACAAGGAACTCTCAGTGAGATGACTCCCCTTACTGAAGGAGGGCAGCAAGGATTTGCAATGAATATTCAGCGTGAAGACAAACAAATTTCTACATTGGCTATATCTAAAAAATAAGTGTCATTCTGCAGCCTGCATCAATCACCTCTGTTTCATCACTGGTTTAGTCAAGAGTTTGTCTGCCCCTCCTACAAACACTCATATAAATCCCATCAGCACAAACAGCTCTACATGGGTGAAGATGGCAAATGAAAAAGAAAGTTAACATTCTTCTATCCCACACAAGAGATGTCACTCTAAACTAAAGAAACACATCCTTCTCTCACAAAAACTTCTCAAACAGAATAAATGGAACAGTCTCCTGCTATTCCTACTCATTTTCTAAACCAAAGTCCATGAGCATACTCACCTTTCTTGGAGGTAGCTTCCAATGCCACTTGGGTTGCTAAGGGTAAACACAGAGCACTGTTGGGGGTGCTTTTCTGGTCTTCGATAAAAATTCCTGGTTCCTATACTTCTACGCTTTGGTCACTGGTGCCTATATGCTTTGTACAAGCCCTATCAGAAAAAAAAATACTTCCAGCCCTTATCTTGAGGGTCTGAGGTCCATGTGAGAAGAGCATAAGCCAAGAGATAGGAGTCACAGTTTCAGATTCTGGCTCAATCATTAAAAAAGTTAAGTGACCTTAAGGCACAATTTCTCTGCATCTCTGTTTCCTTTTCTTTCAAATGACCCCCCCCCCATCTCACAGGGGTGTGTGTGGCATTTGAACTTTGGCCACGTTAGAAGCATATCACACCAAGTACCATTCGCATTAATTTAACAGACTGGCATATTGTTTCACAGATCCCATGACATCCTTTGGGGAAATATTATTGAATCCTAGCTACAAAACAAACTTAGCTAGGATTTTGTTGTTGTTGCTTAATTATTACTCTTTAAGTACCAGACAAATGCTTCCTGGGCTCTCTCCATATTGCACAGCTGGTGAAGGCTGAATATAATTACTCTGCCCTTCTGGGAGGAGAGTTCAGGTCTTCTCTATCTTGCTTCCAGTCTCCCAGAACCTTCTTGCACAGCCTCTCTCCACCCTTTACTCCCATTAGTCACCCCGTGTTCAGTTTTCCTATCACAGGGGGCACAGAACACTTTATCTGTGACTCAGGGCTGTGTATGCTCAGTGTGAGTCAACAGTACAATGTGTCAGCCAAAAAGGCTCATAGGGTCTTGGGTTGCATTAAGAGGCAGAAAGAGGGAGCTGATTGCTAACAGTGGATTTTCCCAGAACTAGGGTAGAAAAGGACTTCCGGGGCGATGTAGTTCAGCCAAATCTTTCTACAGAAAAGTGAGGTCCAGGTAGTTGTGACTTGACCAGTCACACAGGTGGCAAGAGTCAGCAAGACCTATTGACTACAGATTCAGTAACCTCTTCTTTGTAGTCAGACTACATCTGAAGCCTTGTCCCAGGTCTCAGTTTAAGAAGAATATTGGTAAGCTGGAAAGGGTCCAGAGAAGAACAACCATGATAGTGAAGGGCCTTGAGTCTATGTCACAAGGGAATCAAATGAAGCAAATAGGGATGTTTAGCCTTAAGGCAAAGGTAGGGTTGAGGGAAGGGGAGCAGAAAGCTGTCTTCAAGTAGCTGAGAGGTGATCACGGAGGAGGGGGGTAGTAGTGGATTCCTCCTTCTTGGAGGTCTTCAAACCGAGGCTGGAGGGGCTCTAGATGGGCATGTTATCGATAGGATTCCTTTCACCAGGGACCGAAGCTGGCTACTCACCTCCTGATAGAAAGGTGATGGACTCAGGGTGTAGAATGGAACATATTTTTGGACCTGGCCAATATGGAAATTTGTTTTATATAACTATTAATACTTGTTACAAGGGCTTTGTTTTGTTTTCTGGGTGGGAGGGGAAAAGAGGAAGAAATATATTTTTGTTAATTAAAAAAGTTAAAGTATAAATTTACAATACCCTCAAAAATAAAATATCCCAAATCTTCACTTTCCTCTTATTAATAAAAACTATTCTCCTTTAATCCAGACACTGACCAGCTCTAAAAATAAATTAGAGGTCCTGAGTTCACTTCCAATCCTCAAGGGTTAAAAAAAAAAAAAAACTGGACTAAGAGATTACTGATGGTCCTTCCACTTCCTAGTCTATAGTCCTATGATCCCAGTTATCCAGATTCCTAACATTGGAGTCATATTGCTTTTTCCTTTCTCTCTCTCTCCCTTTATCCAGTCGGTCACTAAGACAGGTCAGCTTTCCTATATGACATCTCTTGTATCTTTGTCCTCTCTATACAAGCCTTTATCACCTTTCATTTAGACCAGTGTCATCACCTCTTAATTGACCTTCCTCCTTCTAGCCTCGCCTGGATGTGAGACCACACCACCCACGCCTTTTGCTTAAAAAGAAAAGAAAAGAAACCTTCACTGTCTCCCTTGGATAATCTCTAGGACTAAATACAGAATCTTCAGCCTGATATTTCAGGCCATCCACAATTCAGCTCCCACCTACCCTATTTATTTCACATTAATACTTTATGAATACCATATGTTCAAGCCAAACTGGCCTTATACTTGTTCTCCAAAGTTAACATCTCATGTCCCATTTCTGTCATTGGCACAGGCAGTCTCAAATGATTGGGGCTTATAAACACTTTCGCTTCCACCTCTCCTATTCAACTTTCCTCCATTCCCCCCCAACACTCACACTCTCTCCTTCTCATCCCCACTCTCTCTCCTTTTCCCTTCCCCTCCTCCTCAGCATCTGTCGCAGAGCCCTGAACACACCAGGTGCTCCAAAAATTCTTGCTAAATTAAACTGACCACACCACAAGTTCCTCTCTTATTGACTGACACTCTACAGGCCAACCTCCAAGGGCAGTCGGTTTTTTCACTTCTCTAACCAATCTCCTCCCCCTTTTTCCAGTCTCAAGGGTAAGCTTTGTAACTCTTGCTTCAGTGGTCTTCATTAGGCCTCTCTGACATGCCTCACTTAACAGATCTCCCTCTCATTCCACTCCTTCCAAAGAAAATAACTCAATCTACTTCTGCTGGGCTTTCTCCCAAGTCATACTCTATACCTGAGAGCATCCTTCCCCAGCTCAGGTCACGGAGAGTATGCTCTTTCATTGTTAAGACAGCCCCCTTGAAAATATCACCTGGACCAATAAGACATGCAGTGAATTCTCCTCCCTAAGTGACCTAAACATGGAAACCTTTCCTTGTGATATCTCCCTCTTCAACTTGGGCAAACATGTTACTGTTACTGCTGTTTGCTCTTTGTTTTAGAAGCAGACCAATGATATCATGGGTGATGTGCAAACATGTAAAAACATACTATGCCTTAAGTCATCTTCTTGCCAGCCCCCCCCCCATGTGGCTGCACCCTCTCAGCCTATGCCCTGAATGACTTAAATTTGAGTTCCAGAGCTGGGATTCTGAGATCTCTATTGGTGAGTACCTCCCAAGACGCACTATTCTAGCCAGCCGCGGCTATGCTCTACCTTACATCCCAGACATCTTCTCCCCAGTACTCTTACTCCTCCCCCTCTCCATATTCAAGAACAATCAAATCCAAACAGGCATTGCTTCTAGAAAGGTTGAATCCACCTACTTTCCAATGGCTTCAACTCAGCATCCCTATGACTTTTCAAACCAAAACACTGCCCTCCTATTATTAGAACATAATTATATAAGCATATATACATATATACACACACACACATATATATTTAAATACATACACATACATAATGACTAATACAATAGGCCCATCTCCTCCAATTAGAACATGAGCCGCTTGAGAGCAAGACCAGTCTTGCTTGTGTGTGTGTGTGTGTGTGTGTGTGTGTGTGTGTGTGTATCCCTAGTGCTTAGCACAGTGCTTGGCACAAGTAAAAACTTAATAAATTCTTTTTCATTCATTAATTCATTTACTCATTCTTTCACTGCCCATCTGTTGATAAGCCCTAAATATGCTACCATTTTCTTGTCCAGTCGTGGTTTAAATTGGTTCAGACAACATTTTTTTTCCTTTGGTCTTGTCTTAGAGTTTATTTTGTGAAAGAAATAAGGGAAAAATTCCATTTCTTAACCATCAGTTTCAAAGGAAAGGTAAGGCAAGAGTAAAAAAAGAGAAGGCCAGATCAGGTGCCCTACAAACTATACAAACAATGAACAAGCTACATTTACATTCACTGTACATGTGTCATTTGAATATAGCCTAGAAGGTCAGATGACTGTCAGTTACAATAAGCTTCGAGACTTCTGGTCAATTATCTGGCTAATAAGAAAAGACAAGGCTGTGACATCATTAAAGCAGCAATTAATTTACACAGAACAGCTTCTTGTTCATCAAACATCTTAAATAACATTTAATTTTTTTTCCCACTTGGAAAGCAAAAAAAAATTTAAAAGCCATCCACTTCAGCTTTATTACCTGACAGGCTACTCCAAGATCAAAAGATAAAAGACTTCCCAAAGTAGACACCATAGCAACTCAGTATCTGTTTACAGAAAACAAAAAAAGCAAGAGATGAAAACAAAAACACCTTTCAGGGTCTAGAATCTGGGCTGAATACATACATTACAGTAAAGGATATGTTATCAAGGCTACCAGTATTAACTCATTACTTGAGTAATTTGTAAATGTAGACTCTTTGAGTAACATTTCACAATTTGTTCTACTGCAAATGTTGCTTTGATAAGGGAGCTAATGGCCAATCAAATTAATTAAATAACGTGTAGTCGAGTATTAGAAGAGAATCATACTCTTTCAGTCCACTTGAAAACGAATGAAAATAAGGATCACTACTGAAGTTTTTAAAATAATTTAAAATTTTTTCTGCAATATAATAACTAATCACCATTTCTACCCAAGTCTCATATATAAATATTAAGTGAATAAATTAGTAGTGATGGGATTAAATGATTTTTTTAAAAAATGGACACTACAAAGGCTGCTTAGCAGGATGGGGGGATTTTTTATTTTAATTTTTAATTAAAATAAACTACACACACACACACACACACATTTTTTCACACTGGAGCTGCTTGTCAGGATTATCTGGAAGTTCTCTGGGAGTTTAATGAGGCTCCATTTTGAAAACCAGGGGTGTCAGTTTTCCAAAATTCATATGTCCTCTTCTAATTTTTTTTAAAAGTGATGTATGCTTAACAGAAATAATCACCTTTATATATGAAAAATAATGACTGAAAAATGTAACTGCTGGAGTTTGTAGATAATCTCAAATTTTGTTCCACAGCCAGGTGAATTAGTGCCAAGTCCAATTTTTGTCCATCACCACTGATGATTTCTTGTATCAATCGAGAGCTGGCTCTACCGCTCATAGGACACAGGTTTTAGTGTAATGAGTGCTCATTAAAGTTTTCAGAGTGACAGTCCTCAAGGCTCTCAGTCCTTAACACTGAAGCCACATAGGAAGTAGTGAGGGCAATATCCCTGGATCATGGGCTTCATGCTGATTTAAGAAATTCAACACTCAGGTCTATTCTGCACCCAACTTCCTTATATCCTTTCCCCAAAGTCAATGAAAACACACAACTCCACCATTCACATTATCCCTTGGACGAGAATTCTTAAGGCATTATTAAATCATGTGACATTCCTCCCAGTGGCTGTGTTTAATATCCCCACTACGACCAGCCTAGATTGGGTAGGGAATGGGGGAGAAAGAAATATGCCCTGGATAACAAATTGGAAAGTTAGTCAAGTGAAAAGGGCAGGGAGAGAAGGGAAAGAGAAAAATTGCCTCTGTCTATCCACCAAGCCAGATCCCCTAGAGTAGCCACAGTGTTGGAAGAACAACGGCAGAGATGCTCAAAACTGACAAGAGACAAAGATCCAAGGGGAAAGATGTGACCTCAAAGGGCTACACACAATGCACAAAATCTAGGCAACAATAAAGATGAAAGGAGGTAAATTCGACCTCATGGGAGAGGAGACTCTTGACTAGAATTCAGCTCTGAATGGCTATGATTTACTCAAAAGAAACGTAATAGGCAAAGGGTGGTGGAAAGAACTGTATATACTCAAGTGAGGAACAGCACTGGATACAGTATCTTGGGCTATTTTTGTGGAAAGACAGAGATGTGGGCTAGATGGAAACAGAATGAGGTGAAATCAATGAAGCATCCAGGCTAAAAGAGTAGTCCGGAATGGTTCTATTTCAACCTGTAATTGACCCGAAAGCTCCATATTTGGCCATGTACAGTTCATCATCGCTTTTTTCAATGATTTAAAGGCAAAAGTTGGCATGCTTATACAATCTGAAAATGACATAAGGCTGGGAGAGACTGTACACATAGCCAAGATCCCCAAAGCCCTTGCTGGGCTAGAACCTTAAAAAATATGAAATGCAACAGCCCTAAAGGGCAGCTAGGTGGTGCAGGGTGCCAGGCCTGAAGTCAGGAAGACTCACCTTCCCAAGTTGTATCAACAATGTAGTATTCACAATGCCTACAGTAACTACAAGTATGCTGATATGGTTATTAATCACAAAATGTAACAGGCTCTCTACATGGGAAATATAGCTAGGACATTTATTCAAATACCAGAAAACTGAGTCCCAAAACCAGAAAGGCAAAACCATCACAGTTGGCAGATGTAGTTAATGTAGTAAACACCCACATCATCAAGCCTTCAAAACAAGACCGGCTACCTCAGGCAAATATCCTCCTCCCTTCACTCACTCAGTGTCGAGGCAGCTAGGCAGCTTGCTCCCAGCAGCTCCGGCTCCCCGCAATTCCCATCCCTGGCAGTCCTCGGCAGGAGTCCTTAGCAGAGATTCTGGTTGGCTCAACAAAAGGAGTTCGCACCTCAAGCACAGCGCTGCCACTGCTTCCAGTCACCACCACATGGACTCTAGCCTGGTTCTGGCTTTCTTTTGCTCCACTCTTTCCTGCTACGTCAGCAAGTTCAAGGGGCATGGAAGATCTTCAAATCCCATTATCATTACACAAGTTCAAATCCTCAGACTTGCTGTGTACCCCTGAGCAAGTCACTTCACTTCACACTGTTTGCCTCCATTTCCTAATCTGTCAAATGAGCTGGAGAAGGAAATGGCAAAAACCACCCCTCTGTATCCTTGCCAAGAAACCCTAAATGGGGGCACAAAGAGTCGGACACGACTGAACAAAAATAGGTTTAAATATAAAGTCTTACACTTGCATCCAAAAAAACCCCACTTCATAGATACAAGTTGGGGGAAACCATTGAGACATACCAGTCTGAAGATCTGGGGTTTTTAGAGGACTGCACTGCTATCTCAAGCCTCAGACACTTTACTAGTATGACCCTGAGCAAGTCACCTTAGCTTCCTCATCTATAATATGGGGATAAAAGCACCTTCCTTCTCAGGTTGTTGTGAGGATCAAAGGAGATCATAACTGTAAAGCACTCTTCACAGTGCCTGGCACATAGCAGGGGCTAAATGAATTTGTGTTAAACAGAACTCAAGTTCAACAGCAGGCAATAGTGTGATAAGGCTAGTAGGTGGTACCGTGGCCAGAGAGTCACCTGGCCCTGAAGTCAGGAAGACCAAGGCCAATTTCTGCTTTAGACATTTACTCACTTTATGACCTTAGACCAGTCCTTTAACCTCTGCCTACCTCAATTTCCTCATCTGTAAAAAGGGCATAACAATAACCTCTAAAAGGAGGGGAGGCTAGGTGGTACAGTGAATAGAACACTGGCCTAGGAGTCAGGAGGACCTGAGTTCAAATCCAGCCTCAGACATGTAACATAAAACTAGCTGTCACTTAACCCCAACTGCCCTCCAAAAAGCAAAAAAAAAAATTTTTAATTAAAAAATGATATTAAAAAAAACAATAGCCGCTACCACCCAGAGTTGTTATGAGCATCAGATGAAGTAAAATTTGCTTACAGTGCTGCACAAATACTATTACTGCAATTACTGTTGTTGTTGTCATTATTATTAGGTGGACTCTCCCTGAAAAAAAATGTAAATTAATGCTGGGCTACACTGAGAGGTTTCCAAGTATAAGAAGATTATGTTCCTGTTGTGGACAGGAAACCTGTCATAATGAAAAGAATGTTGGGTCCTGAGACAGGAAGACCTAAGTCCAGGCATAACCTTGAGCACATACTGGCTATGTGACCCTAGACACATCTCTCAGTTACCCCAAGAGAACTCTCCAAGACTATAAATAGCAGAATTTCTGCTAATTTCTGTTGGTAGATGATGTTTCCTAAATCCACAAAATTATACATCAAGAACAACAAAGAACCCCCGTCAGGTCACATCTAGAGAATCGTGTTCCTTCCTGGGCTGACTATGCCTTTGATCTCATCACAGGTACAGATTCTGTCTTCTCCAGGTTTTCATGGCACTAATCTCTTCTGCTTTTCCTCCTACATCCCTGGGCAAGTTACTTAACACCAGTTAACACTCAACAAGTCCCTATCCCTATTCTACCATTCAGTGCACACGTAGTGTCTTTCCTAAAGGAATGTAGGGTCCTTGAGATCAGGGACTGTTTCCCTTTTTTGGCTTTTGTATCCACAGTGGGTCATATGGTGATCAAGAGCTTAATAAATGCTTATTGATTGATTTTGTCCAGAGAAGGGCAATAAAAATTGTCAAGGGCCTGGTCCATGTCAACAGGAAGTTCTAGGGAAAGAACCAGGAATATTTAGCCTGAAGAAGAGAAGACTGAAGGTCTGGGGATAAGGGTTACATAGCTCAAATATTTTAAGTAATGCCAAATGAAGAAGAAATTAAGATTTACTCTGTTTGGATCCAAAAAAAAGAAACAGAGAGAAAAGGGAAGAATTGCAAAAAAAGGCAAATTTGGGCTTGGTTTCCAGAAAAACATCCTAACAATGGTGGCCACCCCAAAATGGAATGGACTAGTTTGGGACGTAGTAGTCCTGCCTTTCACTGGAGGCCTTCAAAGAGACACTCACTTGTTGGTGGGAAGTCCCCAGGCTAGTGGCTCACAGATCTTTCAACAGATTCTGTGGACTCACAGACCATTAGCATCTTTACTGACCTCTGGACCTTCTCTACTTTATCAATATCTATACACACCTGGTCCACTGCTTTCCACCACACCACCCTCCAGCCCTCCAAGTTACTCATGTAAATACCCAAGTGTCTAAAGAGTGTTCTGTTGGAAGACATCATTGATGATGCTTTGAGGTCAGTTTTATAAGTAATCCCCAAGGGATCACATGATCCAGTGTCCTAGTTTCTTCACAGCCTCATCAACTCTAGGTTTTCCACAAAAGCAAGAAAAAAATAAGTGGCTGAGCCTCCAAGGTATCTCAAATTTCTAGAGCAGGCATGTTTCACTGATGGAAAAATGTTCATATCATAACATAACACTCATCATTGACACTGCACTTTGGGGTTTGTAACGTATTTTCCATGTTGTATCATTTAGTCCTCATCATCACCCTGTGAGATAAGTGATATCATTCTCCCCATTGACAGGTGAAAGCTGGAACTAGAAAGCCCCAACAATGCCCTATGTCTTATCCAGGCTCATGGAGCCAAGAAACTAGACAGCCAGGGCTTAACAGTCAACCTGAGAGGCCCCAACCAAGAGTAGGGACAGAGACAGAGAGAAGCAGAGAGACAGAGGGACAGAGAGAAACAGAGACAGAGAGAGAGAGAAAACAGAGAGAGACAGACAGAGAGAGACAGAGACAGAAGAATACAGAAACCAAACTATGAATTATATCATGGTACATTTGCCACTGACACAGCTAGCTGTGTCGGTAAGAGTGTTAGGCCTGGAATAAGGAAGATCCAAGTCAAATGCTGCCTCAGACACTAGCTATGTGATCCTGGGTAAGTCACCCTGTTTACCTTTATGCAATGGAGAAAGAAATGGCAAAGTGCTCCAGCACATTCGCCAAGAAAACCCTTTAGACAAGAACCGGCATGCCATGGTCCACAGGGTCATGACGCGTCTGATGCAACTGAATGACTCAACAACAACACACTTACCTCTAGCAGCAATGGAAAAGGATCATACCAGTGCTTTCTCTCAAGATGGAAAGGGTGGATGTTGACTATCAAGCTCCATCAAAGATAATGATCTTTACCCAAAGTGGTTTGATCAATCAACAGCCCTGAGATAAAACTTTGAAATTCTGAGATCCTCCCCCAGCAAATATTTCAGAAAAGGCCTTGGCAAACTGTACCACAAATAAAACCAGGTCTCCAAGTAAGAAAACTAAAGCTGTCCTCTCCTGGTAAGCCTTCATACAAAGCAAGACAGGGATGGGCAGTGTTTTTTCATCATGGCAAACGTGAGAAAAATACTGAGTCACTAGGGCATAACAGGATGTCTCCTAAATTTCAAGTCTGGATTATCTGCCAAATCATGATGATGATGTTTCAAATGGTTGCCTAAGACAGTGGAAGGGGTGGGGGGAAAGGGGAGAAGCCCCATGATGCAAGTACAAGCAGCACAGATCTTCAGAAGGTGATGTCATAAAACTTACTGTGAGTCACTCCCAATTGCTGATATTTCTATGAACTTGTAATTTGCTAGATCAGAGATCCTTAATCTAGGATCTTTGAACTTTTTTCTATAAATATATTTTGATAACTGTAATTCAATATAATTGGTTTTCTTTGTATTTTTTGCAATTTAAAACAGCCTTCTGAGAAGTCCAGACTGCCAAAGTGCTTAGTGATAGAGGATAACCTTTAGAGTGGACAATGTGCTATGATCACTGCTAAAGAACACAAGCAAGCCATCAACTGTGGCTTTCCATGGTAGCACCTAAAATAAAGCAAGAAGCCTTCTCTTAACGTGGCTGATGGAAATCCATCTTTATAGACTTTATAGTCTATATCATTTTATAGACTTTATAGACCTCAAACACATTTAAAATAGCTCTTAAAGGTCTTGCACAAAGCACTTTCCAATCATCTCCTGTGATCCTCACTACAACCCTGTGAGGAAGGTGCTGGTATTATCCTCACTGTGGAAACTGAGGCTAAGTGACTTGCCTGGTGGGTCCAGCTAGTAAATACCTGGGTCAGGATTCAAATTTAGTTCTTCCTGACTCCAAGACTGGTACTATCTTCTCTATCAATTAGCTGCTTCACGACAATGGGTAGCATCTTACTTAACCCTTATATCTCCCTCAGACACACACACACACACACACACACACACACACACACACACACAAACACAGAGTAGGATCTAAGTACAGGTTTCTTGAAAAGCTGAAATATACCATATATTGTGTGTATATATAAAGAATATATTGCATGTTATCTAATACAGTATGTAATGCAGCCTACACAAATGACAAAACTTTGTTATTGGCTTCCAGGAGCCATACAAGTCGAAAAATGTCCCCGCTATATGGACACTGTTGTCTTAATCCAAAGGCTCATTGCCATCAATACTGCAGTTCCTCAAAAACACGATCAATCAAATCTGTACTATGTGCTATATACTATCAAAATCATTCATAGGACTTCAAAAAGCTTTGCTACAACAGTATCCAATGAAGCTGGCAGAATGAAAGGGGACTAGAGCTATCCCCGAGTGAACCTCTACAATATGGAAAAGTAAGTTGACTATAACCAAAACCACATCAACAATAACAGCCATCTGGAGGAGCTTGGACCTATTGTTTCACGGGTATACGGAGCTCTGGTATAGAAACCCCCTCTACCCATGGAGGTGAATAACTCATCTAGATTTTAAAGTGTCATCGAGAGGCTCAGTGATTTATCAGCCCATGGCCATGCAGCTAACATATAGAGGCAAACTTGAACAAAAGTCTTCCCAATGCCAAGGCCAGCACTACCCATTACACCGTTCTGCTTAACAATAACAATTAATAATAACAGGCATTTCAAAGTATTTTCCTTTACGATAGCACAAAGTGCTAATCGCTTATTAATTAAAAGTCAACTATTTTAAAACATCATAAAACATGAATGCAAACCAGCTGTTTTCATACAACAAAAAAACTTGGAACCAGTAAATACAAGCACTGTATTTCCCTCTATTCCATGGGTTTGGGTTTTTTTATTATTATCATTATTATTATTCCGGAGTCATTTGTAATGTTAAGCAGCAGCCAGTTACAATACTAAATAGCTTTTAAGAATGATACAGCTGTCACAACTCACAAAAACGGGAAACAATTTAGATTAGAGCTCATAAATTTGCAGAGAATTCTCCTTTTGCTGGTGAAAAAAGGAACAGGCCGCAAGCTGTTATTTAGCATTCAGACTGAAAAATAAAAAGGGAGGGCAACAGGAGCTTCTGGCACTGATCAAATCATTCACACCAATTTCACACAAAATTTTAGTGAGGCCCCCTTGATCATCTGAGACCTCTACCTGTCAATTCTCCATTTGGTATTCAAAACACCAAGTTCCCTGACCTTGGATTCCCAGCCACTTCCCAAAACAACAGGTGAGGTCAACTGGGTTACCCTGGTGATTGGATGAAGACGGCATTTAACTCCCAGACATGGAATTTTACCTTTCAAGATGTACTTCCTTTATGAAAGAAATGTCTCACTTGCAGAGAGTAAAACTCTGACCTTTCCTCTGTTTCTAAAATCATGGCAAGTCCCTTATTTTAAATAAGGACTATGGGAGAAGGAAGTGAGTGGATTATAGCACAGAAGGTAGCATTTTTTTTTCAGTGCTCTATTACACATTTTTAAAAAATAAACATTACACTAAGGGAAGGTGCTCATTTTAGAACACAATAACCAGGAGATATTATTGTAACTGAAATTCAAAGCCACAAAGCTTTAAGTGATGCTCAAAGCAAACTCTCTCATAATTTCCATTAGCAACACTGTAGTATCTAATATGGTGGTATGTGTTAGAATGGGGGGGAGGTGAAAGCCTTCAGCCTCATGGCCACATATGGCCCTCTAGGTCCTCAAGCGTGGCCCTTTGACTCAATCCAAAATCCACAGAACAAATCCCCTTAATGAAAAGATTTGTTCTGTAAAACTTGGACTCAGTCAGAAGGTCACACCCAAGGGCCTAGAAGGCCAACCGTGGCCTTGACGTTGCAAGTTTCCCACCCCTGTTAGATGATGCTAAATCTCCAATGGCTTCTATTTGTGATCAGTTCCATACCTCTAAAGGTTATAAAAGCAGATATAAAAGCAGAAAGGCATTGATAATTTTGGGGGGGGAGGAGCTCATCTTTCATGAGGTCACCTGCATCATTACCCTTAACAGTGGTAGCTCAATAAATTATTATACATAATCATAATGGAATATGACAGGTAAGAAACGATGACTACAAAGAAGCCAGAGAAACACGTTAAGATTTATTAGTAAGTGGTACGGGGCGGGGTAATAAGCCTATGAGGTATGGGGACCCCAAAAATCCCCTCCCCAAGAAATATAAAAAATCAGAGGCATCTTGAGGAAGGAACAGGAAGTTTTATTCTCTTCCCCTGCAGGAAGAAGGCAGTCCTCTCCACGGCAAGGACAAGGAGAGGAAGCCTGTTACAAAAGACAGAACAAGAATTTATACCCTAAGGTGGTCAAGCCCCCTCCCCCTGGCTGTCCCTTCTCCCATTGGCTAGGAGGCGGGCTCTCAGGCTTTGGCATAAAATCTAACCCAATGGTGGATAACAAAGAAGCCCGCCACTATCTCCTATAGGCAGGCAGGTGGGACAGGAAGCCAAGGTATCATCCATGGCCTTATTTGGCAAACGCCAAAGCAAGGGAGGGGAAAAGGTCACAAGCAAGGGTGGAGGTCAGAAACTCCCGAAAGGGGCCTAATGCTGATGACAACGAGGGAAGGGGGGGAAGGGTCCTAGGTTGTGTAAACCCAGGACTCAGGCTCTGGTTTCCAGATAGTTTCTCGCCCTTCCCATTCCGAGGAGTCTTCACAGAGGGTGCAGAGAGTGTACCCCACTCATAGGGACCAGGAAAACGACATAAACTTACAGTACTGCGAATGGAAAGAATAATACAGTCTAAATCAGGTGTTTAAATATACGCAGCCCTGGCCATATTTAAAGCATAACTGGGAAATATTTAATAAAATAAGTAAAACAGACAATACAATTTATGATGAGGTGCAGGCTCTGGGAGCCCGTAAGCTCTCCTTGAATCTTCCCACGGAAGGCACTTGCCTGAGGCCGTAGGCCTTTCACCTTGGCTCGGCCCAAGTCTTTAGCTAGCCCTCTTGTCCAGCAACTTCTGTCCCACCCTTGAACTGGCCTGGCCCACCACTGTCTGTGGTCTCCAGGGAGCCTCCAGCAACTTCCCACCCTTGATCACTCATGACTGGAGTCTGACCTCCTCTGACTCCTCCTGAAGACCCTTCCCACACTGTCCACCCCCGGATTCCCACAACCTTTCTGTATATAAGACCCCATCTTCCCTCCGTGTGGTGGGAGAGCGCCATAGAATGACCTAGCACAGACTTACTCTGTCCTGCTTGCCCCGTGCAAGCATCACAGATACTCAGTATCCTTAAGAGTTTACCCGATATGACAAACTTTTAATGAACTTTTATTAAACTTTGCTTTTCTCTGGCTGAAGGAAGACTTGAGTCGAATTCTTTTGGCAGGACCTGGCGTGTTGGTATTTTGGGGTCTCAAGCACCTAACCCTAACCTCTTCACTTAGATAATGCTAAGATGTGGGTTTTTGAATCTATGTGCTGTGTACAGGGATCCCTTAGATATAATCCATTTGAGTTTGACACCACTGATGTAAACTGAATGCTCTAAAAATTGTAAAGACCAAGTTTAGGCTCAAAAGAAAAAGCATAAGAAGTTACTCCACCACCTTCTTCACGGAGGTGTCCTATGTGTGTAAAACTGCACCTGCCAGACTCTTCTGATGCATCAGCTGGGGTGAACTGTTAGATTTTTTTTTCCTCTCTATTCTTCATTTTACAGGAAATGTAGGTGATATGATGAAATTGAGAGGATTAGACCAGAAGCGTTAATTGTGGGAACCGAGTGAACCACTGTGCCTCCATCTTGTCACTCAATTCTAGAGCTAGCTCAGTTCCCTTTCTATGCAATTATGGGTCTAGTTCAACTTCTGTCTTGGGAGAAAACTTTATTCAAATGTGGGAATTGGAAGAAAACCTTACTGTATTGATTGAACTTGGCCCTGTGTGGCTGGGAAGCTGGATTACCTCTACCTGCTGCTTAGAGACCGCACCTAGGTTATGCTTACCAGAAACCCAGTTAAACCCAAAGACTGATGAAAGGAGTTTTCTCAAAATCATCTATCTCAAGCAACACATATGTCTTATCTGAAAACTGGCCCCATACCAATCTTGTGATTACTGTTCATGTTCTCTTGACTGTTTACAGATACTATGGGGAAGTGGGACACTTCTTTTTCTGATTTCTGATAATTGTACCTGTTCATTCTCCCCCTCCTAACTTAGAAAGTCCCTAATCATTTCTCCATTTAGAAATCAGATTACCTAATTGCTTTCTTTTAACTAGCTTAATTTGATTGCTTTTAATGTATATCAGTCTGCCTTCTCCTATATCCAGCATCTAGTGACAAAACTGAGGAAAAGCTATTGGTCCCAATATGTTGGGCAATTGGCATTCACTGCTTAATAAATTAATATGCTCAGAAGCTCGGACCTTTGTTTCCTCCATCATTCCATCTTTCACCCACCACAATAAAAATAAGAAATTATTAATGAAAATTTATTTTAAATAAAGAAAAGAAAAATACATTTCCCTCCCTTCACCGAACAAGAACTAGACAAGGAACACTACATATAAAATATCAGGCACAATTGATGGTTGATTGACTTTTCTGAATTTTTCTTCTTTCTCAAGCTATGTTATAAGAAATGTATGGATAGGTGGAGGAGATGGGTAAAGGTGAATTCTCAATTTGGAAATGAAGGTGACACATAGACAAAATGCACCAATTTTTAAAAACTAGTCAATAATAATGTTGAGGTACGTGTGTACAGTCATGCCCAATTTTATCAGGTTACTTATCCAGCAATATCTGTGACAGGTGAAAACCCAGAAATATAAAAGGCCTCTAAGCAACTAAAAGCAATGCAACACATTTCTTTAAGAAGTCACTCAAGCTTTGAGCACAGCTGTCAAAGAAGATTGCTTCCCAGCTGTGAGCCCATGATGGCGTGGAAAGGGTCCTAGATGTGGAATCAAAGGAGGCCTAGGCTCCAATCCTTCTTCCAATAACTACTATTAGATCATAGGATTAGGAATATAAAGTTGTCAGGGACCTCAGGGGTCACGTGCTCCATCCTTCTTTTTTTAGATGAAGAAAATAAAGACCAGAGAAGTTAATGTCACACAGGCAGCAAAGAAGAAAGGAAAACCAAGATTCAAACCCCCGAATTCTGCTTCCCTGAACCACAATGCCTCTTCAAGGAATTTAACCCAAGTCAAATACATTCTTCAAACCTGTTTCCTCATTAAATGGCAATACTAAATATCTGTGGGATCCAATATACAGCACCCCAAAATTCTTACTGAATTTTAATCTATTAAAGTTTAAAGTTTCTCTAGATCTTTTGCGACACCCTTGTATAACATATGCAACAATTATGCGAAGCATTTTGTAAACCTAAAAGGAGCTACACTGAGGAGCTGTTTCTACTCCCAGGTCACAGAAGGGGCAAATCAGAAAATATTAAAATCAATGAGAAGTAAAAACTGCCAAAGATCCTCTTCAGTATTGGTCAATGAGTATAGAGACAAAGAGGCCTATCCTTGCAAGTTAAGGGCCCAGAGGGTTTCACAGTATTGGGCACAAAATATTCATGCAAGTTCAACATACTGATCCTGGTTCACCAAGAAAAGGCTGAATTAGGTTCTGTGTATCATTTAGATGTAGGCAGTACAATCATGGAAGGCTATACTTTTTTTCCTTAAGTTTTCCTTTCAAACTAGTTCGAATATTTTAAGTTGGTAATTAAATGAAATTTTAGATGGCTGGAAAACACCAGTCTAGATAATGAAACTTACTTATACAAGCACTGCCAAGACATTTGTGATTTCATCAGAGAAGGGTTCCTACATCTACAGGCCCAACCCCCATATCTAACTTAGTAGCTAAGTCTTAAGAGATTTACATGAGACTCAGGTAAGTAACTGAACTAATATAGGTCAGAGGCCCAATTTTGAATCCTGGCCATAAGCTTGGGAGCTGGAAGGGACCTCAAAGGCCATGCAGTCCAACTCCCTCAGTTTACAAATGAGCAAAGGGAGGTTAATGAAGCTTCAGAGACAGGATCAGAACTGCATAGTCAGTAACAAGACTGATTCCAAGTTGTCCTCTTTCCACAACCTCTCACTGCCTGTGGGTCCTCCATCACAGAAATGAATAATTAAATTCTTTTTCTGAGACGGAGAGTACTTTGGCAAACTGAACACTGTTACAAAGAAACAGTAGTTTCGACATCGCTTCTAAGGGGGCTGACAGCGCCAGCCTAGGGTTGCTTCTGCTAATTCTTTCTTCTTTCAGCAGCATCATTTATTATTTGGAGATATTTAATAATCATCACTTCTGAGCTTCAGCAAGGTTTCACGCTAGGGGTCCCTCATATTTTCCTGTGCTAATTCTCCAGGGAATGACAGCAGAACTGGGTCTATGAAGCAAAATCCCCACATCTCAAACTTGCCTGGGGGGAACCCCAGCTCCCATCCGACACCCACGCATTGTGGCCACGGGACGCCTAGCTTGCCCCCAAACCCAGGGTCCCGGAAAACTGGGAAGGAAGAAGAAACAAGAGCCTGGATTGGGGGAAAGGAGGAAACGAAACAAGGAACTCACGCTTTCTCTCTCGCATGCGCGCGTCCTCACGTCTCCTTACACGCACTTGCATCACCGCGCCACAGGGGACTTTCCGAGATGTCTTCGTTTTTCATTTGTTCCCAGCCGAGGAAGTGGGCGTGGCTGTCCCTGTGGGAGCCGCTCATCGTCCCGGTCCTGGCCAATGAGCATGCCCGCTGCTCTCAGAGCCCTGCACTGAGCGGGGGCTGCGCTTGCAGATACAGCCTCTATCAGTTTCAGCCTCTGGTCGATTTCAGCCTGTTTGGGTTTGCAGCCTTGCAGGGGGGCGGGGCGGAAAGGAGGCCAGAGCACCCGGGCAGCCAGAGCACAAAGTATCGGAAATACTCCCGCCCCTGTAGCTCAGGATTAGATTCCATTTATGCAAACAGCTGAACACAAATGGCTTTCGAGAAGGGAGGGTTGTTTACTCTAAAGGACGACTGGAATCCAGACTCTGCTCCATAAATACCTGTATATGACTCTTTTCCGATCTGGGCCTTAGTTTTCCCATCTGTTAAAACCGGGGGTGGGGAAGGAGTTGATCTAGATCTGGGGCTTTAACTTGTGTGTGACGGACCCCTTCGGCAGTCTCATGAACTCCTCAATACCATTTTTAAATGCTTAAAATAAAATCCACAGGGTCACAAAGAAAACTAATTATGTTTGTTTTATTGAAATATATATGCACTATAGTGTATATGGTATATATAGTGTGTGTGTAATACATAATCATGTATATATTATATACATATATTGCATGGGTGTGTGTTTGTGTAACAAGTTCTCGGACTACTGGCTAAGAATCCCTCCTGGAAGATGTCAAGTTTCTTCCAGCTCTAAAGTTTTATGAGTCTATAAAGGTACGTTTGCCGGGAAGCTGATAAACAACCTGAAGAGCAATTGGCTGCTTTGGAAGGTGACGTAGCAGATGAAGTGAGATATTTTCATTGAAGGAGGCTTCCCCTCCCTGCCCCCAAGAGCTGGAGAGGACCCAGAAAGGACTCCTGGCCAGTGATTTCTTTTAAGAAATGCAATTACTAGAAGTGTGACTGAGTGATAGGGGTGTCAGAGTCTAAGCCAGCTTGTGAAATGGACTTTGGACTTGTGTACCCACAGACTCGGTGGAGGCACGGGTTGTTTTATCTCTGACCCAGTTTGTAGGTAATGC
Organism: Pseudochirops cupreus; assembly: GCA_028627135.1. Classification (NCBI taxonomy): domain Eukaryota; kingdom Metazoa; phylum Chordata; class Mammalia; order Diprotodontia; family Pseudocheiridae; genus Pseudochirops; species Pseudochirops cupreus. Next base: position 49,135,185 of record CM053580.1, read on the forward strand.
TTGAGATACAAGATCACCTTGTGACCTTAAAGACTTTTGTAAGCTAGGTTGTGATCTTATTCCTCTCTTTTATCATTTCCATTTGAAGGAACTGGGTGTACTGCATTTTGATCTATATATATATATTGTTATTTTGACTTAATTTTCAATTTCCGCTCATACTAATTTGTAGCCAATTTTATGTAGAGCTGTAGGTGCCAGCTTCAATATTTATTTTCCAATACAAAAAGTTATCTCCTGGTTGGATACAGTATTCAGATAATCAAAGTAAACATGTTCCTTTTCTTAGGACTCCCATTTCATAAATGCCCAAGCTCACAGGACATGCTATTGGTTTTATGCTCTTTTATTTTTTGAGGTTACTGGCACTGATGAGATTGGCCTATTTTTCTGAGGCAAATGCTGCTCTCATATGAATTTTAAATTATCTTTATTGTTGTGTATTAGAAAAATAACCCAGGGGTAGCTAGGTGGTGCAGTGAATAGAGCACTGGCCCTGGAGTCAGGAGGACCTGAGTTCAAATACGGCCTCAGACACTTAACACTTACTAGCTGTGTGACCTTGGGCAAGTCACTTAACCCCAATTGCCCTGCATTTCCCTCTCCTAAAAAGCAAAAAAAAAAAAAAAGAAAGAAAGAAAGAAAAATAACCCAGCTCTTCTTGGCTGTACACTGTCCACTATGCCAGATTGCCTTCTCAGTAACTAATCCTTCAAATCATTACTCATGTGTAATGGGAATCTGAAGATCTTCCCTGCCCCTTGGCCCCTTAATAGGTTTAAGTGACTCTGAGAACCTTCCCTGATTTGAAAATATACTGTGCGGCCCAATAGGCTGAATGTAGTCACATGGAGCCTGTGGTGGGAGGCTTGTTTTTCAGGAATGCCCACACCTTGTGACCTTGTGATTGGGCAGTGAGTCAAGAGGGCTGTCACATTCTCTGAGCCAGGAGAAGGCTATATATATCCTGATGTGAGGTTTTGCTTTGGGGCTCACTTTGGGAAGATTTATGTGATTTGGCCAGATGAGAGGCTGGGCAGCCTTTGCCCTCCTGCTCCCCCTTTGAAAACCCAGATGTTGGTGCTTCCCTCTCTGGTAATTAACTAGGTATGGATGTAATGGTCAGACAGCTGGAAGCCCTGAATGCTGATTTGTTTCTCTGTCTGTATTTTTTGTCTGCTTGTAACTTCTGTTTGTATTCTCTGAAGTTCAAGGTGCTGACTTTTCCCCCTGAATTAGATAATGATATATGTTTGATTAAAGTAAGATTGTCAACCCATCTTGAGTTGCTTTCCTTTAGAAAAGCAGATCTAAAAACCTGTGCTAGCAGCCACCCTTGGGTATGCTAGGGTGCTTGCTGCTACATCATGGAAGCCTAGGTTTTGGCATTTTGGACTAAAGAATCAGGAAGGTTTCCAACGGATGTAAAGGACACAAACAATATATACATACATGGATACATGTGTGTATACATACAAATATACATGGGTGCATCATGTAACCCAGGTTTATGAGTTATAGTGAAGATCTTTTTTTAATTTGGTTCTTGACTTGTGATTTTAGTGTAAGGAACTTTGAATGAGGCATATTGAAAAGTGGAGTTTAACTGAATCTTAGAGTTTCTGGGCTTATAACAAGTTTAAATGACTCTTCTCTGGTCATAGAGCTAGGATGTGTCAGAGGTAGAATTTAGCCTGTTTTGAATGAATGGCTGAGCATTCACTAAGTGCTAACTCTGTGCTGAGCTTGGTGGATACAGATGCAAAAAAGCTACCCCTGACCTCCAAGAGTTTACATCATCTTAGTGGAAAGCTACAACATAAGAACAAAGGTAAAATTACTTGATCATGCTCTCTGAACTGGAGGGGGAAGGGAAGGGAAGCATAGGAAGGCAAAGTGATTGAAGAGGTTTTGAAGAAGATGGTGGGGAAAAAAAAAGGCTAAAAATGGATCCTCCCTGATTTTGTTGTTGTGCCCTTTTTCATTCATGTCTGACTTTTTGTGACCCGCATTTGGGGTTCTCTTGGCAAAGATACTTAAAGTGGTTTGCCATTTCCTTCTTCAGTTCATTTTACAGATTGAAAAAGTGAGGCTAACAGGGTTAAATGACTTTCCTACGGTCACACACTCTGAGATAGAGAGCAAAGATGAGGCAAGTTACCTGCCAGGTCTTCCTGACTACATATGCAACAAATCACAAATATCTGTCATAAGACCTTCATGAAAACTGTATTCTCTTCCAAAAGCAACATCTAGATAAGAAAGCCTTGCTGACTTTAAGAGACTTAGGAAGAGAAGGGAGTTGGGAAATGGGGGATGAGTTGAAGGCATGAATTTAAGTTCCCAGAGAGTGTAGGTTGCTAATGGGTGCTTTAAAAATATTTTCTTTGGAAAACAAAAAGCAACCCCAAAAGCAAGGAATTTCCTATGTGCACCATCTCTTCCTGACCTGAAAATATACTTCTCAATTCAATTAATAGGAATCTCATCTTTCTTCTGAACTCTATAACCCACTGCCCTTTCTTGTAATTGCATCATTTTTCTTATTCTTTTCATCATACATCAAATGCAAAGGTGGTCTTCAGCAAGGCTACAAATCACACATTCTGAACAAAAGAACCTCATGCAAAAGTTAATTATAGACATGAATAAATTTTATTCTTAGGTGATTGTGACCAAATCCAAGCAATTTCAGTGAAAATTCCATGCACATTTTAGAGGTTATAAAATTGGGCTACTGTTCTATATGACCTTACCTGCTCTACTCTATCATTCAGTGAATAGACTGGATCTTTTACAATCACGGTTGAAATGGACATACTCTATCATGTTCAAATCCCATTTAAATTTGCAATTGAATCACTTTCAGAGTCTCAGATATCTTAAATGCTATGATAATGAACAGTCAGCATCTTGCCTGCTCATTAATGCCAAAGAACTAACAGATGGACTAATACATAACAATATTATAGAAGAATAATGGTTAGTCAAAGGTTATGAAAAAACAGGTCTCAGAAAACCAAGGAGTAAGTAGGTGGCACAGTGAGTGGAGCACTTGCCTTGAAGTCAGGAGGAACTGAATTCAGACCTGACCTCAGACACTTGACATGTAACTAGCTGTGTGACCTTGGACAAGTCACTTATCCCCAGTTGCCTTACTTTTCCCCCTTAAAAAAAAAACCTCCCACAATTACAAACTATTAACCATATGAAAGAATGTTCCAAATCACTAATGATAAGAAAAATGAAAATCAAAACAATTTTGAATTTTCACCACACAGCCAGCAAATTTGCAGATATTTGACAGAAGATTTGAATAGTTAATGTTGAAGAGGTTGGAGACAGACAGACACACTAATGTATAGTTGGCAGAGCTATTGGAAATTGTGCAAATAAGGTGGCTAAAATGTCCATACCTATTGACCTAGAGATGACCCAAGGGGGTCATCAACAAAAAAAAGTCCCTATATGTACTAAAATATACCAGTAGTTTTTTTCAGTAGCAAAGAAATGAAAACAAAATAGATGCCCTTTAATTGGGGGATGGCTAAACACATTGTGATACAAATCTGTAATGGACTGTTTGGGCTTTGCCTCTTTTTATATCCTGTGCACTTAACATAGTGTCTGGCACACAGCCCCTTGAAAAATGCTTAATGACTGACTGAGTACAGAGAATCAAAAAAAAGACTTAAGTGAACTGACGCAAAGTGAAGTAAATAGAGATAGGAAAACAGTATAGTGACTGTAACAATGTCCATGAGAAAGAACAAACCACAAAACACTCAAAACGAAATGTGAAGTAATGAAGTAAAAAAGCTTGGTCTCAAAGAAAAGATAGGAGAAGACACATCCCTCCCTGCTCCTTTCCGTGGTTGTCAGAACGTTGTACATGATACCAAGTATGTGTTTTTCAATGTGTTGATCCTTTTTTTGATGATTTCTTTCCCTCTTTTTCTTTTAATATTTACTGGCTATATCTTTGGGTAGAGTAAGACGGTGGGAGAAGGGAAATATTTCCATGGCTACGATTCAGTATTACCTCACTCGGAGTTTTCTTCCTCACTTCACATTTGCACCAATCTCTCCTTTCAGACACCCATAATCTCTCTGTGGTTCAGAAAAATTTCCTTCATTTTATATAAATTTCAAATCCTATTCATCCTGGATTTCTGGGTCGAGTGATTTAATCAACAGGTGTTCTTACCTAACAAAGGTAATTACTTAAAGTGCATGGGATAATTAGTATCACATAATTACATAATTAGTAGTCCTTCCTCAAATAGAAATTCTGGGAAAGAACTCACTAATCAGAGGACGAAGTTATAGGAAAAAAATGTTTAATGAAGATTAAATTTTAAAGTAGGTCTTGTCTTTTCTGGGTTTAAATATTTACTAGAAACAGAAATTCTAGGAAAGAACTTACCTGTCAGAGGAAGAAGTTATAGGATTAGAGACACTTTCAGCTTCAGAATGCCACTGTGGTAGAAGTGGAGAAGTAGACCAGGCTCATGAGGTTGATCCAGATTTGAAGAAATCCTTCAACCATTTCATCCTCTACTTTTTGGTAACAGAACAGTTTGGTTGTTGTTGTTTGGTTGTTTCAATCCTGTCCAACTCTTTGTGACCCTATTTGGGGTTTTCTTGGCAAAGATACTAAAGTGATTTCCCATTTCTTTCTCTAGCTCCTTTGACAGATGAGGAAACTGAGGCAGATAGGGTTGAGTGACTTGCCCAGAGTCACATAGCTAGTAAGTGTCAGAGACCAAATTTCATAATAGCTAGAATTCAATAACCTCATAGTTGGAAGAATGTAAGTAGAAAGCAAGCCACCTGAGAGTAGAGAATGATTTTCATTTTTGTCTTTTTATTCATGGTGCCTTCATTGTAGGTAGTGAATAAATTATTGTTAAATTGAATTGAAGGGATACCATATTCCATCTCATATCTGAACAAGAATCTTCTTTATAACATCTCCAAGTATTGGTCCTCTTGCTTTACTATGAAGACTTCTAGAGAAGGGAGGCCCACTCCCTACCTAGGCAGCCCACTGTACTTTTATTATTGTTCTAAGTCTTTGGAAGTTTTTCTCCTTGTATCAAGCCCAATTCTCCTTTGTAGTTGCTACTCACTGTTTCTAGATTTGCCCACTTGGACCAAGTGTTGATGTTTCCCCCAAGTCTTCTCTTCCCCAGGCTAAAGATAGAGAGGTCCTTGGGGTGGCTAGGTAGCACAGTGAATAAAGCACCAGCTCTGGAGTCAGGAGGACCTCAGTTCAAATCAGGCCTCAGACACTTAACACAAAAACTAGCCATGTGACCTTGGGCAAGTCACTTAACCCAAATGCCCTACCTTCACCTCCTCTAAAAAGCTAAATAAATAAGTAAATAAATACAAGATAGACAGGTCCACCAGTTAATCCTCATATTGGTGTAGTCTTGTATTTTCTCACTATCCTGGTTATCTGCCGCTGGATGCCCTTGATATCATCAACGTCCTTTCTGAAATGTCATCTCCAAAACTGAGTCGACAAGTATTTATTAGGTGCCTGCTGTGTGCCAAACGCTCTGTTAAGTGCTGGGGTTAGAAAGAAAGGCAAAAAATGATTCCTAGCTTTTTGCTTCCTTTCTAATCTGGACTTTTCCCTTGTGTTCTGATTCTTCTTTTACAACATGACTAATGTGGAAATACTTTAACATGATTGTACATGGGTAGCCTTTATCAGATTGCATATTGTCTTGGGGAAGGGGGAGGGGGAAAATTTGGAACTCAAAATCCTATAAAAGTGAATGCTGACAACTAGAAGTTAATAAATACTTTTTAAAAAAGACAGGCAAAATAAAATAGCCCCTATTCTCATTGAGCTAATGGTCTAAGGGGAGAGCGACAAAATGCAAGCAACTATGTACAAACAAAATATTTTAAATTGAATAATTTGATGAATTGAATATAATCTCAGAGGGAAGGTGCCATCATTAAGGACTAGGAAGTGCTTCTTGCAGAAGGTGAAATTTTAGCTGAGACTTCAAGGAAGTCAAAGAAGCCAAGAGGCACAGAGAATGAATGGATGGATGGATGGATGGATGGATGGATGGATGGATGGATGGATTGATGGATGGATGGATAAATGAATGAACAAATGAAACATTTATTAAGCATTTACTACATACAAATAACTGTGCTAAGCCTTAAGGATGCAAATAGAAAAGACAAACCACATTCTCAAGGAGCTCACATTCTTTTTTTTTAATTTTTTTTTGCTTTTTTTTTCTTTTTGGAGGGCAATTAGGGTTAAATGACTTGCCCAAGGTCACATGGCTAGTTTTTGTGTCAAGTGAACTCAGGTCTTCCTGACTCTAGGGCCCGTGCTCTATTCACTGTGCCACCTAGCCGATCCTGGAGCTCACATTTTAGTAGGGAAGTTGAGGCATTTGGAAGATTTTTAGCTGCAAGTCATATGGAAAAGATCCCATGCTTAAATCAATGGACCCAGAAACCCAGGGTCAATAGGATCTGAAATTTATATAAAAGGAAGGAAATTTTTCTGAACCACAGAGAAATTATGGGTGTCTGTAGCAACAAATAAAATGGCAAGACCTCTTTGTAATATCATTTGCACTGATAAAATCCCATCCATTTCTGATGTTGAACCATTTGGCAGCGGCAAGAATTTTCTTTTCTGGGTCTTCAACAAATGGGACTGCAGTACTTACAGGAAGGGGCAGTTTCGAGGCTACATTTCCACAAAGGTTACTTCCCAGGATGATGGCTGCAGGCATTAGTCTGACAGCATTGCTTTCCCAAAGGCTTAGGGAGTCAAGGTACTGGACCATCTCTCATCTGAGAAGATTGTGGCTAAGGCGGTGGTAGTGGTTTGATTTGGCTGGCTCGTGCTCCAAGCTGCCTCTCCCTCATAGTGCCCCACTACTTCAGCAAGGCTGACTTGCCTGCTGTGTGGATGGCGATTGGTTGACACTTGGTGGGGATGGCTGGCCCTTTCTCCATAGATGATGACTGGGAGGGCTGGTTTGAGGGGGGCTGCCACTCCTGAGGCTCTTAGAATTCATCTGCCAATTAGCAGCAGTTGGTAGGCAGTTGTTGCTAGTGATGATAAAGAACACAATCTCCTTCTCCACAAGGTTTTTCACCTCACTGATGAGCTAAAAAAAAACTTAGCAGAGATAAGTCAAAAGCAGGTCCAGTGACTTTGAGGACATTCCTATTCCCAAGGCTCTTGGGTTCAAAGTTCTGATCTGTTTTCCAAGAAAGTTGGAAAGTTATGATGGAAATGAATTGTGGAGACCTTGGAATGCAAGAAACAGATTTTGACCTTTTACCCAGGAGGCAATAGGAAGATTTTTGAGTAGAGGCATGGCATGATGAGCTAAACATGAGGAAGATTATTGTAGTAACACCATATAGGATAATTCCTGGGAACTCCTTTCCTAGATGTTTGCCCTTGGTACATTTAGCACATCAATAGTCAGCCATATGGAATGTTCTCCTAACAGCTCCCAACTATAATTTCTCTTTTCTGCATCTCACCACCAGTTTTATTATGTTATCTGGAAAAAAGAACATTAAATTATACAAGTTAATAAAAAGATGTCTTAAATTATTAGATCTGATTAAAACAAAAATGCAGTTAGCATTGTCATAAAAATAATACAGAAAAATATTTTGTCTGCCTTCTTTTTAAAAATTTTACATCACCATTTCAGATTATATCTCTTGCCCAGATTAAAAAGAGAAAACTTTTTAAAAATGCAATTCAGTAAAACTAGCAAACATTTTAATGGTGTCTGGCAGTCTATGGTATATTCTATATCCGTTGCTCCCCATCTCTCCTTTCATCCTTTGAGTTAAATGGACTGACTTTTCTTTCAAAAAAATCTCATCTCAAGGTTATTCCTTTTTCCAGTTTTAGCCCACATCATTGGCCTATAAACTTCTAGAACAAAGCTATTTATTGAATTGCTGACATTTATAGCTGGAGCAATGTAATGACAAGTTACAGTTATTAATGCTAACTAAAATCTATTTTCCCAAGAGGAGATAAAAAGCATTTGTTCTCATATTCTTTGTAAAATCTTTTTATATGCATACTATTTCCCTGTACCCCTCACCCAGCTAGAATCCTTCACAACTGGCTTTTTAAAACTCATTATCTCAATGGATTTTTTCATAGGACATAGTCACCTCTCATAATACATTCTGCCAGATTTAAGGAATTGTGGTTTGAAAGGATGGCACGCATCTTTAAATGGCATCTAGGAAATGAGTTTGTAAAGTTTAAAATGAAAATTGTACATTTTAGTGTGTGAAATAACTGCATTTTAGCAGATATTTAAAAATGCAGCATCACAGATGTCAAAATATGCTATTTGAAACTTTTATTTAAAGAAGAAACTACTGATTTAGGGCTCAGTGCTTCAAAGGAACAAGCAAATAAAAAGAAAAAAATTTCCCCATGTCCCTATAAGTATCAGAACAATGGGACATCTGTAAAGGCACTTCTAGTCTTAGAAATCATGAGTCATACTAGACCAAAAAAAGGATATTTACAAAATCATTAATAGGAAAAAAAACTTCCTAAGAGAAAAACAGGCTCTTTAAAAGACACAGAATCCATTAAAATGATTCTAACATAAAAAGTTGACTTTTGTTTTGGGTGTTCATATTTAATTTAGAAAATTAATGAAATGGTGATAATTTTATAGAGTCTATTGATTAAAAAAAAACAAAAAAACAAAAAAAAGCTTTAAGATGTAACTATGTATCTTTGAGCCTCCATCTGGTAGCTCACACATGTTAGAATTTGAGGTTCACAAAGCTTTTTTCTCACAATAGTCCTAGGAGGTCAGTAGAATAAGCATTATTCCCTTCATTTTGCAGATGAAGCGACTGAGTCAGCCAAGTGACTTGTCCCGTGGCACACAGCTAGTGAGCAGAAGCAGCAAGGTAATGCAGGATATAATGAGTGTTAGACTTGAAATCAGGAAAAACCTGGCTTATATGTGACTCCAGCATTTACTAGTTATATGGCTTAGGGCAAAACACTTAACTTCTCTATTTCTACATCTGTAAAATGGGATTAATAATACTTATTGTAGCTTCTTCAGAGGAATTCTATGAGGAAAGTACTATTTATATCTTAAAACCCTACATAATGGTATATACTTATAGGCTCGAAGATCTAAAGATGGAAAGGAGAAAAGCACAGAATTTGAGACTTGAAAGGGACCTCTCTGACCATCTAGCCTAGCATATATGAAAGGATGGGGTAGCTAGGTGGCTCAGTGGATAGAGCACCCCCATTATAGCCAACCCAACAAGTGGTCGTCCAGTCTCTGCTTGAGGAGAGGGAACACCCCTCTCCTCTAGGAATACATTTTACCTTTCTGCCATTTCCATGAGTGTGTCTCAGTCCTTCCCTCTGGGGCCAAACAGAGCAAATCTTAATCATGCCTCTACAAGACAGCCTTTCAGATAATTTGAAGACAGCTCTCATGTCCTCCTTAAAGTTTCTTTTATCCAAACTAAATCCTGTCCTCATATGTCATGGACTGAAGCCCCTTGCTTGGCCATTTTGGTTGTCTTCCTCTGGACATTCTTCATCTCATCAATGCCACCAAATCCAATATTCTTATTAAGGTCTAACAAGAGCAGAGTAGAGGGAGAGCATCACTTTCCTATTCCTAGAAGGAATAACAAGCCCCTTTAAACAAGCTGAAAATAATATTAGTTATTTTTGGCTGCTGCATTATGCTACTGACCCATATTGTGCTTGTAGTTCACTAAAATCCCACGATCTTTTAGAAAATCTACTATCTATCCATGCCTTCTTATTCTTATACTGTGAACCTGGCTAGTCTCAGCCACTGGAATAAAGAAAAAATTGTTGGGGAAGTAAATAATCCCATTCCACTCACCTTTTGTCTGAGATATCTGGTCTATGATATTGATGAGGTCAGAACATCCAAAGCAAAGTAATGACAGAAATAGGAGGGATGACGTTGTTCAGCTACCTGTAGTCCACCAAAAGCTGCCAGGTGTCACTTGCCTTTCTCCCTGACAACATAGAATATTGAAAAGAAAGCTGGCATAAAGAGTAATAAAGCATTCCTTCATCTCCATCATTAGAAAATAAATGCAATAAAGTTTTTAAAATTATTTCTTCTTTTTTTTTTACCAGCCCTCTTATTATCCTCCCTCTTACACTACATTTGATTAAGCAAATTTTTAAAATTAATTTTAAATAAATGTTAATTGTTAAATTAATTAAATTAACTTTATTTTTAAAATTTAAATCCTGAAAAATAAAGCCTTTAATGCATACATGCCCAGTCCAGCAAAACAAAGCCCAACGTGTCTTTGTCCAAAAATGTTTATCTTTTTCTGCATGATCACTTCTCTGGAAGGAAGGAAATGACATCTTTTATCTTTATTCTTTTGGATTTATGTTTTATCATTTTGTTGCTCAGAGTTCTAAAGTCTTTCTAATTTATTTTTTTCTATAATAATATATAGCATTGGGTACCTATACATATCCTCTCTGTTTCTTTTTCTTGTCTTTTTGCTATAGTTCACATTTCTAGCACTGTTAAATAGTAGTGATGATAATGGACATCTTGGCTTTATATCAGAGGTTACTGGAAAAGCCATTAACTTTTCTCCAATACATAATATTTTTCTTAGCTTTAGATAGATATTTATCCTATCAAGGAAAGGTCCATTTATTCTTATGATTGCGAGAATTTTAATAGAAACAGGTATTGGATTTTGTCAGTCTTTTCAGCATCTATTGATATGGTCATGTAGTTTTTATCATATATTATTCCCCTGGTTCATTATATTTATAGTCTTCCTAATGTCGAAACAACTCTGAAGTTCAGGTAAAAACTTAACGTGGTCATAGTGTATAATCTTGTTAATATGCTGTTGTAGCTTACTTGCTAATATTTGATTATCTCTTTTGCATTAATATTCATTAAAATATTCGTTAATATTTGTATTAATATAACTAAATATTCATTAATTCATTAATATTCATTAAAGACATTTGTCTGTAGTTTTCTTTCTATGCCTTTTCTCTTCCTGGTTTAGGTATAAACACCATATTTGTAGCATAGAAATAAATGGAAATGGTGACTTTTTTTCATACTATTGCAAAAAAAGATGTATATAATAATAAAATTATTGTTCTTTGTATGTTGGTTAGAATTTACTTTGTAAACCTATCTGGTCCAGCATTTACTACCACTCCCTTTGAAAGCTCCTTTATTGCTTATTTAATTTCTTTTTCTGAGAAGAAATATCTTTCCAGCCTCACCTCCTCCCACTCCCAACCCTGATGACTCAGTATTGTTTATCATTAAATCCATGGGATGACTTAGGCAACTCCAGGGGTTTCTCTTTGACCCCATCCATGATCACCTGTTAGAGGTTGCTGAAAGGAACAACCTAAAGCCCATGATAACCCTTTCATACTCTGTAGCCTTCTCTGAGTGGTTTAAATGGAACAGAGATTTTAGAGGATATTTTAGACATATGTGAGACTGAAGGACACTAACCATCCCTGTTGCTGAATTTCCCTGTACAGTCTTATTATTACCTCCATAGACTTGCAATCAATTGCTTTCTTACCAAACCTGTGTTCCAGGAGCCACATGCACAGAATGTGTTCTCACATTTTACCCACTTATCAGGGCATAAGCTGTATGATTCCTCCTCCTACCCCCATTCCCTGAACGCCTATTTGCACTGACAGCAGAATTGCCCAAGCCACAGCTGTTCCAAATTCCTGCTCAAATTTCACCAGTTAATCAGCCCGCATTTGTATAGTTATGTGGCAGGTGAAACCTATAGTGGATGTCTGAAGCCCTTTGGGTAGGGTTCCACCTAGAAGGTGGATCTAATTGCCCATGAAGCATGCTAGTCATAGGGTGTAGCAGGTGTATGTGTGTGGCGGCCCCACACTGATCCCATCTATCAAGTCCATTTCCTTCAGGAACTTCACCCCTTCTCCAGGAGGTCCCCATCGTGGAACCAGTTAAAATGCGAATTCATCTATCTGGGGCCAGATATGAGTAACTCCTCATCTCAGCCACCTAAATAGAGCCAAAGGACAGCCCCCATCCGGAGCCTCTAATTGATTTATTGAATCAGTAACAGTAATATCTCAGAGCTCCCTAAGTCTCTGAAGCTCTCCTGCAGTGTCTCAGCCCTGACTCCATTAGACTGTGCTCTCAGGAGCAATTTTCCTATGATTCATCAGATTGCTCTTTGAACTTCTCTTACAAGCTCACCAGTGCCTTGGCAGTAAGTGGCCTGCCCGCTCTTTCCTCCCTCAGTGGAGGAAATCACCTTTCTCCCCAGAATAATAATAAGTGTGAAGCTCTTTCCTCCTTCCTTCCTTCTCTCCTTCCTTCCTTCCTTCCTTCCTTCCTTCCTTCCTTCCTTCCTTTCTTCCTTCCTTCCTTTCATTTTCTTTCCATCTTTCCTTCTTTCTTTCCTTCTTTCTCTCCTTCCCTCCTTCCTTCCTTCTTTCATTCCTTCTTTCTTTCACCACTGATGAGAGTTCCCAAGTCTCTTCCTCAATTTGCTTCTATTCTCCTATGTTATCACTCTGATATTAGTGAAACCTCTGTGTTGCATGGGAAAATTTAAAGTATGTGACATATACTTCCATCTCCTGGCTATGACCTGTTGATCCTCATCAGCAAAGGTCCCTTCATTTGTGTGCTCTGTAGATCCATTAGATGTCCCTTGTCTTTGCTGCATGGTGCTTCAGAGCTGAGATGTTTATGTCCAGTTGCTGAATGAGCTGGGCCAATTACATTCCAGTTGTATTATGCTGGTAGTCTAGTTTCTGCAAGATGGTCAACATTCACCAGAGAATGCTTGACTTTTGGTGTGTGTGTGTGTGTGTGTGTGTGTGTGTGTGCGCATGTGTACATGTATGTATGAGTGTTTGGGTTTTGTTTTTTAAACCTTCCCTCGTAGCCTCCTCTGGCACCCAAAGAATATATCACTCTGTATGAACAGAAGCCTATGTCATGGAGAAGATTTCCTCTACACCACCAGAAAGGCATTTGCCATAGGGTGCCACAGGGCTGTCTCCAGCTATCCAATCACCCAACATTCTTCTTCACAGTGCCTTTCCCCTAACACATCATAGACATGAGTCATGAGGCTGTCTCATCCTGATTATCGACCACACCAAATGTTAGGGGTAGCCCTGATGTCAGCACCATTTTAGTTCAGGTTTCATGTTGGGATGAAATAAGGCAGTCATAAAGTCATTCAACAGTTGGGAAAAGACTTACTCTGCATCACATAGAGAAGGATAGTAGCACTTAGCTTGGCCAGAAGTGCCCTACTCTCTCCATTTCCATATGGGAAAGCATCTGAGCAGGGCAGGGTCTGGTGACTCACAGGATCTTGGGACATCTCTCTAAGTCTGAAGAATCTATTGTAAGTGTATGAGACCATTTGTGCCCTTACATTATCAGTAAGCAACATAGCCAGAGGCTACCAGAAAGCTTCATTAAGGGAGATAGAGTTCCCCTTCCCCTCCCAATCAAGTCTCAAATTTGTTGGCTTTTAGAGGAAATCTAGCTTAACTCATATGGCGGAGGGAAGCAGGAGAGAATCTTGCCTCTTTCTAAGCTTTAGTATTCCCAACATTATTTTAATCTTTATCTTGAGCCCTTTGGAATCTGCTTTCTCAAATCTAAGGAATTATACCATACCCAGCTTTTCTTTCCTTTATTCCAAACACTAGGATGATAACTCAAGGTTACCATCTTTCCAACCACAATACCCTATTCCCTACCTTCTTAGTTAGAATCAGATGTAGAATAGAATTCTGGGAAGGGTGGTTTTGCAGGATGAAATTATTAGTAAGGAAAGAAGTTTTTGGGTGCTCTCCTGTGGGGCAGAGAGCTCCAGTATAGGCCTAGGTAATTAAAGACCTCCATTGCTAACATACCATGCTTCAAAAGTCATGTGGTCCAGCCTTTTTATTTTATAGCTAAGGAAATTGAGGCCCAAGGAGGATAAGTGACTTTTTCAAGGTCACACAGGAAATAAGCAGCAGAGATAAGATTTGAACCTCTGTGCTTTGACTCCAGAAAAATCTCAGAAGCCATCTAGTACAACCATCTCATGTTATATATTCCAGTAACTGGGGCCAGTGATACACTTGGAATCAAGAATATCTGAATTAAAATCCGGTCTCCTTCATGTACTTGCTGTGAGGTTATGGACAAATCACTCTTCTGATTCCCTAAAGATATAAGTTATGGATGGATCACCGTCTACATCAGGGGAGAGAGCCCCACCACTAAGGAAATCGCTTCTTTGAATATCAGCTACAGGCAAGGACTGATTAAAACACATGAGTGAGAATGCATCTGTCATATGACCAAGTATAACTGATTGCTTATCAGGTCCTTCCATATATATATATAAATTAATTTATTATAATTAATATGTAATTATAATATTATAATAAAATATAATTATAATTAATATATTAATTATATAATTTATATATGATATATAATTAATATGACTGGGAGGGGTTAGAAGATCAATAGGAAATAGGATCAAAGAATGATATATATAGGATAGGACCTGAACCTAGTTTCCTGACTCCAAGTCAGTACTATCTCTGTTGCACCAGCCTAGGTACAGAGGGAATCAAATGCAGATAACTGCTTAGAATGATTTCTGCAGATTAAAAAAAATCATAATATAGCTGATTTCAAATAAAGCAATAGTTCTCAACCTGTGGGTCACAACGTGGGGGTCGAACAACCCTTTCACAGGGGTCACAGGGGTCGCCTAAGACCATTGGAAAACACATATTTCTTCTGATGGTCTTAGGAATCGAGACACCTCTCCTCTATCCATCTCCAGGCGGGTCTGCCTACATGCAGATACGCCCAGATACAAGTTTTAAAGGGTCGTGGCATTAGGCAGGTTGAGAACCACTGACATAAAGGAATTTAATTCCCAGAGGATTCCCTCAGAGAAATAACTACGAGTTAGGGATCTAGATGTCATTTATGATACAGTGGTAACCATACCAAGAAGAAAACATTTTTGAACCATTTACTGGGGATCCTTTTTGTTAAGTTATAGAGATGGCAGATTTTAGGTAGATGCCAGAGCATGAAAAATGTTGTTATTCAGTCGCATCCAACTTTTTGTGACCACATTTATGGTTGTTATTATTATTATTTGGCAAAGATGCTAGAGTGGTTTTCCATTTCCTTTTCCAGCCCATTTTACAGATGAGGAAAGTGCTCAAAGAGGGCTGAGTGACTTGCCCAGGGTCACACAGTAAGTGTCTGAGGCTAGATTTGAACCCAGGTAACTGAGTCTTCCTGACTCCAGGCCCAATGCCCCATCAACTACCTGTGACAAATATCAATTTCTGACAATTCTTTTAAAGAAAGAATTCTTGATTTGAAATGGCTACTATTCTATCCGTGTTAAGTAGTCAGATATCAAAGCATCTTAGGACCCCGGCATTAAAGAACTATAATGTAATGGAAAGATGAGAAGAATTGAATCCTAGACTGCTTATTAAGTGGGTAGCTAGATGGTGCAGTGAACAGAGTAATGGACCTCAAATCAGGAAGGTTTGAGTTCAAATCTAGCCTCAGAAATGCTGTGTAAATCACTTGACCTCGGTCTAACTCAATTTTCCCTTTTAAAAAATGGAAATGATAATAGCACCTACCTTCCAGGGTTGTTGTGAGGATAAAATGGAATGGTATTAGTAAAGTACTTTGCAAACCTTAAAATGCTGTATAAATCCTAGCTTTTATCATTGACCCTGTAACCTTTTTTTGGTATTTTTTGGAGGGGGGAAGGCAGGGCAATTGGGGTTAAGTGACTTGCCCAAGGTCACACAGCTAATGTTAAGTGTCTGAGGCTGGATATGAACTCAGGTCCTCCTGAATCCAGGGCCGGTGCTCTATTCACTACATCACCTAGTTGCCTTGTTGACCCTGTAGTCTTTTGCAAATCACTTACCTTTCCAAGTCTCCGTTTCCTCATTAATAGAAGGATGAGGTTCAATTAAAATCAGGTGTTCTTAACCTAGGGTTTGTAAACTTATTTCTTTAATATTTTGGTAATCTAATTTGATGTAATTGGTTTCCTGTGTAATCCTATATGTATTATTTATGCATTTAACAATATGATTGAGAGAAGGGCTCCAGGGGCTTCACCACTTTGCCCAAGGGGTCCATGGCACCAAAAAAATAAGAACTCCTAAACTAGCTAGTATCTGAGTTCCTTATCAACAAGAAAATTATATGCTTTTCTACCTACAGATGTGCTCTTGGATGTTCACAAAATAATAAAAACATTCCATAAACATGTGAAAAGATAATACAAAAAGATGTACTGGAATATTCCAAAGGTTACAAAAAGTCTCCAGCAAACATCTAGGGAAATAAGGACTTCCACCCTGGAGTGAAGTAGGACAAAAGTCATCAATTCCATCCTGGGGCAGCAATTTGGTTGGTGGGGTGGGGTTGGGAAGCGGGATAAAAATTACCGGCTTCATACATTCTACCTGTTTCCTTTCAGTGCTGGGATGATTTGCAGGGACCCACACTGGCAACAAGAAGTATGATAGTCCTTAAAAAGAATATTCCTACCATAGCTAAAATTTAGATCACAGCTAAAAATGACAGACTTCTAACCAGGGATGGAATGAACTCCCTGAAGACCAGTAAGAATGCATTTGCCTGGTGCCTTTCAAGTCTAATCAAAAAAGCTTTAAAATGAAAAGGAAAGCAGAGAAAACTGCCTGTGCATAGCCACCCAGTAAGAAACCACTGAAGGTAGTAAAAATGATGGAAGAAAAATAGTAGCTGAAATATGACATCCCAACACAAGGATGCAAATTTGACCTCATTGGTATAACTGAGACTGATAGGAGAAAGTCTATGATTGAAATATGGTTCTGGTTGGGTTTGCCTTATCAAAAAGAGCAGGGTAGGTCAAAGGAGGAGTAATTGTGGTGTATTAAGAGGATCTGGTAATGTGAGGAAACCTAGGAACCAAAAGGAGGCAGCATGACAGCGGGCAAAGGGTCAATGGAGGAAGAAACAGAAGTGCCTTTGTCCTTGGAATGCATTGCAGGCCATGTGTACAGAAAGAGAACCTAGATGAGGAGTTCAGAAAACAGCTTATGAGGCTCACACAGAAACATGATACAGTAGTTAAAGGAGATTTTAATTATCCAGACATCTGTTGGAACACTTTCCCAGAGCAGAGTAGCTTCTTGATTTGATCATTTCATCCTTTAAAAGGTGAAGGGACTAATGGGAAGATTCTGAACTGGATTCTACATATCCAAGTTTCACCCCCGCCCTATCCTTAAAAATATCTCATTGAATATCACCATCTCTGTTATTCTATCTGACCCTCCTCCACTCTTCCTCAGTCAAATTCCTTAAAAAATCTGTTACACTCCATGCCTCCTTCCCCTTTTCCTCTATACCTTTTCTAAACCCTCTGTGACCTAGTTACTGATATCATCCCTGAACCAAAGCTGCTCTCTTGAAAGTCACCAGGTATTTCTTAATTACCACATCCAATGACTTCCATTCTCATTGTTCTTGACCCTGCTGCTTCATTTAACTTCTCCTGGATACTTTTTCATCTCTGGGTTTTTGTGATACTTGTTATTGTTCAGTCATGTTTGACTCTTTGTGACTCCATTTGGCATTTTCTTGGCAAAGATACTGAAGTGGTTTGTCATTTCCCTCTCTAGTTCACTTTATAAATGAGGAAAGTGAAGCAAACAGAGTTAAGTGACTTGGCCAGGGTCAAGTCTACAGCTAGTAGAGTCTGAGGTTGGATTTTTTTTGAAAAGATATAGAACTGTATTTATTTATTTATTTTAAATTTTAAAATATATTTTATTTTTCCCCCAGTTACATATAAAGTTAATTTTTTAACATTCATTTTTACAGTGAACACTTCTTGATAGGAAAGTAGATGTAAATGTTGGAGAATAGATTTATTGGAAGCAACAGCATGGAAAGTCTGCTCAATATTTAGAGTCTGAGCATATGTGTGAGTCAATTAATCTCCAGCATTTATTTTTTTAAAATTTGATTTGTTTATTTACTTTTAGTTTACAAGATTCAGTTCCATAATCTCTTGAGTTTCAAATTTTCTCCCCTCTCTCTTCCCCCCCCCCCCCCATGGCAGCATGCAATCACGTATTGGGTCTGCAAATATTTTCAAATTGGACATTAGTCTGGTTGTATAGAAGGGCTGTAACCAATGGAGTGAACAATGGGAAAAAAGAAAGAGAACCAAACATGAAAAAGAGCGATAGCATGTAGATTGCTTCACTCTCCATTCAAACTCTGTTCTTTCTAGATCTTTCTCTGAATGTAGATATCTCCTTCTACCCTGAGACTTGTAGAGTGGTCTTATAACTATGTGTTTCTGAGAAGAGTCCAGTTTATCAAAGTTGGTCATCACACATAGGATGTGTCTGTGATTGCGTACAAATTTTTCCTGGTTCTGCTCTTCTCACTTAGCATCAGTTTGTATAAGGCTCTCCAGGTGAATATGAGGTCCATCTCCCCCCCATTTCTTATAGCACAATAGTATTCCATTGAATTAATATACCACAACTCGTTTAGCCATTCCCCAATTGATGGGCATCCCCTTAATTTCCAGTTTTTTGCCACCAAAAAGAGAGCTGCAATAAATATATTTGTGCATATGGGTCTTCCTTCCACTTCTATGATCTCTTTGGGGTACAACCCCAGAAGTGGTATTACTGGGTCAAAGGGTAAGCAATTATTTATAGCCCTTTGGGCATAGTTCCAGATTGCTCTCCAGAATGGTTATATCAGTTCACAGTTCCACCAACAATGCATTAGTGTTCCAATTTTTCCACATCCTCTCCAGCATTTATCATTTTCCTGTTTTGTCATCTTAGCCAATCTGACTGGTGAGATGTAATACCCAAGGTTGGATTTTAACTCAGGAAGATGAGTCTTCCCAACTCCAGGCCCAGAACTCTATCCACTGTACCATCTAGTTACCCTTTTGTGATACTACTCTCTCCAAGTTCTCTGTTCTCTCTGTCTGTGTTAGTATTTTCCTCCTCCTTCTCCTTCTCTCTCTTCCCTCCCTCTTTGCTTTCCCTATCCCCTATATGGCTCTCCTTGTGGAGATGCATAGCAGGCAGGTAGAAATGTAGGACTGAATTTCAAGACAGAGATTAAATCTGGTAATGTAGTAATGGGACTCATTGGTTCTAAAGGAATTAGGCATCTTTATCCTGAAGAAAAGAAAATCGGGGTGAGAGTGCATCATAGCTATCTTCAAGTATTTGAAAAGCTCTCATGTGTAGGAGAAATTGAACTTGTTCTGTTTGGTTCTTGAAAGGAGGACCAGGAATAAGGGGTGTACTTTTCTATCAGAGTTACCTAAAAAAGAGAGAGAAGGCCTTGGGAAACAGTGTTTTTCCCCTTGCTTAAAGTCTTCAAGTAGAATCTGGATGCCTATTTTCATGTATGTGAGAGTGGAGATAACTTTCTAGTATGGTTTGGAAGAAATGGCCAGGTGAGGTCCAAGTCTAGAATTTTGTGATTCCTTCAGTTGCAGTGGCAATATAGGAGTTGTTTGAGAAGATGATGTCTAAGGACCTCTCTGGATGATTATGACTGCAGTCCAAATCAGAAAAGAGCTGAAATACTACTGGAGACTTTCAATTAAAAGAGTTCCTGGGTGGGAAGAGACAACACAGTATGATGGAAGTCTAGAATTTTGTGATTCCTTCAGTTGCAGTGGCAATATAGGAGTTCAGTTGAGAAGATGATGTCTAAGGACCTCTCTGGATGATTATGACTGCAGTCCAAATCAGAAAAGAGACTTTCAGTTAAAAGAGTTCCTGGGTGGGAAGACACAACACAGTATGATGGAAGTCTAGAAGTTGAAAGCGAAAAGTAGCTCAGTACCGGTATGATGTGACCAGAGGACATTGGTGACTTTCCCACTGATGGAGGGGTCACGTATGGAAAAGTGGGACCACAAGTGCAGAGGGGGAGTCATTTTTTTGTTATGTTCTCCGTCATTTATCTTGTCATTTATTTTCTTATTTAACTTGATGCCTTTTGCTTTGGAATAATATGTCCTTTGGATGCCTGGTAATAGAACCATGCTGATGAAGAACTGGGAGTTTTGCATAGATACTGACTGCTCCTCAAACCGGGAATGGCTTTAATTGGGTCACAAAATGTTATGTGTAGGTGAGTGACTGAGTGATGGGGTGCCTCTAGATGCTACGAATATCATGTTATTATTTATGTGCTATAAAAGAAGACAAGGCAAAACGGTATAATAATTATCTGACTTTGGAGACAAGAAAAAGACTTACTGTGTGACCCTGGACTAGTCATTTAACCTCTGGGTAACTCTGATAGCTCTCTAAGACTATAAGTTACAGTTCAGTTGTCAGTTTTCATTTTCAGCCAATCAACATACATTAGTTTATTAATTACCTATATGCCACCTAGTTAGGAATGCATAGACAGAAATAATCCCTGCCCTGAAGAACCTTGAGACATTTTCAGGGTGATAACATGTACATATATAAGTATATGCAAAATTCATGCAAAGTAATTTTTCAGGAAAGGAACACAAAATTGGCTAGTTGGATCAGAAAAAAATGTCTCATGTCAAAAGCATTGTCTGAGCTGAGCTTTGAAGGAAATTAGTGGTTCTAAGAGAACAAGACGAGGAGAAATTGCATTACAGGATGGAGATGGGATATAGAATGACACTAATGAGGAACAGTAAGAAGGTCAGTTTGCTTGAATGATAGGATACATGAAAGAGAGTAATGTATAATAAATGTGAAAATATGGATAGGAGCCAGATTGTGAAAGTCTTCAAACAGCATAGAGAGGAATTTACAATTGATCTTAGAAGAGGAAAAAGTTTCCTCATCATGAGTTCTTCATATTGACTTAATTATGGATTCAGACAAAAATAAAGATGAAATGGGCCTCAAGTCATAGTATAAAGCAGGATTCATGAAAACAACCTGGTAGCAGTTTGAGAAACAGAAGAGTAAATCAGTATAACAGAATAGATGAGCAAAACCTAGAAGTAAATGAATATAGCAGTCTAGTAAGTTAAAAAAAAAATAATCTCCTGGGGGAAGAAATTCTCATTCAACAAGAACTATTGGGAACATTGGAAAATAGCTTGGCAGAAAATGGGCTTAGTTCAGCATTTTGCACCATATATTACAATAAACCTCAAAATAATAAGTTTCATGCGAGCACATATGCACACGTGTGTGTATGTGCGCATGTGTAAAGATCACTACATAAAGAAATGAAAGAAGAATGGAAGGAGGTTCCCTTCAAAAGTATGGCAAAGAAGAAAATTCTTGACCAACAATAAGATAGAAAAACAAAAAAATAAGTGATTTTGATTATATAAAACTAAAAAGATTTAGAAGAATGAAATCACTATCATTAGAATAAAAAAAGAAATTGTGGAATAGGAAAAAATTTTTGTAACCAACATATCAGATAAAAGTATGATTTCTGAGGTATAGAATTGATTTAAAAATACAAGATATACACATACATAAATAAGAAAAAATTTTGGCTATTGAAGATTTTTACCCCACCAATGCCTCATGATTCAGTCTTTCATTCTTAATGTTGTGAAATCTGTACATTCTACTCTTAGGCTACAATGTATTTTTTTTTTCTTGGCTCTGGACAATAGGGTTTCCTCGTGAAACTATATATGCTGATTGTTCTATATATGCTTCAGAAGCTAGAGGGAGTTTTTGCCTGTTCTTGTTAGTTGTTAGTTGAACCACTATTCAATTAGCAGTTTAGAAAGACTGTTAGCTTTCATAGTATTTATTTCTCTTGAGTGAGATGCAATATATTTATTTCTCTTGAGTGAGATGCAATATATTATGTACAAATGGAGGGGAGAGAGAGGGAGAAAGAGTGAGAGAGGAAGAAGAAGAAGAAGAAGAAGAGAAGGAGGAGGAGGAGGAGGAGGGGGAGGAGGAGGAAGAATAAGAGGAAGAGTAGAGGGAGAGGGAGAGAGACACAAAGAGACAGAGAGAGCGAGCTGTACAATGGAAAGAATTTTCATGGACCTGGGTTTGAATCCCACCTCTGCCACCTATGTGACCTTGAGCAAATCACAACCTCTTTGCATCAGTTTCCTTATTAGTAAAGTAAGAAGGTCAGACTAGATGATCTCTGAAGCTCTTTCCAGCTTTAAATCTTATGATCCCTCAAGTGATCCATTGCTTCTTATGTGTATTCATATTTTGTATCTAGCTGCTATCCTATTTTACTAGTATACACATTTAACCAGCAGATGTCCTCTTAAAATCTATAACATTAAACATCTGATGCCTCCTTCTTCCTCTATGTTGATCCTTTTTCACCATTCCTATTCTCTCTTTGCCAACTTCTCACATTTACTTCCTGAGACTGTCCTAATGAGGTGGCAAAAAACCACTTAACTTCCCAACACTTCAGTTTTTCACCTTTAAGCTCGGGGGTTGAACTAGATGGTTTTTGAGCCACTTTCCAATTCTAAATCTAGGATCCTGTCTGGGTTCTAGGTAGAGGATTTTGATATTTAATTGAGATGCATCATAATTTGGACTAGGAAACACTGCTCTCATATATAATAACTGGCTGTGAGTAGAACTTCCAGTCAATGTCCACCAGGATATTCAGAGCCCCTGAAGCCCTTGGTAGTAGGAAATGTCCTAGGTATACTTATTTTTCAGAGAAATCCACAAAATGAATGTCTGAATGCCAGGCACTGTCAGTACCATGGCCAGTACCCTGCTCTATCCTTTGCTGATGATTTTTGTCCTTACTTCATTCCCTCACCCCATTAGGTAGTGGTAATACTTATTTCTCTTGTTACCATTGATGGAATTTATAGATCACCTTTGGGCTGTGGCTATCTGCCACATATGTCTAATTCTGCCCATGTCTTCCACTCAACAAGGTAGCACTGAGGTCTCCTATCTTTTTCTAATCTAGTAACCTTTTGGATCACTTTCTTGCTTCCTTGGTTTTGATTGATCCATGTAGAAAAACAATGTGTATCATTTTATTGATATTTCATACAAAGACACAAATTAAACATTTTGAAGTATTAATATTTTCTATAAAATAACAATAATTTATGTTTTGCTTTCTATTAGGTTTCATAACATTTGCTATTTTTAAAAAATATGAAATAGACTTAAAAAAAAATACCAGTCATCTTTTAATTGAAAACAACAACTTCATTTTTGATGACTTTTCCTGGTAACAGAATCAGCTTTATTTCCTGTAAAATAACATTCTCTGCAAATTATTCCCCCCCCCACCCCAATATCCCAAAATGTTGGATCTGCTTCACATCAACTTGGCGCTTTGTGTAGCTGTTGTAGAAACTTGAGTCAGATTTTTGCTTAATTAATGGGCACTGGACTATTCTTTAGCTGAATTAGTCTGGATTCTGCCCAAGAGCTGTAGTTATAGGCACCCCAGGGGATCTGGGTAAAACAAGTCTGAACATGAAATGTCAGTCTTTGTGATCAAATAATTCTCAAAACAAATTGAGTTTAAAATAGCCTCTAAGGTAATAAAAAAGATAAAAGTCATGATCATTGTTAAGGATCCATCATTCAGTAGCCCTGTTCTCACTCACACCCCATGCTGTCATTTCCTTTTGTGACTCTCTTGGCACACTCTCCCCATGTGGAGACGACTCCTAACTCAGAAACTTGTTATTCAGATATACTGTGTGATACAGCATCTCACCAGGCTTCTTGTCACAACTTCCCAGTAATGGTACTGAGATATGGGGGAAGCACCAGGACAAAGAAGGCATTCTACTTGCCATGCACACTCACACTGTACTGGCTCCCTCCATCCCTCCTAGAGAAATAGACTTTAACCATCACACAACACCACTTCTAGTTTCAATCCTTTTTCTTGTGTGTACATAAGTTTACTTCTAATCCACATACTCTCCTTATTATGAACACAAATTTACTTATTCTACTTAACACTGCCTAGCCCACCCCACCCCCACCAACTGCCAGGGTTTTCAACACTCTTTTACACATGCTAAAATAGCTATGCTTTATGTTAAGGTGAGAAACAGGTGGCCACAGGCTGCATTGTGGTTTTCAACACTCCTGAGTGCTGTGGGAAACAGATTTAAATGTAATTGGCAAGTATTTAACAAAATAAATAAAAATACAACAGAGCATAGATAATATTACATTTTAAAACAAGTCAACGTGCAGCCTAAAGGGATCCTTATGTGTCAGAAAACAGTTGAAAGTAAAAAGCTATTTTATTGAAGAGCAGAGCAAAATAAACAAGAATGGTGATTCTTGCCCTCCCTGCACACACACTGTACACACAAATACCCTTTGGCAGGTTATCAGACCAGATGAAGGATAAGAATGTCCCTTCAGCCCACATTTCTCTTTGATTTTGACACCCCTGCTTTACAATACTGCTCTCTCTCCCACTCATTCACCACACTGGCTTGGTCATTTTGATAGTTACATTAAGACTCTTCTTTCACACACCAGAGGGCTAGTTTCTTCTATCATGCCTCTAACACCAGTGCCTAGGTATATTGTGATGCTTTCTGCATAGGCCCAGAGCATACAGGCAGCTGTGAGCAGCTGTGGAACTCCATTACCTTCAATGCACAGCTGTTCTCCTTTTGCTGGCATTCTTAGACTCTAACAAATCATAAGAACTTGGGCAGGAAATAGAGTAATTTTGGCTGTTAGGGGGAAGTAGGACAAAGGTTGCCAGATCTGTAGTGGAAAAATTTGGTTGCTAGGGGAAAGCAGGGCAAAGGTTACTAGCCCTACCAGCTCCACCCAAACTTGCAGTCTTGCTCCCAAGATGATTTTATTGAACATAGATGAGGTATTGTGAGGCTTCAAAAGAATATTCTCAGTAAGGCTCTGCTTTGTTCCTTCGCAGATTTACTGAATTGAACTCTCAGGATGACTTTTCAGGGACCAAGTTTGGCATCCCTGAGTTGTTGTTTGCCCTTCATTCTCAAAGAGGGCCAACGACATCAGGAGGGTAAAGTCTTGACTTGCAAGTGAATTGGATTTAAGTGAGGCAGAGCTCTACAAAGTCATCAGCCTCACTCTCTCCAGAGTCATCTGAGTCCACTAGCAAGACAAAGGTCAGGATGACTGGAGTAGGATAGCAGTCAAAAGATATTTTTCTGACCATAATTCAAATATATTATATGGCAGCAGAAGACTCCAGTTCAAAAGGTGTAGACTATACCTAAGGGTTTCTCTAGATTCAAGGCCTGGTGCAGCTATATGTCTGAAGTTTACAACACAAAGGTGCTGCAATAACCCCTGGGGCTATGAGCAAAAAGAGCTGATGTGCCCTTTCCCCTGATGGAAGAAAGAAAAGGCAACATGGCAGCTGAAAACCAAAAGATGGCAGTAGAGAGTAGCAATAACTTAGAAATACTAAGTGGAGAGCCGCTCATGGGAAATACCAGAAGCTAAACAAAGGACCTCAGATCAAGAAAGAAAGTAGTTTATCTGATGAATTACCAAAGGACATTAGCGTTCTTCAGGAGAACAAGCAGAAGTATCAGAGCCATGAATTCCCAGAGAGAGAGAGAGAGAGTTCCCTATCATCCTTGTCCTTCTAATGGTCTGGTAACCTGCCAAAGAGTATACTTCTATGTATATTGTGTACATGCTGGAGTGTAGGGGTGAGAATCATCATCATCATTTATTTTGCAATGTTGTTTAATTAAATATCTTTTAATTTAAATGATTTCTGATTAGTTGATCAAAGAAATATGTTGGTAGGGGCTCATAAACTGTAGTTTTGATGCAATGCTGCTTCATGATCTTCTTTGAACAAGGTGGCCAGGATGCTAGAAGAAATCTCAAAGTTCCTAAGTTCCAGTAGCTCTCACTTAGCAGACCACAAGTAATATTTTATTAAAACCAGAGTGGTCTTTTTTCCTCTTAAATCTATGTATAGCTCTTCATCTGTTTCTCTTCTTTCCCCTTATCACAATCTACCCTGTGTGTATGTACATGAATAGATATAATAACTCCCAATTAGATGATCTGTTTCCTGATGCATTTTAAATTTCTGCATCCCCATTGCCTAGTAGCGGCTGGCATATAGCAATGCTTATTATGTGTTTGCTGTTGAATGTATGACTTAATAAATAGTTTTTTACTCAATAAGGCATTGTACTAGATGTATGACTTTAAAAAGCACTTATCCAAAGATAACAAATTACATAGTCCATGCTATCAAGGTACATATAGTTTAATTAGGGGAACTATAGCACATACATGGAGAAATGTAATGAAAAATAGATTTTATTGTGAGTGAAAGAGAGGACCAGGGTACTCTAGGAAAATTGTGCAGTAACTATAATCAACAAGCATTTATTATGTACCTACTATGTGCTAGGTACTGAGGATACAAATACAATGAATGAATTAATTTCGTCTGACAAGGAGCTCTCATTTTAATGTGGAAGACAAGTCCATTTATAAAACTACACAGAATAAATGCAAAGAGAGTCAGTCCAAAATACTGGCCCTTTTGGAGGAAGATTAATCCTGAGGTAGGAGAAGATCATAAAGGGCAGAAATGAGGACAGAGTTCATTCCAGGGATAGGTGGGTAGCCTGTGTAAATGTAGACACTGAAGATGAAATGCCAAGTTTAGGGAACAGCTGGTGGTTCAGTTTGGCTGGAATGTAGAGAGTATGAGGGGGAGAAATGTGAAGTAAGGCAGGGAAGGTATTCTGGAGCCAGACTGCAGATGAGCTTAAATACCAGGCAAAGGAGTTTCAATTTTATAGTAGAGTCAAAAGGGAGTCATTGAAGGTTTTTAAGTACGAGATATGCTAATATCTGTATGTTAGGAAGATTATTTTGGCAACCATATGTAGGATGAGCTGGAAAGAAGAGTAGACTAGAGACAGCTATAAAAATTGGAGATCACATCTGTCTGATTCACAGGATTTTAGAGCTGAAAGGGACCTTGGAGACTCTTTAGGCCAAATCACTCATTTTATAATGGAATGCATGTTAGCTAGGATGAAATCAAGGTGTTCTTGAAAAATTGGATGTGTCCATTTTAAAAGGATCAAATCATATTTGCAATATATTAGGGAAGGATGTGATTTTTTAAAAACTATCACAAAGGTTCCTTTAAAATGAAAATAATTCTAATTTATCTGTTTATTAAATTCAAAATTGTATAATATTTTCCTAAAATGCATACACATCTGTAGGCACAGCCTGAAACATATTGAGATGTTCTTATTATAGAGTAGTTATTCTAAATGCCTAACTAAACTAACAGGCTCATAGAGATCTAATCTTTTTATCACCTCTCTCCCCAGCCATACCAAATAGGCATCTGGAAAGAAAAAATAGAAAACACTAATGAAAATGTATCAATTAATTTCATAGAGAAAGATGAGTTTGTGACTTTGTGTAAAGTAAAAGTTCTAAGATTTCTACGTAAATTCAGTTTTCTAATAGGAATAATTGTATGTGTATAATTCACATAGAGGCAGCATGCTGGGTTTGGAGTTAGGAAGACCTGGACTAAAATACTGTCTCTGACATATGTGTGACTTTAGGCAAGTAACTTCACTCTGCGTGCTTCAGATAACTCCTTAGGACTTAACTACTAAGGTATAGATTGGGTCAGCCGACTGATGACAGAGTTCCCACAGTAGCACTGGATTGGTATGTTTGCTTTCTATAACACCTCCACTTTGTACTGTACAAATAATGAATCCCCATAAATTCTCCCATGTATTCAAATACACGCTCTTCCAAATGATAGTTATGTAAAAAGAGATCACTGATTCTAGTCCACTGGAAATATGCAGTGTGAATTCAAATAATGCAACCACTTCATGGGGATTCCTTGGTGACACTAATTGGGACCTAGCTGTATTTAGAACTTTTGTCATCTTTGTCACTTTGAGGGACCTAAGGTGAAACTTCAGGACAGCTGCTGTAATTCCAGAGCTTCTATTTCATTGCTGTAAGGAACACCCTCTACCAATGCAGATCAACAACTCTTTTGCAATTTATAGTCATATAGAGTTGATTAGGATCACAGGGAGGTTCAGGGACTTCCCTGGGATCGTACAACTAATATGTAGCAATGTAAATTGAACTAAGGTCTTCCCGATTGCCAGAGTAGCCTTCTGCCCACTATGCCATCTGACATTGTGCTCGGCAAATCATAGGCAATTAATAAATGCTTGTTCATTGATTTATATGCCAATTAGTATTGTTGATTATTTGCATATTTTTCTTTAGAAAATTGTTCCTTTCCTTTGACCATTTAGCCTACCAAGGAATGGTTTTTGGTCTCATATATTTGTTATAAATATATGTATATATGTATATGTATATAGATATATGTATATATACACACATACATATATTTATATAGCAGGTTCTTTCTTAGATATAAATATTACACTATAAAGTCAGAGATACTTTATAGAAATAATTTTTACCATTTATTCATTTATCTTTTTATTCTAGCTGCATTGATTTTGTGCATTAAAATCATTGTTAATTTCTTATAATCAAAATCGTCTATTTGGGTTTTTGTAAATTCCTCTTATTCTTTTCGGTTATGATTCTCCTCCCCAGCAATGATTGTGAAAGGTAATAGCTTCAGTTCGCCTCTAATTCTGGTCAAATTTCTTACAACCTAGAATGGTAAAGTCCTTGTCCCATCTTGTCCTTCCTTTCTCATCATTTGCATCCAGTTCTGACTAATGTAATGAGACTCTTCCTTTAGAATATTCAAATAAGATGTTGGGCTTTGGGACACAGCAATGGGTCTTGAATTTACTCTTAGCAAAGGTGAAGCAACATCAAATTTGTCACTGCCTAGTCGAAGTCAGCAAGATGACACGGTATAATGTCTTTAGGAATACTGAGTTAGGAGATCCTCAGGGAATAAGGTGAAAAGAAGGTCAACTCCTGACATAAAATCAGGTATCAGATGTGATGAGCCTCAATCAGAGGCACTACAGATTGCAAGTCAGCATTCCATTATTGAATTCACCTCTCAGATTAAACTGGTCTGCTCTGACACAGGCAACCCTACCTGTAAGCCAATAGCTGGGTCATCTGCATGATTATGCAGACCATAGTAACACAGAGGGTTGACAATTCTTGCAGGAATGGGTTTTTAAACTGTAATTGTCCTCTCTCTTTTTCCTCCCCTTCCACATCTTCCAACCAAAGTGTTGACCTTCATTTTCACTTTGGGAGAATAATATTATAGTAAGAGAGGTATGTAGCTCAGGGTTAAATTTATATGGCAAATATACCAAGGAATAGATGAGAAATTTAAAGTCTACTATCTCCTATGAGTATTGAAAAAAAAGAAAATCTTTAGCTTTATCAAATACTAACCATAATGACAGTTCTTAAATTGCATGATTTTTCTACAGTATATTATGAACCTTGGGGAGGGAATATAAAGAATATTTTATATGGGGAAGAATGTAACCTTCTGATTATAGAAGTGACCTAGAAAATGGAATATCTGTTTTTTTTTTATCTATGGCTTTTCCTAAGTCTTTACTATTTATGATCTTTAATTACTATGTGTAATTTTTTTTTTTTACTAATTTAATTACTATATGTGATGACCTAGGAAGGCCTTCCTAGGCCTTAATTTATAAGATGTAAAATTTTTAAAACAGTCTTTGTCACTCACAAGACCATAGGATCGTAGAGTTTTGAGGAGAATGAAACCTTAGTGATGATCTAGATGAGGCATTCTTAGTATTTTTGGGTCATAGACCCCTTTGGCAGTCTGGTGAAGCCTTTGGACCCCTTCTTAGAAGGATATTCTTTTCTAATAAATACGTTTTTATTGACTTCTTCCACTTTTACATCATCATAGTTTCCCCCAGTATCCTTCCCCATCCTTCCAGAGAGTCATTCCATATAACAATATTATTTTTAAGACAAAAAAGAAAGAAAACAAAGAAACATAACTGATGAAAAAAAATGAAAAAACCTGGAAACTTTCAATGTGCAACACATATGGACCTCCAGCCTCCATGAAGAGGCGGGTTGGGGGTGTCCTTTTATATCTTAAGAATATTCTTATATAATTGAAGGAAATGTAAATTTCAGTTAGTGGTTAGAGAAAAATATACAATTTCCCCCCATTGAAGTTCATAGACCCTTTGAAATGTATTCATGATGTTCTCGTAACCCCAGGTAAAGTACCCTCTTTCTCCATCTTGTCCCATACTATAGTTTAGGGAACTGAGGCGTGGGGTTGTCAAATAGCTAAGAAGTGATATTGATTAATCCCACAAACATTTATTAAACACCTGTTCTCTATAGAACACTGTGCTAGGTGCTGGGGGAGATATTAAGCTTAGATGAGATAAACTCTACCTTAATGGAGTTTACAATCCAGTAAGGATTTATTTTCAAAGGATTTAAAGAAGCATAGTTAAAAATCTTTAGAGTGTCACTGAAACATCCTGCTCTTATGCATTATTAGTGTATATTGTTCTGTGAATAGCCCATTGGTACAAGAGACAGACACATGCTAACAGTGTGACCTTGGGCAAATTACATAACCTCTTGGGACTCCAGAGCAGTGTTGTCAAAGTCAAATAGAAACCAGGCCACTAAACTGTCCATAAGGGTCCCTGTGGGCTTCATGTTGACTTAGAAAAGCAAGTATCAACATTATCTCTATTATATTTTTATTTATTTTGTTAAATATTTCCCAATTACATTCCCAATTGAATCATTGATTATTTGGGATTATTTGGGGGAAATATTAATTATAAGGATTTTTATCACTATTATTTTTATGGTAGTTATTAAAATTTTCATCATATTTATACCAGGTTTTCAATCTTTCATGAGAGTACTATTAAGAAATGTTATGAAAGCTGCCTTTATGTTCTAAACCCGTGACAACAAGAGGGGAATAATAATAATGTCTCATTGGAGATTCCCAACAACCTTGTGGAATAGTAGTACAAATACCTCCAGTTTACCCTCTCCATTTTACAGTAAAAGAAACCGAGGCTCTGGCAAGTGAAAGCATTTGCCCAAGGTCACACTCATTCCTTTATGTTCAATGTCTGGTACACTATTGCACAACTGGGCAAAAATAACTATTTTTTGTTATTGAATAAAAGTACTAAGATTTAACTCATCTTCTGTAGTCTCTGAAAGCATCCTGGGTACAGCTCCAGAAGCCAATAGGACAACAGGGATGGTAAGTGACTTGTATTCCCATGTGATTTTGATGTGGGGTTCTACACTTTGAAAGCTTTGGATTCCAAGTATCTTGAAGGGCACAATTATTTGGGATGGCAAATCTATTAAAATGTCGTTCTTAAGTTTTTATGGTTGTTGTTGGTGACACTTCATTCTGTGATTGCTCCAATTTCAGCCCAAAATTTGTTGATTACATTCCAATAATGATGATAATACTATTGGAGTTGTACTAAGGATGCTTTTAGTCTGTCTTCAAAGGGTGAGATTTTATCCTAATAATTTTACTCAATTACAAAAAAACCCAATTATTTCATTTACCTGGGCAAAATGTTATTATAACACAACTAATGTGTTGTGGTAGGCGGAATATCCTAGTCCTCTTCCCATGTAAGTTGAGATAGTTTTTTTTCTGAACGGAACAAAGCTATCTCCAAGACTTGATGGGCTGAGGTTATTAAGGCTCAGGCTTAGTTCTGCAGCTCCCTGGTATCGTCTGTCTATGTTGACTTGACTTCCTGGTCACCTAAGGGCATAAAGGCCCATCCACATTGAGTTAGAATGCTTCAGATTTGGCAGATGTTCGAAAATTATGTGAGTTACCACATCCTGAGATGCCGACCAAATGTGTTTCCATTAAGCTCCTTTTGTTAAACTGTTGATGGCCTGTGGGTACCTCATTTTGTTCCAATACAGAGCCAGAACTACTAAGGTACTGGCCTGAGTCAGACCTAACTCTAATGGAACAAGATGCCATTGTGGCTCACATCACTGTTGAAATGGGGGACGGGCACTACAAATAAGGAAGATGAGATAATAGGAAGATGAGATTTAGAACCATGTCATCCTGTGGAAAGGACCCTTCTAGTGGTGTGGAGAGCCTTCTCAATGGAAAAGATAGCAAGGTCTAATTCATATGGAACAATTAGTTCAATAGGTATTGGAATAAGCTGTTAGGGAGGGTAAAGAAAGCACTAGGTCCAGGGGTGGGAAACCTGTGGCCTCGAGCCCACATGTGGCCCTCTAGGTCCTTAAGTGCAGCCTTTTGACTAAATCTAAACCCCACAGAACAAATCCCCTTAATAAAAGGGTTTGTTCTGTAAAATTTGAATTCAGTCAAAAGGCCACACCAGAGGACTAAAAGGCTACACGTGGCCTCGAGGTCACAGGTTCCCCACCCCTTATAGGTCCATCATTGACCATCCTTACCTGAAAAGGACAAATTCAGAAGAGTTGTGTTTTGCACTTCTTGGGAGTGGATGCTAATGGTCCTTACCACTTGTTGAAAAAGACCCCTCCCCATTAAAGGGATTACTCTGTGTGTGTGTGTGTGTGTGTGTGTGTGTGTGTGTGTATGTGTGTGTGTGTGTGCACGTGCGCGCGCGGAAAGAACAGTTTCATTTTGAATGGTTATTTGAAAATAGCAACATAACTGGAAAAAACATTTCTCAGGGCTACAACTGTATATAGACACAGCTAACCATTGAGAGGCATCATGAGGGACCCTAACAAATCAAGGCAGATCCCAAGAGTTTTAGGATTGTCTAACACCTGTTCTGAAGTTGTTTGAAATCTGATTTCTGGGACTATGTCCTTCCAGGGACCTCCTCTGGATTCAGTTATTCCTTCAGGAAGTTGTTTCATTATTTTGCTTTATTTTGTTTTTGCTATGTTTCCAATTTAGATTGTCTTTTCCTCGTATATAGTTTCTTAAATACAAGAAGTCAAGTTTGGCCAGTAACAGGTCTAAAGTAATTTAAGTGGTAGAAGGCTCTCTAAAAAACTTGAAGGATCTTCTAGCTAAGGAGTGGACTATGATAAAAGCACTGTCTTAAACTCTTCCCTCATGCAAAATTAGACTAGTTTTTCTCTGAAAACTGACAAAGTTGAGCTCTCCTTGAGACCTGAGTGGCCCAAGTTGTATCTCCCTTCCTGGAGCTTACAGGTAGCCTGTGATATTACTATCATGACTTATCACATCAGAGCATTAAAAAGGTCTTTCCATATAGAGATAGCGCCCTTGGTGTCCCAAGACCCTGGCAGTCCCTATACCCTGTCCTGCTCACCACCTATTTCTACATGGAGACACAGAAGGACCTTCATCTACTCAAGCTAAATGCTTTTGTATCTTTGTTGAATATCCTTTCTATGCTACAGCTAAGTAACTATCCTGTTGTTAACTGCTCAATGATTTAGGAGTGACTCTTCTGACACTGAACCTGAACTGAGAGGGTACTGGCCTGAGTTAGGTCTACTTTCAATGTCTCATAACCTCACCTACCTGAAACATAGTCAACAAACTGGGAAAAGAAGACAAATGTTGAGAAGCCATAAAATTAATTAATGAATTGATTCATTCATTTATTTATTCATTCATCTATTCCATCATTCATTCACTTCTTTAACAAATATATATCAACTACTTACTACATATCATGTATCATGACAGTTACTGCGGGGGATAAAAAGATGAATAAAATATGATTGCTGTTTTCAAAATATTTACAGTCTAGTATGGGTAACAAGGAACTGATGGGTAAATACAATAGAAGTGAGAACTGAGATTATATGAGGGAGATATCATTTGCAAATAATACACTTTATTCTTAGGAGAAGTCTTTACATCCTTACTCATCATCCATTTACAGCTTTAATAAGTATGTTTGTTTTCTAAGACCATAGGAATTAGAAGCAGCAGATTAGAAAGGCTGAGAGGGTCTTTGTAAGCCAATATTCTAAAGAAACAAAAAAGAGATAGCTGGTGGACTCACTGTCAGGTGGCCATCAGGCGACTTGGCAGATAGGATGCTGAATCTGGAGTCAGGAAGATGTGAGTTCAAATCCTGCCTCATAACTAGCTGTGTGGCCCTGGATAAGTCACTTTATCTCTCTGAGCCGCAGCATCTTCACCTGTAAAGTGAGGATAATCTCCTAGGGTTGTTGTGAGAACCAAAGGAGATAATATTGACAAAGTGATTTGCGAAACTTAAAGTTCTACATAAATGCCAGCTATTATTATTTCAGAAAGAAAGAAGACAAGAAAATAAACAAAAAAGCAGACACAAGAACTGAAAATGATCAGTTTCTGAGTTCTTACTGGCTTCAAAAGCTTCCAAGGACTTCTATCACTGAATTTACAGTTCAATATAGTAATTGATTCCCCATAATGACTGAGTCATCAAGAAAAGATTACATTATGTTCTCTAAGAAGGCAAGACATAATACGTTTTTAAAAAGAGTTCTTCAAGGGTTTTCTTGGTAAATACTCATGTATCCAGAAAATCTGATTATCTAAAATGACTCATTCCCAGAGGATTCCAGATAAATGGATTTATTCTGTTTTACTGTACAGGCAGTGGCTCTTTTGAATGAATGTTGTCCAACAACAACACTAGGACCATCTTTTCCCTCACGAATTGCTCATTTGATGAGAAATTCACCAAGGCCATGGGCATTGGGATGTGAGAATTGTCTTCTGATGAATAACTTGACATTTTGCGTTTTTTATGAAGGCATTTTTGGGTTACTTGACATGATTACATGTAAGCATTGAGTTTTGAGAAGGCTTATTTGTTCATTGTCCCATTCGAAACAGAAGTTGGCAATATTTGTCCTTTGGATGCAGCAATTTCTTTTAAATTCATTCACAATATGAAAGTACAAAATTACCGCTTGGTATTCAGGCAGCTTTCAAGAATAATAATTTGGGTACGTCGTATAAAAATTATAAAAAATGATTTCGTCCTCAAATGATTTTTAATTTTAATCAGTGTGAAAGAAAAAATGATTTGAGCTAAGAATTGGAAGACATTGAGCAAAAAAAAATTAAATTAAGGCTTTATTTTTTGGGGGGTTGCTGGATGTTTTTTTTAAAAATGTGTCCATAGCATCTGATCATAGGGTCACTCACTCTGTAAGTCATATTCATTTCTGTAGCTTTCTTCAAGTAAAAATGAGTAAAGCTATCATTTACATTTGTTGCTCAAATTTATTTGGGGAAAAAAAAAGCCAAGTTTACTTAAGCACAAGCAGTTCCCTGTGCTACTTCCAGACAGAATTTGAGGTATGAGATCCAGAAAGACCTACTTTTGCCTAATAGTCTGGGACTCTCCAAGCCACTCCAGGACAGCTGGCAGCAAACATCTTTTGTGGAAAATGGAATCAGTTTTCTGTAGGTAATAAAACCATTTTTACCCCTAAATGACTCTTGATTTTTAAGGATATGGAGAATTCATTCATTCAAACTTAAGTTTCGAATTTTAATCTAAATGAAAAACTAAATTAGGGTCTTCCCTTTGTACATCATCCTTGCCCCACAATGATCCAATTCATTAAAATGAAATATTCTGAGATGAATGGGTAGGATATATAATAGTTTATGTTAAAAATTCCATTTGCTTCAAGAAAAACAAAATTTAGCAAATGTTAGCTGTGATGGGATGAATTCAAGAGTTTGTAGGTAAAACATTGGTCTAGCCAGAGATTTAAATGAATAAGTTATTCTTAGACTTACAGTTTTCACCAAAATCTGTTTTGGGGTAAAAAAAAAAAAAAAAGATTGTATTACTTCCTGAATAATGATCACCATTTCTTCAAAATTAAAAAAAAAAAACAACAAACCCATATCTTTCTCCAAAAGATGCTTGCTCAAGATTATTATGCCAACCAAACTGATATATATCTTGAGGTAGCTAAAAGAATATCTGCTTATTAGTCAAAGATGATTCTTCCTGGAGGAAGACTGATCTAATGGGATCACACAGAGAACTTAATCAGATTGATTAGCAGGTAGAATCACAGAGCAAGAACAGAAACCTGGGGAAGAGATACCAGACTTGTTCCGGTTGGCTCCAGAAGGCAGAATTAGGGCCAATGAATTGAAATTTCAGAGTCAGATTTGTCATGCAGTGGTCAGGGTTCATAGCCAGAATGAGAAAACATTCCCAGTTCAAGGAAAGAAGACAAGGGGAGATAACCAAATACTTTTGTAGTTGTTCAAGAAGTCCATCTAGGCAAAATGGCAGTGTTGAGGTGACCTTTTAAACAAGGCTGCAAGCCCCTCTTATTGAAAGACAATGAATAGCTATTCCAACAATGAATGACCATCTGCTTTACCATCTCCTTGCATGTTATTTTTTGTTCAATAGTGATTGAGGACTTTCCACATTTCAAACAAAATCTAACAACCAAAAAGAAAAATAAAGCTCTAATTTAATTTTATTTTTGCTCAATGTTTTCCAATTCTTACCCCAAATCATTTTTTTCCTTTCACATTTGATTACAATTTAAAATCATTTAAGGATGAAATATTTTTATAATTTTTATACTACCCAAATTATTATTCTTGAAAGTTTCCTGAAGACCAAAGTCATTTTTGTATTTTCTTATATTGTGGATGAATTTGAAATTGAAGCCACTAGGTGGTGGGGAGATTATTCCTTCAAAATGTAAAATGACTGTGGTTCCTATTTTGTGCTCACACTAAGTTAGTACCCCAACTAGTGAGATGTTACTGCTCCTTTGAGATCAAGTGGCAGGGAATTGGAGGTAAGCCGTAAGTGAAATCATTACGGACATCAGTTTGACGCAGAAGAGAGGAGAATGAGGAGCATTCCTTCCTATCTTGGTGCCAAAAGAAGGAAAACTAAACTTGAAAAAATCAGAAATACCAATACCCTAGCTGCTGAAAATGCCTCCATGCAAATGGTGATGACCACTAAAATGTATGAAACAGTAGTGCATATGAAATGAATTGAAAATAATACTGTCCTTAGGTGTCAGTACTATAGCATAACAAAATCGGAAATAGATCTAGACAATTATAGACAAAATCTTTTCACTATTTTCTTGTTTGTGGCACCCTAAGCTTGAGGTTTCATAACAATGTATTGTTGACAAATGCAGGACAATTGTAAGAAATGACTTCATCCCTAAGCCTACATTAGATGAAATAAAAAACAAAATTGAAGAGTTACTAAATTCTTTTTTTTTTTTTGCAGGGCAATTGGGGTTAAGTGACTTACCCAAGGTCACATGGCTAGTTTTGTGTTAGGTGTCTGAGGCTGGATTTGAACTCAGGTGCTCCTGACTCCAGGGCCAGTGCTCTATTCATTGCACCATCTAGCCACCCTGAAGAGTTACTAAATTCTGAAGTCAAGGAATCTGAGGCAACTGGAAATCTTCACCTAACACAAACTCTAGCACTTTTATCTAAAACAAAATACTATTGTTTCTAAAAATATCTCAGATAATTTTGAAAAGGAGATGGTATATTTAGAGATTCAAAAATCCCTTTTCGAGTTTGATAGCATGAAGTGTGGGGAAAGTATTTTATTATTAATTAATATTGTTTGAACCTAGCTTTATGTGGCTAGAAGACTATCTAACCCCAAACCATAGGAGACCCTGCAGAGAAGCTAGACCTTGGGTACTATGAGGCATTAGCTAGTCATAGTGGGCAGATAGGTATCGATCAATTGATCTGTGGCTGTGGCATCTATTATACACACTTTCGTCTGCTCACACTTGGTGTTGTTCACTGAATCATATCCTTTGAAGTCAATATAGTAAGTTGTTGAAAAGGAAAACAAAAAAAGGCAAAAAGAGTTCAGGGATTCAGGCTTGTGGTTAAATCCTCATCTCTCTGGTACTCAGTCTCATCTATAAAATGTGGTGTGGACATGACCTCTGAGGTTACTTCTTGCTCTAAATGTGTGATTCTATGATTCTAAGACATATTTGTTACTGTTCACCCTAGCTCCTTCTGTCTTAACCCTTCTCCTCACACCCCCCAACACATAATCTAAAAATATTTATGCGAAAACAATATATTGACTAAGGATCATAAAAGATACACCAAAAAACAAACCTCAGGGGAATAAAAAGCAATTTATTATCAATTTGGTACTTATGGAACATAGTTTCCCAATGCAATATAACATTTCCATTGCCTTTATCATCACAACACTTTTGATTGAGTTTTGTACTCATAGCTCGTTTGTGTACTATATAAACAAACAAAACCAGCCTAAGTATGATTGGAAGTATTCAATGTCCATGTCAAAAACTGTTCTCTATTTAAAACATTCCATAAATACATTAATGCGGTAGCATGGCATAATGAATGGATTAAAGCTAGATTAATTAATGGATTTGGGAAGACCTGTACTCAAATTTGGCCTCAGATATTTACTAGCAGTATGATCCTGAGTAAGTCACTTAAACTTTTTTGGCCTTAGTGCTACATCAACAAAATGAAGTGATTGGGTTGGAGGGTATCTACAATCCAACTCTCAGTATATGATCCTATGACCATAAACTGTTAAGGACAATTGATACAAAATTAGATGTCATTGAAGAAGACAGTTGAAGTCTATTACGTTTCTGCTTTGCCTTAAAGCTATTCTGATCTCTCCTAAATACAACTAAGTATTGCTTTCACCCAAAAGAGGGAATTGGGATAAAACATCTTATTGGTCAGTTGGTATGCACAGATGACATCAGTTATACAGTTCCAACAAAAACTATGTTAAACAGCTACATCTAATGGAATTATTCCCTGACAATTTTTTAAAAATGTAATTTGATCTCAGTAAGTGTAAAATTCTTAATGTATACCAAGAAAAGATGGAGCCTGAAAACTTCAAGCTTGACTTCAGAGATCAAATGGAACCAGTGGATGAAGAAGAGCAAGATAGGCTCCAAATGGACAGATGACTTAGTAATAATAAGATTAAATCATAGAAAATTAGAGGAGTAAGGAAGGAATACCTTTTGTAACTATGATAAGGGAAAACTTCATGACCAAGCAAAGGAAAGAAAGGACCACAGCAGATAAAATGGACAATTTTGATTAAATAAAATTTTTAAAAAGTCCTACACAAATAAAACCAGTGATTTTAAAATTAAAAGGGAAATTGTTAACTGGAAAAAAAATCTCTGCAGAAAGTTTCTGATAAAGGCTGATATCCAAGACATATAATAAGGAATTCATTCAAATATGTGAGAATAAGAGCCATTCCCCAATAGATAAATGATCAAGGGATATGAATAAGTAGTTCTCAAAAAAATAAATCCAAGCTGTCAGTGAACAAATGAGGGGAAAGATGATCTAGATCCTACTAACTAGAAGAAATGAAAATCAAAATACCTCATAGGTTCTACCTCTACCTAACAGATAGTAAAAGATGACAAAAAAGGGAAATACTTGTTGGAGGGGCTATGGGGGACTGATGAAATGGTCCAATTAGCCTACATGGCAATTTGGAACTATACCCTAAAAATCAGTAAACTATGCATACATACCCTTTGATCCAGAAACACCAGTAGTAGACTTGTAGCCCAAATGAATCAAAGAAAGAGGAAATAAATTCTGTGCTAGACACAGAAAACAATCCTGAACTCAGGTTTTGGAATGTCACAAATGACTGATCAGGTACAGGTCAGAAGACATAGATATGTAGGATGTAGGATGCAGAATTGGGTCTATAATAGCAGATTGACTCCCTGTGCCTTGCTCTGCTCCCTGCAGAGACTCTTATCCCAGGTCCCAACAGCAAGAGCCAATATGTGCTGAGGCTGTCAATAGTTTGGTACAATAATGATCCTTCTCCTTGGGATTAATTTTGTTCCTTCAGATGTTATATGCTACATCAGAGGGTAGTACATGTGGGTGACAGCTGAAACAGGTTCTGCAGGACTTCCCCCATTCTTTTTTATTCTATAACCTTGTTTTTCTGGGTTTCCTTCCTAGCTTCAATCCTGCTTAACTGATTTCATTTGGTTAAATTCTTAATATGCCCACACTCCTCAGGGTACTCACCTATATACATCTGAGTTGGGGTTGCAGTAGGACCTGGTAAAACCTATCAATGAGATACGTACAAAAATATTTATATTTTAGGGTGTTTTTCTCTGCTCTAGCAAAGAACTGGAAACTAAGGGGGTGCCTATCATTTGGCTTAACATGTAGCATTATATTATGATGGGAGAAAAATACTAATAGTCTCTCCCCTGTACAAATGAGGATAAGTTTTCTCTAAAATATATTGAAACTACTGTTGTTCACTTGTGTCTGACTCTTTGTGACCCCATTTGGGCTTTTTCGGGGGGGGGGAGGAAGATACTGGAGTGGTTTGCCATTTCCTTCTTCAGTCCATTTTACAGATGAGGAAACTGAGGCAAACAGGGTTAAGTGACTTGCCCAGGGTCTCACAGCTAGTATCTGAGACCAGATTTGAACTCAGGAAGATGAGTCTTCCTGAGTCCAGGCCCAGTGCTCTATCCACTGTACCACCTAACTAATCCTCAAGATAAATGATTCAGTGGATTAAGGCTTGGGTCACTGTCATATCTGGTTTATAAAAACAACAACACAACACAAATTTTTCCCCATGCCCCCACTTCAGCTTGTGATCACAGTCCAGTGATATAAACTATTACGGAAGGCTGGGCTTAACTGAATCAGTGCCCTATGACTACGGCTTCTCTACTCTGAATGTCCTTCCCCTGCTATGGATAAGTCAACTTCCTGTTGTTCATTGTTAGATGGATTGTGAATGTCTTATTTTATTACAGTTTAGGGCCTAAGCTGTCAGGAGACCATCCTGAGTAAGGTTCAACCCACAAAAACAAATGAAAAGGACATTATTATGCCATAGAAAATGATGAAAGGGATGGTTTCAGAGAAACCTGGGAAGACTTCTATGAACTGATGCAATGTGAAGAAAACAGAACCAGGAGAACAATTTGTACAATAACAACAATACTGAATGATAAAAACTACATTATTATTATGTGCCTACTGTGTACCAAACAATGTGCTAGGGAAACATATACAAAGTCAGAAGCAGTTCCTGCCTTCAAGGAACTAACATTCTAATGTAAGAGATAATCCAGAAAATGGAGAATTCTGAGTGATGTCATGACCAACATGATTCCAGAGGGTTGATAACAATAGTCTAGGCATCTCCTGGTAGAGAAGTGATAGATTCTAAGTACTGAATGAGACATGCGTTTTTAGATGTTGCCGATGTGGGAATGGGCTTTGCTTTACCATGCATATTTGTTTTAAGTGTTTTATCTCTTTTTTTTTAAATGGGAGGGGGTCATAGAGCAAGGGGAAGTTTAACAGTAGGTTGTCTCCTCCCAGAAAAGGGGGAAAAAGGTCGTTGAAGCATTTTAAAAAGTGAATAGAAGATGTCACTTCTGATGCCAAGGTAGAGAGTGGAGAAAGGAACCCTCTGAGGGCCTCTCAAATTCCTTTCAAAACAACTGCCTCAGATTTGACCCAGGATCAGGGAAGCAGCTTTCCAGCCCAGCAGGAAAGGTCTGTTTCACTGGGGTAGGAGGGGAGTGAGGTTCAAGGGCAGCAGCAGCCAGCCTCAGCTGGGGACCTGCAGCAAGGCTCCAAGCCACCAGTGAGGCCCTGCCCTCCTGCAAGTCAGCAGCCCTGTATGCAAGCGAGCATTCTCTGTAGCACAGCAAGACCCCACCCCAGCCACCTCACCCCCAGCATAAGCCACCGACCCCATTTCTGACCAGTAGTGAAGCCCTGCCCCAGGACTGGTCAACATCAATACCCCACCCTTGCATGCTGCCAGCAGAGAGACCTTGTTTATATAGCAACCCAGCAGCAGGGTTGCACCCTGCTGGGGCAGAGTAGCACCAAGATTATTCCTCTAGGTAGCCCTTCTTAAATTACTCCCTTGGGGTCATGGCCCATAGTTTAAGAAGCCCTAAAAGGATTGCAAGTGGAAAAAGCTTAAGAAGCCCTGCTCTAGGTCCTGCTAGCGGAGAGGTTGTGTTTCCATAACAACCAAGCATCAGGGTCCCACTGATAGACAAAAATTTACTGAAGAAAATAACTTCCTAAAAATAGAATTGGCCAAATGGAAAAGAAAGCACAAAATCTCACTGAAGAAAAAATTACTTAAAAATTAGAATTTAGCAAGTGGAAGCTAATGACTTTATGAGACATCAAGGTATGATAAAACAAAATTTGAAAAGTTTTAAAAAAGAAGAAAATGTGAAATTTTTCAGTTGAAAAACAATTGATCTAGGCACAGGAGAGATAATATTAAAATTATTGGAATACCTGAAAGTCATGATTTAAAAAAAAAATTTTTTTTAAAGACCTGGACAACAACTTTCAAGAAATTTCAAAGAAAACCGCCCCAATACATTAGAACCAGAGAGCAAAATAGAAATTGAAAGAATCCATCAATCACTGTCTGAAAGAGATCCCAAAACAAAGACTCCCAGGAAGATCATAGCCACATTCCAGAGCTCACAGATCAAGGAGAAAGTACTGCAAGCTGCCAAAAAGAATCAGTTCTTTTGCATTACTCATTTAAAATAACTGGAGACAATATAAAATACTTGGGAATCTACCTGTAAAAATAAATTTAGGGTCTATATGAACACTATATGAACAACTATGAGACTCTTTTCATACAAATAAAGTCATATCTCAACAACTGCAAATATTAATTGTTCATGAGTAGGCTGAGCCAACATAATAAAAACAACAATTCTATCTAAATTAATCTACTCAGTGCCATACCAATCAAGCTATCAAAAAACTATTTTAGAGAGCAAGAAAAAATAATAAAATTCATCGGGAAGAACAAAAGCTCAAGGATATCAAGAGAATCAATGAAAAAAATGCAAAAGTAGATGATCTAGCTGTAACAAATCCCAAACTATATTATAAAGTGGTAATTATCAAAACAATCTGGAACTGGCTAAGAAATAGAGTGGAGGACCCATGGAATATATTAGGTACAAATTACAATATAGTAAATTACCATAGTAATCTATTTTTTTTATTTTTTGTTTATTTACTTTTAGTTTACAAGATTCAGTTCCAGAATCCCTTGAGTTTCAAATTTTCTCCCCTCCATCTTTCTGGCCCCCCCCACCCTCACCATGGTGGCATGCAATCAAGTATAGGATCTGCAAATACTTTCACACTGGATATTAGTCTGGTTGTATAGAAGGGCTGTAACCAATGGAGTGAACAACGGGGAAAAAGAAACAAATCCAAACATGGAAAAGAACGAGAGCATGTAGATTGCTTCAGTTTCCATTTAAACTCTGTTCTTT
Source organism: Pseudochirops cupreus (assembly GCA_028627135.1). NCBI lineage: Eukaryota > Metazoa > Chordata > Mammalia > Diprotodontia > Pseudocheiridae > Pseudochirops > Pseudochirops cupreus. The sequence goes on from CM053580.1 coordinate 49,178,671, forward strand.
CTAGATCTTTCTCTGAATGTAGACATCTCCTTCCATCCTGAGACTTGTAGAGTTGTCTTATAACTGTGCATTGCTGAGAAGAGTCCAGTTTATCAAGGTTGGTCGTCACACATACGATGTGTCTGTGATTGTGTACAAATTTTCCTGGTTCTGCTCTTCTCACTTAGCTTCAGTTTGTATAAGCTTCTCCAGGTGAATATGAAGACTGCCTCCTCCCCATTTCTTATAGCACAGTAGTGTTCCGTTACATTCATGTACCACAACTTGTTTAGCCATTTCTCAATTGATGGGCATCCCCTTAATTTCCAGTGTTTTGCCACCACAAAGAGAGCTACAATAAATATTTTTGCATATATGGGTTTTCCTCCCACTTCTATGATCTTTTTGGGGTACAACCCCAGAAATGGTATTACTGGGTCAAAGGGTATGCAATTATTTATAGCCCTTTGGGCATAGTTCCAGATTGCTCTCCAGAACAGTTATATCAGTTCACAGCTCCACCAGCAATGCGTTAGTGTTCCAATTTTTCCACATCCTCTCTAGCATTTGTCATTTTCCTGTTTTGTCATCTTAGCTAATCTGACTGGTGAGATGTGGTACCTCAAAGTTGTTTTGATTGGCATTTCTTGAATCAATAGTGATTTAGAGCATTTTTTCATATGCTTATAGATATCTTTAATTTCTGCCTCTGAAAATTGCTTGTTCATATCCTTGACCATTTGTCAATTAGGGAATGATTTGTATTCTTATAGATTTTACTTAATTCCCTGTATATTTTAGAAATAAGGCCTGTATCAGAGCCACTGGTTTTAAAAATTCTTTCCCAGTTTCCCACTTCCCTCTTAATCTTGGTTACATTGGCTTTATTTGTTCAGAAACTTTTCAATTTAATGTAATCAAGATTATCCATTTTGCATTTTATGATGCTCTCCAACTCTTCTTTGGTCATAAAGTCTTCCCTACTCCATAAATCTGACATGTAAACTATTCCTTCCTTCCCCAGATTACTTACAGTATCTGCCTTTATACTTAGATCGTGCATCCATTTAGACTTGATTTTGGTATATGGCATTAGATGATGGTCTATGCCCAGTTTCTGCCATACTATATTCCAGTTTTCCCAGAAGTTTTTGTCAGATAGTGAGTTCTTATCCCCAAAACTGGGTTATTTGGGCTTATCAAACAGTATATTACTATAATCATTGACTACTGTGTCTTTTGTACCCAGTCTATTCCATTGATCCACTACTCTATTCCTCAGCCAGTGTCAAGTAGTTTTGATGACTGCTGCTTTATAACACAGATTAAAATCTGGTACGGCTAGGCCACTTCCCCTAGCATTTCTTTTCATTAATTGCCTTGATATTCTGCACCTTTTGTTCTTCCAAATGAATTTTGTCACTATTTTTTTCTAGCTCTATAAAGTAATTTTTTGGTAGATCGATTGGTATGGAACTAAATATGTAATTTAATTCAGGTAAAATTGTCATTTTTATTATATCAGCTCGACCCAGCCATGAGCAATTGATGATTTTCCAGTTAGTTAGATCTGATTTTATTTGTGTGAAAAGTGTTTTATAGTTGTGTTCATATAGGTACTGGGTTCATAGTAACCTATTGTGTGATAAACCCAAAGATCCAAGCTTTTAGAATAAAAACTCATTATTTCACATAGTTCCTGTAACATAGTAGGTGCTTAATAAATGTTTATTGATTGATTGATAAATCAGAGTTCCTAAATATTTCTAAGTTGTTTATCTTTACAATATTCTTGCTATTATAACAAATTGTTTTCCTACTTCTGTTCACTTGACTTTGGGTCAATTCATACATGTCTTCCCAGATTTCTTTGAAGCCATCCCATCCCCTTCAACACTTCTTATAGCACAGTGGGGGCCATCTCCAGTCATCCTGATTCATAATTTGCCACTGGATCCAGATGGCTCTGGAGGAGAAAGTGAGGCTGGTGACCTTGCCCGCCCTTCCTCACTAAAATTCAATTCACTTTCAAGTCATGGCAACTGCTTCCTGATGTCATGGTACTTTTTGGGAACCAAGGACAAAAAACATAGCACAGTATTTACATTTATATACCACACCACACATATATACCATAATTTGTTTGATCATTCTCCAACTGATAGGGGCCCTCTCAGTTTCCAATTCTTTGCTACCATGAAAAGAACTCCTACACATATTTTGTACATATATGTCCTTTTCTCCTTTCTTTGATCTCTTTGAAACCCATACCCCATCAATGAAACACAAGACCCTTTACTTCAAGGCAGCTACTTGCCAGAAAAGAGGAGGATTGACAGATATTTTCAGAGCATGTGATATTTAGGTTAAAAAAAAATCTATAAAAATACTTTTAGAATAGCAAACCAAATTTATTTGATCAACTGTGTTACAGATGAAAAGATGAAGATAAATGCCATCAAATTTGTCTAATGGAAGCAAAAGTGTTTTTGTTTTTTTTTTTACCTGTAGATGGAGCCTACAAAACAGATAAGATCCAAGAGTGGAATCAAAAGGAGTGATAGCGCAAACTTAGCTAAACAAAAGTAAGCAAAACAAGACAAAAAACCTAAACAAATAAATAGCTGAGTTATTCAAATTTGTTTACAGAAATTGAGGAGTTTATGATGGCAATTCAGGATCACATTCTCACCACCAGAAATTATACAAGAATTATCCTTAGGGTTTCTTGACTTAGAGATCAATGTAGACTATTCCAGGAAGTGGAAGAAATGATGCAGTCCATCATGGCAGGCTGTAAGTATTCATCATCTATTGAATATCTGACATGACCTGGTGATTAGAACTATCCATCAGAAGGTTTCTGTCTTTCATATAGTATCATATGCCAAATCCCTAACTACAAATATGGATCTTGAAATATCTTGAAGAATTTAATCAATAAAAATAATCAGGGGGTTTATTGCAGGCCAAACTGTTGCCCCTAATCACTCAGATAAAACATTGATTCATAAAAAAACCGTAAGAATTATGTTTGAATAGTGGTTGCCATAGAAAAATACTCCTGAATTTTTAAGTTATATGGATTGAAAAACATTGAAAAGATAGAAAACTAGCAACAGAAATAAAACCTATGTAGGAACAGGATGAAGAACGACTCTTCGTGACCCTATTTGGGTTTTTCTCGGAAAAGACACTGGAGTGGTTTGCCATTTCCTTTACCAGCTCATTTTACATATAAGGAAATTGAAGCAAATGAGATTAAGTGACTTGCCCAGGGTCACACAGCTAGTAAGTGTCTAAAGCCAGATTTGAGCTGAGGTCTTCCTAACTCCAGGCCAGTTGCTCCATCCATAGTGCCACCTAGCTGCCCCAGAGCAGACTGAGGCTTTTCTCCAAGAAAGATGTCCTTTATTAGCAGGGGTATCTAATTTGGTAACAAAGGGGTCGGATGGTCTGCCTATATTTGCACCAAAGACATCGGATAAAGTACAGAGCATTACTATCCCATCTGCTACTGAAGTTGTCCTAAAGCTGCTTTCAGTGAGCTGACTGAAAACAATCTTACATCCAAATATTTTTACTTATTTATTAAAAAAAAAGTTATTTTGTCCACCTATGCAACCATAGAACAGTAAAAGAATAATTTCAGGATAACAACTTGTCTTGTTAGGACTGTTTCTATCTTCAATTCCATCCAAAATGATGAGAAAAACAAGATTGTTAATTATTTATATTATAATATATTTATGTGTTAGGGCACCTAGGTGGTGCAGTGGATAGAGCACTGGGCCTAGAGTCAGGAAGACTCATCTTCCTGAGTTCAGATCTGACCTCAGACACTTAATAGCTATGTTCCCCTGGGCAAGTCACTTAACCTTATTTGCCTCAGTCTCCTCATCTATAAAATGAACTGGAGAGGGAAATGACAAACCACTCCTATATCCCTGCCAAGAAAACCTAAATGGAGTCACAGAGAGTCAGATGTCACTGAAATGACTGAACAACAAGATCAAAAATATTTATATGTTAATAATCATAGCAACAACAAGCAAAATGTCATGGGAGTGGATAGAGTATTGGATTGAACAAACCTGGAATAAAATCCCACCTCTGAAATTTACTCACTTTGTCATCCTCAGTAAGTCATTTAACCAAATTTTATCCCTCCTTCCCTCCCACCTCTCCTGGCTCCCTGAGATGGGAAGCAATCAGATATAGGTTATACATGTACAATTATATAAAACATTTCCATATTAGTCATAAAAGGAAAAAAAATGAAAGAAAGTGAATGGAAAATAGCATGCTTCGGTCTGTATTCAATCCCTCTCAGTTCTTTCTCTGGAGGCAGATAGTGTGCTTGATCATTAGTCCTTTGAGATTGTCTTGCATCATTGTATTGCTGAGAACAGCTAAGCCATTCAGAATTCTTCATTGAACAATATTGCTGTTATTGTGTGCAACTTTTTTGTTCACTCCACTATGCATCAGTTGATGTAAGTCTTTCGAGGTTTTTCTGAAATCATCCTGCTTGTCATTTCTTATAGAACAATAATATTCCATTATAATTACATTAAACCACAGCTTGTTTAGCTATTCGCCAATTGATGGGCATCCCTTTGATTTCCAATTCTTAGCCACCACAAAAAGAGCTTCTATAAATATTTTTGAACAAATAAGTCCTTTTTCCTTTTTTATATGTCTTTGGGATATAGACCTAGCAGTGGTATTGCTGCACCAAAGGGTATGCACAGTTTTATAACCCTTTGGGTATAGTTCCAAATTGCTCTCCAGAATGGTTGGATCAGTTCACAACTCCACCAATAATGCATTAGTGTCCCAGTTTCCCACATCCTCTCCAACATCCAACATTTTCTTTTCTTTTTTTTTTGTCATATTAGCCAATCTGATAGGTGTAAGCTGGGTACCTTGGAGTTATTTTCATTTGCATTTCTCTAATCAATAGTGATTTGGAGCATTTTTTTCATATGACTGTAGATAGCTTTGATTTCTTTGTCTGAAAACTGCCTGTTCATATCCTTTGACCATTAATCAACTGAGTAATGACTTGTATTTTTATGAATGTGAATTTTTCAGAGTAAGCAAGAGGTAACTGTGAAAGATTTTGCTCATTAGGAAGATTAACCTGGCAATGATGTAGGACATAGATTAGAGCTTAGAGGTAGAGCTGGTTAGGTTAGGAGATCAGTACCACTCAGATGAGAGGGAATGATGACCTGGACCAGGGTAATAGCACCAAGGAATTGAAAAGATGAAGAAGAAGAAAGAGTAATGATGAAGATAGTATTGATAGGACTTGGAAACTAATGAAATTATAGTTCAAGAAGGAGAAGAAATTAAAGATGACTCATATTTGGAGCCTGAGTTAATGAGAGAATGGTGGTACCACTAATACAAATTGAGAAGTCAAGTGAAGAGGCAGATTTTAGGGGAAAGATGGACTTGATTTTGGATCTATTCAATTTAAAGTGCTTAAGGTACACTGAGGTAGAGATGTCTAGCTCCATATTTCCAGTTGTCCAGATCACAGGAAAAAAGGTTCAGACACTGAAACTAGAGGAGAAATTGGGAAAGAAAATAGAGCCCCAAGATCATATGGGAAAGGGAAGGAAATGGGGGGTGGCAATTAAGGACTGAAGCTGGTATCACCCTCAAACCTGAGCTATAAGTAGTTCTCGAGGGGAGAACCCTAGTCTGCTACTATTGTGGCCCACTACATGTGGCCATGATGCCTAGTGTCTTTTTGTCATGAATGTAAGTAACAGCCCATAAACTTGAAAGTTTGGTTAATCAGGTGAAGTTGCCCTCACAACTGTGTTGCCTGCCACAACTGTGCCTAATTAAATATATTTTTGGAGCTTAAGCTTATACTTAATTTTCAAAGAGTTAAAACTACTCCTTGTGATATTTGTCAGAGTGATTTGGTATCTATTATCTCATACATGTAACTAAGAATAATTACACCTTCCTTAAGTGGGATTTTTGTTGGTGCTATCTTGTCATGTCCATATTACCAAATAAGTCTTCAAATTAACTCATTTCTATTCCACATCATAATTTTATTAGGCTTTATAATTAATCTTTAACAATTTAACATATTCTCAGTGCCAAATCTGACTTTCCAATTGGGTTTTAACTCAACTCAATTTTAATTCCCTTCCTTTTACTAGCTTTAAAAAACTATAATAATAATTATTAAAGGATTTAAATGGCAAGGGGAAAATGACAGTGTTCAGGGGAAGGGAGTGAGCAAATTACTACTATGAGTGGTCCTTGTGCTTGGTTGCTTTAAAAATCAAAAGGCAATGGGACAGGTAAGTGGTGCAGTGGATAGTCCACCAGCCCTGGAGTGAGGAGGACCTGAGTTCAAAACTAGCCTCAGATATTTACTAGCTGTGGGCAAGTCCCTTGAACCTGACAGCTTAAAAAAAAAAAAAGCAATCTGTGAGATCACTTCTGTACTAGAAGCAAGAATGACTTGGTCTATGGGCCTTTAGCATCTAGGGCTGGATCCAGACACTGTGATGCCACCCCTGTTGGTGTAATAGAAAGAGCACTGAATCTGGAATGAAGTCATTTTGTCTCTGGGCCTCAGTTTCTCTCATGATAAAATGAAAAAAAATAGATTTAAATGATCTTGGTATAGTTCAAGATCACTGTGGAGGCGGGAATCTGGACTCAGATCCCATAGCTGATGCTTACAATCAGTTTGACACTTGACCTCCCTGTGCCTCAGTCACCCCATTTGTAAAACTAAAGGGTTAAACTAGATGGGCTCTAGAGCTTCCAGCTCTAAATATATAATATCTTAGGTGCCTTCCAACTCTAGGTGCTATAGACTGCTCCCTTAACCAGGCAAGTGTGCCTTCTATGAGATCAGAGTCCTAGGTGGGGAGATGGTGAAGAAGGCAATAAGGATCTCCATTTCAAGAGCACTCTAGCTTGAAAGTTAGAGCAGTCCTACTCTGTCCTTCATGACTCTAGTCTCCACATTGTCAGGCTTCTGGCTTGGGCGATGGTATGGGTCAGCTGGGATACCCAAATTGCAAGGGCAGGGATCAGACCAGTAATCTGAAAGGATCACAACAGTGAGCAGACATCATAAGATGCTCAGGCCCAAGATCAACAGATTTTAAAATTCTCAAAGGACAAAGCTTTGCACATATTAAAAATTTAGCAAATACTTCATTCATTCATCCCATCCTTTTGCTGACCAATGTAGTCTGGTGGTAGGCAATTAGGGAGGTCTTAGAAGGTTCCAAAGAGTTCTGTGGTTGCTAAAGGCCTAGATGCTAAAGGCCCACAGACCAAGTCATTCTTGCTTCTAATACAGAAGTGATCTCACAGATTGGTGTTTTTTTTTTGCAGTCAGGTTCAAGGGACTTGGCCAGTGTCATACATCTAGTAAATGTCTGAGGCTGGTTTTCAACTCAGGTCCTCCTCACTCCAGTGCTGGTGGACTATCTACTGCACCATTTACCTGCCCCATTGCCTTTTGATTTTAAAGCAACCCACCAGTGATAGAAGCTATAGCTTGGGGCAGGGATCTAGGAGAATTGGCAAAGACAAGGGAGTGCTTTAGCTCCAGAGGAATTAAGGAATGGGTTTGCCAAAGGCAAAGATTTGGACATAAAGAAATAAGATAGGCAACTAGATATTAGGGCGGAGATAGAAAATGGCAGCTTGTTTGTAGTATTTGAAGTGAAGCAACTGTTTGCAAGACCTAGAATACAATTTAGAGAAGCACCCAGCAGCAATAAAGACTTAATGATGCTTCACCTATGTTTTTTTTAAATTCATTTTTTAAAGGTTGGAGTGGCCTTCAGCTTTAAAATGACAGGATTAGATGATTTACCAGGTTATTGAATAAAATATTGTGTTATATCTAGTTTCCCTATAGATGGCAGCATTGAGCAATTCATGTTTTTGTAATTGGCTGGTCACTTGTCCTATGTATACATTTCACTTTTGTAAGCTACAGATTTAATTTGGAACATAATGGCTGGGGAAAATGTGTTTAATTGCTTGACAACACTGTAGTAAAATCTACAAAAGCATCTTATTTCCAGATCTGTAAAATACAGAGTAAATGTAGACTCCTATTTCCAGAATTTCTCTCTATCTCTGTCTCCCACTCTGCCTCTCTTCCTCTCCTTCCTCCCCCTCTTCTATCTATATATATACTTATCTGCCTACCAATAGAAAATGTAATGAATATTGAACTTAGATATTTATGTTGAACTTAACTGCTTTATTTTAAATGAAATGGTTATATAAATGTGCTGAAACCAAATGCTAAAATTTCAATTACTTCTAAGGTTAGCACTCATATATGAAATGTGCAAATTGAAAGAAATGGTTTCTTGTTTAGTAGCTTAAATAATCAATGATCAACCAATAACTCATTATGAAACACATTTACTAACATGTCTTTTGTTCAGATTAGGATATAGCAAAGCTACTTGTTTTATTATTATTATTATTATTAATGGCTTTAAAGATCGGCAAAATCTTGTTCTTGGTGTTTTTTAAAAAATTTGTCATTGAGGGAAACTGAGGCCCAGACACCACTCTTGTTACATTTATAGGGAAGACAGACTTTATTTAGATCATAGCTTAGAAAAATATGCATAGGCTATAGTGACTGGATCAGAGACAGAGCTAGAAGGAACTTTAAAAGGCAGGCATCTCATTTTATAGATGAGAACGTTGGAGTCCAACGAGATCAAGTAATTTACTAAGACTCGCCGATATAGAATGATTCCGAGGCAGGATTTGCACCTAGGTCCTCTTACTTCAAAGCCATTCCTCTTGCCACCACACTTTGTTTTGAATCAACTTCACATGACTGTGAGCTCAGAATACTTACAGATTAAATTAAACCCTCCATTTCCACTTCTGAGGAGAGAGATGCTGCATCTCCATGATCTTATTTTCATTACAGGAGGATTATCTAACTTTAAAAACAATACACAAAAAAGCTGGTCTGAATGATTGGTACTTTGGACATTCTAATCAGACCTAAAATTAGCGCTGCCTCCTTCCCCCCTCAATCTTACCTGGACTACATTATCATACTATTAAAAACACCCCTTTTATTCTCATTAGCAGGTGCGACAGGCGTTCATTGCAACTTGCCTAGATGAAGACTCTCCCAATAACCTTCCCTCCCCAATTCCACAATCTAGCAGTCCTGAGAATCTGTTCAACTGCAGTATTACTGCTGGTGTTGTGTGTGTGTGTTTCACCCTTTAACAAAATTCCTATTTATAGTCTTGCTGATGTGGGCACATGTGCCAGTGTTACCAAGCTGTGGCGGTGGCGTGTATGTGTGTGTGTGTGTGTGTGTGTGTGTGTGTGTGTGTGTGTGTGTGTGTGTGTGTGTGTGTGTGTCTGTTGCACGTTTCAGATTAATAGAGTTTAGATAAAACAGAGGGCTGGGAGAGGAGGGAAGGGGAGAGAAGAGGAAGGGAAAGAATACGAGTCACCAGATTTGAGCCGCCACACTACAGAGATTCACAGTTCCCCCAGTTTATAAATAACACACCACTGAATGGCGTCTACCTTTTTTTTAATTTTATTATTATTACTATGCATTCAACCTACCTTGGAACCCTCATCCTTTCTCCCCACCTCCCCACCCTGCGGTGTACTGAAGGACAAGCAATGCCACCAATCAGCAGGCTTCCCAAAGCAGAAGCCCCATGTGTTCAGGGAAGGCTTCCTACTTGCAGACTGGTTTTTGGGTTTGTTTTTTTTTTTAATCTCTCTCTCTCTTTCTCTCCCCCTCCTCTTTAGCTTTTGAGCATGCTCAGCTCCTCCGCTGGAGTCATAGTGGAGTTGCAGTGGGAAGCATCCCACATTTCAGGAAAGCTTGAGTGAGAGGAGGGACCAGTGCAGATCAATACTAGGGCTGGACCCTCAAAAAGACTGCAGGAGAGTGCAGTGACGGGTGGGGTGGGGTAGGAGGAACGACGACGAATCAGTCAGGCTTTGCTTTCCATTTTGCCCTTTATTAATGGGCATCATTTTTTCTCTCTGCTCCTTCAGGTGGACGTGGGTGGGCAGGGGCTACATTCTGTTTGTAGGTCAGCTTAAGGAAAAAAAAAATTCTGGGGCACGTTTACTTGTGATAAGGAAGAAGGTAAACACCTCGGAGAAGGTAAACAGCTACAACAGGGCTGTCTGGACAAGCACAGCTCCTGACCTCGGCTTACGACAGACAGTGGTAGTAATGAGTTTGTAATCATCCATAATCTTTCTTCCCATTTCCCCTGTGATTAAGGGCACACGTTTATTACATGGCTTCCTGGTGTTATGGTTGCGCAGCATCAGCGGCTGCAGGGCTGAATTCTTCCTTTGGCTATTCATTAACCGGACTATATACTAGGATTGAACTTTTCATGTTGGCCTAATTAAGTCCATGCTAACTGGCCTTTTAAAAAAAGAGACCCTCTCGCTGTAGTATGACCAATGAACGGCACATCAAACTTTCTTTGGAGACCCTCACCATCTGTGTCTGCCTATCATTTTGACTAGGAGGAGGGGAGAGGCAGAAATTGTATAAGACCCAAGGGAGGAAAGCAAGTAATTGTTATCCTCACCTGTTCCCCATACTCAGATCATAGGATCACAGATTAAGCTGGAGAGGATCATTTATTCCAAAGGTTCCTAACCTGGGATCTGAGAACTTGGTTTATAATTTTTTTGGGGGGAGAGATATCTATATTTTGATATAATTGGTTTCTTTTGCGATCTTGCGTATTTCATTTTTTTACATTTAATAACATTGTTCTGAGACTTCACCACACTGCCAAAGGGGTCCATGTTCTCCAAATTCACATCCAGTGCTCTTCGCACACCTACAAACCCACTGTGAAATGTCTGATATTACCGGACCACTTGTTATTGGCATACCTTTCCTCCCTCCCTTTTCCCGATCCTGAGTGAGACTGAGCTTTTTAAAGCGTCACCGCCAAAGCCCCCCCTCTTTGGTACTGCATGCACCATCCATACCCTTTCGCATTGCATCCGCCCGGGACCTGCATACAGAATAGGCTGCAGTAAGTCTCCTAAAAAACCGTGCCATTTTCAAAAAAACAACAAAACACACCGAAAACAAACAACCGCTTCCCATGACCGATCTGTGTCAATCTCCCTGAAAATCAAAGCCTCCTTTTAATATACCGAGAGTGTGTGAAGATCTGCATAGATAATAATAGCTCACATTTACATAGCGCTTTACTATATGCCTGCCACTGAGCTAAGTGTCTTACGGTTATTACCTCATTTGAGATAAAAGATGTACGTAAGAGAGCAACCTGTCAGTCACTCAATAAACATGAATGAAGCACCTACTATGTGCCTGACACCGTGCTTAGTGCTTCACAGGTATCGCATTTGAGATGAGACGGAACTGTCAGTCACTCACCCAAAAAATATGAATAAAGCCCGTACTATGTGCCTGACATGGTGCTAAGTGCTTTACTGGTAGGATGTCATTTGAGATAAGAGACTGGACTGTTTAATAAACATTTATGAAGCACCTACTGTGTGCCAGATTCGAGGAGAAACAGGCTAACAACTGTCTCCAGCTCCCCTGTTCTCGGTGGGGAGTCTAGTCCTCGTTTCCCCCCCAATTTTCCAGCCCTCGTTCCCCGGCAGCTGGGGGCCTGCGGTGGCTGCGGATGCACCTCCGCCCCACGACAGGACCACTCCCCTCCTCTCGGCCTCCTTCTAGGTCAAAGCTGAAATAAACAAACAAGCCGGGCCGGAGCCGGGCATGCTCAGTTGGGCCAGGGCAGGTTTGGTTCGGCGAAGTCAGAGGCGTTATTTTGCGTGTGCGTGTGTGTGCCTGGGTGTGCACTCCCGGGCTGAGCCGCCGCTCCGGGGCGCTGCCTGAGCGCAGCGCGGGGAGGGGGGAGGAGCAGGGGAGGGGGAGGAGACGGGGAGAAGGAGGGCGGGCGCGGGTCGGATCGGAATGTAGCAACCTCGGCTGGAGCCTCTCGGCGGCGGCGGAGGCGGCGGTGGCAGCTCCCTCCGTCACGTGTCGCGGTCCTGGGAGGGAGACGCGGCGGCGGCAGAGTCAGGGGGGCCCCAGCGCAGGCGGGCCCCGACGCTTGTTTGGGTTCTGCAACTCTCCGAGGAGGAGGAGGAGGAAGGAAGAGGGAGGAGGGACTGCCCCGGCTCCTCCCTCCAGGGGAGAAGGAGACTCTGCCTAGGACTCCTGTCCCCAGGCTCCCCCAGCTCCCCGCCAGGCTTCGAGGGCTGATTCCCAGCCTCCGGCCCGGCCCGGTCCGGCTGCCTCTCGCGTGCAGATGGCCCTTTCTCCTCGAGTGCATGGGGCTGGCCCCGGGAGCCCGCGCGGACGGCGGCAGCCCCGCGGCCGGCCCTGAGATCCGATCCCGGTATTTCTGGGGAGAGGAGGAGGAGTGGGGGGTGGGGCCGCTGGTGGTGAGGCTCCGGCTGCTGCTGGTGGCGGCGGTGGGAGGGTGAGGGTGGGAGGAGAAGGAGGAGAAGAAGGAAGAGGAGGGGGAAAGGGAGGAGGAGGAGGAGGGAGAGCCCTGTGCAACGTTGGGACTTGGCAACACGCCTCCCCCGGCCCAAGGATATTTAATTTGCCTCGGGAATCGCGGCTTCCAGTGGAGGACTCAGAAACCGGAGGAGTGTGTGCAGGAGAGGGAGAGACCGAGAGAAAAGGGGAGACCGAGAGAAAGGGGAAAAGCAGGGACCCCCCTCTCCTTTCCAGCCCCCCAGCTCCTCCTCCCTGTGCAGGAATCCAGCCCATGCAATGAAAGATGCATCTTTGCTTCTTCCCAGCGGCGGCTGACAGGAGACTTTGCTCTCTATGGATTGGGACTGGCCTCGTCCAGGACTGATTTTCACCACCAAGGGCATGAAACACCCATAAACTCTCTCGCTGGGGATCTTGACTTCTCCAGCAGCTGCTTTTCTTCTGAGGTCCAGAGGGGGAGAAGAATCAAAAAGAGATTTGGATCAAGGACAAGGGGGAGGTTGTATTTTTTTAATACCGTTCCCCCCCTCTCCTCGGGTGACTTGTTTGCATGTGCTGTGTTTGGGGGAGGTGCCTGCTCTCCCACCCACCCGCTTGTATTTCTGCCCATCCCTCGTTCCTTGCTTGGTGGCTGGGGCACCAGCAGCAGCGGCAGCGGTAGCATGGCGAGCCCACCGGAGGGGGACGGCTGCTTCTCCGACGTGCGGAAGGTGGGCTACCTCCGCAAACCCAAGAGCATGCACAAACGCTTCTTCGTACTGCGGGCGGCCAGTGAGGCCGGGGGTCCAGCCCGCCTGGAGTACTATGAGAATGAAAAGAAGTGGAGGCACAAATCTGGTGCCCCCAAGCGCTCTATCCCGCTGGAGAGCTGTTTCAACATCAACAAGCGGGCTGACTCCAAAAACAAACACCTGGTAGCCCTGTACACCCGGGATGAGCATTTTGCCATTGCCGCGGACAGCGAGTCTGAGCAGGAGAGCTGGTACCAGGCGCTCCTGCAGCTCCACAACCGGGCTAAGGGGCATCACTTGCACCATTCCCACCACGAGGCTGCAGCTTTTGGAGTGGGAGGAGGAGGAGGGAGCTGCAGTGGCAGCTCCGGCCTGGGAGAAGGGGGTGAGGACAGTAGCTACGGTGAAATGGCCCCAGGACCAGCTTTCAAGGAGGTTTGGCAAGTGATCCTAAAGCCTAAGGGCTTGGGACAGACAAAGAACCTGATTGGCATCTACCGGCTCTGCCTGACCAGTAAGACGATCAGCTTTGTGAAGCTGAACTCAGAGGCAGCAGCAGTGGTCCTCCAATTGATGAACATTCGCAGGTGTGGTCACTCGGAAAACTTCTTTTTTATTGAGGTGGGGCGCTCTGCAGTGACTGGGCCTGGGGAGTTCTGGATGCAAGTGGATGACTCCGTGGTTGCACAGAATATGCACGAGACTATCCTGGAAGCCATGAGGGCCATGAGTGAGGAGTTCCGTCCTCGCAGCAAGAGCCAGTCCTCCTCCAACTGCTCCAACCCCATCAGTGTACCTCTGCGCAGGCATCACCTCAATAACCCACCCCCCAGCCAAGTGGGGCTCACTCGGAGATCCCGCACTGAGAGTGTCACGGCTACATCCCCGGCCAGTGTAGTAGGTGGGAAGCCGTGTTCTTTCCGTGTCCGGGCCTCCAGTGATGGAGAAGGCACCATGTCCCGACCAGCTTCAGTGGATGGGAGTCCTGTGAGTCCCAGTACCAACCGGACCCATTCTCACCGGCATCGGGGCAGCTCCCGGTTGCACCCACCCCTCAACCACAGCCGTTCCATCCCAATGCCCTCCTCCCGATGTTCCCCTTCAGCCACGAGTCCAGTCAGCTTGTCCTCTAGCAGCACCAGTGGCCACGGGTCAACCTCAGACTGCCTCTTCCCTAGGAGGTCTAGTGCATCAGTGTCTGGCTCACCCAGTGATGGGGGCTTCATCTCTTCGGATGAGTATGGCTCTAGCCCTTGTGACTTCCGAAGTTCCTTCCGCAGTGTCACCCCAGATTCCCTGGGTCATACTCCACCAGCTAGGAGTGAAGAAGAGCTGAGCAACTATATCTGCATGGGAGGCAAAACCACGCCTAACCTGACAGCCCCCAATGGCCACTATAACCTGCCCAGAAGTGGCAATGGGCACCGGTATACCCCGGGAGCTGGCCCAAGTCCTGCTACAGTGGGAGATGAGGCGGCCACTGCTGCGGAGCTGGAGAAGAGTTTCCGCAAGAGAACTCACTCAGCAGGTACTTCTCCTACCATTTCCCACCAGAAAACACCTTCACAGTCCTCAGTAGCATCCATTGAGGAGTACACAGAGATGATGCCTTCCTACCCGCCCTGTTCAGCAGCTGGCAGTGGGAACCGGGTGCAAGCCTACCGGCATTCAGCCTTTGTGCCCACGCATTCCTATCCTGAGGAGTGTCTGGAGATTCATCCATTAGAGGAGCGAGGTGGCCACCATCACCGGGGGGATGCTCCGGTTCTACACACAGATGACGGCTACATGCCCATGTCTCCTGGGGTGGCCCCCGTACCCAGTGGCCGAAAGAGTGGTGGGGATTACATGCCCATGAGCCCCAAGAGCGTGTCTGCCCCACAGCAGATCATTAACCCCAGCCGGCGTCATTCCCAGAGGGTAGACCCCAATGGGTACATGATGATGTCCCCAAGCGGCAGCTGTTCCCCAGACAGTGCAGGGGGATCTGGCAGCAGCAATGTCGCCACTTCTGGCAACAGCTATGGCAAGTTATGGACAAATGGGGTTGGTGGCCACCATCACCATCACCATGTTCATCCCAAGCTCTCTGTGGAGAGCAATGATGGGAAGCTACCTTGCAGTAGCGATTATATCAACATGTCCCCAGCTGGGGACTCTGCTACCAGCAGTCCCTCTGACTGCTACTATGGCCCAGATGATCCACAAAACAAGGCCATCTACTCCTACTACTCTTTGCCAAGATCCTTCAAACACACGCAGCAGCAGCAGCAGCAGCAGCAGCAACAACAGCAGCAGCAGCAACAGCAGCAGCAGCAGCAACAGCAGCAGCAGCAGCAGCTGCGTCGAGGGGAGCCTGAAGATGGTGCCAGGCTTCATCACCTGCGCCTCTCGGTCAGCTCCGGCCGCCTCCTCTATGGCACAGCTGCAGAGGACTCGTCCTCTTCTGCTAGCAGTGACAGCCTGGGAGGAGGTGCCCAGGAAGGGGCACACAGCCATCACCACCATCAGCCCCTGCAGCAGCACCTGCCCCGGAAAGTGGATATGGTTGCACAGACCAAGAACCGCCTAACTAGGCCCACGAGGCTGTCTCTGGATGGCCCCAAGGCCAGTACCTTACCTAGAGCCCGGGAGCAGCTTCCTCCAGAGCCCAAGAGCCCAGGAGAATACGTGAATATTGAGTTTGTTGGTGACCAGACAGGCTACTCCCATGGCTCGGCTATCTCTCTCTGCTCTCCCACAGTCAGGTGCCCATCCCAGCGACAGCCAGCCCCCAGAGAAGACGAGACTGGCTCTGAGGAATATATGAACATGGACTTGAGGCCTCCCCGGAGGCCTGCCTGTCAAGAAAGCTTTGTGGCAAAGCCTGGAAGAGCGTGCCCCCTGCCCACCGGGGTGGGTGGTGTGTGTAGGCCCAGCCGAGTGGTGCCAAACAGCCAGGATTACGTGACCATGCAGGTGGGTGGGCCCTGTCCAGGCTGTGCAGATGCCTCCCTCAGCTATGTGGTTATGCAAACAAGCAGGGCTTCAGAAGAGTCCAGTGTCCCAGCGGCTGCAGCTGCTGCCCCTTCCCCTTCTTTTACAGCCACCTCCCCTTCTCTCCCCCAGCACCAAGGACAGGCAGAGCTGGCTAGCCGCCCATCCCTGTTAGGAGGTCCAAAGGGACCTGGAGGGATTAGCGCCTTTACCCGGGTGAACCTGAGTCCCAGCCGCAACCAGAGTGCCAAAGTGATCCGGGCTGACCCCCAAGGGTGCCGGAGGCGGCACAGCTCAGAGACCTTTTCCTCCACTCCTAGTGCTTCCCGGGGCAGTAATGTTGCAGTGCCCTTTGGGGCCACTGGCGCAGGTGGCTCTGGGGCCAATGGCAGCAGTGAAGATGTTAAACGCCACAGTTCTGCCTCCTTTGAAAATGTCTGGCTAAAGCCTGGGGATCTAGGGGGCCCACCCAGCAGGAAGGAGACATCCCAAACGAGTGGGGGTGCAGCAGGTTTAGAGAATGGACTCAACTATATCGACCTGGATTTGGTCAAGGATTTTAATCACCGGCCCCAGGAGTGTCCCTCTCTGCTGCAGCCTCCTCATCAGCCGCGTGGCAGTGGTGCAGCCGGTGGTAACAGCTGCTCCAGTGAGGATCTAAGCGCCTATGCTAGCATTAACTTTCAGAAGCAGCCTGAGGATCTTCCATAGCTCCTCCTGAAAAATCACAGCAGGTGAGTTCCCCAGTGAGAAAGGCCAGCTGCAGAAACTTGTCCCCCATTGCTGACTCCCTCCTTCCCTCTCTGTCTTCCTTCCCCCTTCCCCACCTTGCAGCGCCTGGCCAGGGATCAGAGGGACACACACACATACACACACACACACACACACACTCTCATCACCCAGTGATCTACAGGCAAAGCTTGGCACCTAGCAGAGTTCGAAACCGCATTAGAAAAACCACTGTCATTGTCTTGTCAGGAGAATAGGTAAGGCACACACTTAAGTATTACTGGCCACCATGACACAAACAGGTTTCTAGATCTATAGAAGTCTATGCAAATATATAGCATATGTGTGAATATGTATGTACATGTGTATGCACGTGGATATATATACATACTATTTCCAAGGCTTGTGTAAGAGAAAGAAGCCTAGTTTGTTCTTGTTAGTAATTGCAACAGTATTTAAGAACAAAACCAAAACAAAACAAATCAATAAACTGGCCCCCAGGGTTGGGGTGGTTAGGGTGGGAATCTTGCTACAAGATAATATACTTGAGTTTTAAAGAAGTGGCTAACACTCCTTCTGAGGTTGGTTTAACTCAAATTCAAGGTCGCCTTGTCAACTTGGGACTTTGGGTCTGTTATTTCAGAAAGCTAAGGCACCATAAACAGAAATGGGAAGCCATATTCAAAATGCCTTTAAAAGATTTCGTCACTGAATTCTAATCTTGTTGTTTTAAAAAAATATTAAGAATGAAGTAATAATGGGTAAAGAAATAAGATCTTTCTTTGCTCCTGAATCAATAGTCAGACAACATTATTCACACGTAGACACATCATCTCTTAGGCATGACTGTTTTTCAGACAGGATATGCAGTAATCCTCTGTATGCAACTGGGACCCATTATTAGTGAAGAGTTATGGAGGTTCATTACAGTGTGTCTGTATTACAGTAGTCTGCTTTTGGAAATGTCTGTGCTGAGACTGAAATATCTATTGGGGGCTACTGTCCGGTTTATTTAAAATTACTTAAGCTATTTCTGTTTGTGATGTTTAAAAGGAATTGGGTTTTTTTTAAAAATAAAGAGCATGAATGAACTATATTAATTCCATCTTCTGTGTAATTCCATTTGCTGTTGATTTCTAAGCTTGAGAATGGACGTTCAGTACTAAATGTTTGGGCTAAGGTGGTGTTGAGGATGAACATAGTTGCTGTTGACTCCCCTTTCCTTCCATGTAGCATGTTGCCTGACTGGTGGTCATAGCCATGGATTGAACTGTGGAGTACTTTTGTACATAATGTGATGAGTTGGCTACTAAGAAGTTTCCACCATTTGGAAACAATTTATTCTAGTGAACTAGGTATCTTGTGAGTCTTTCTTTTATTCCTGTCTCTAAGATGAGCTTTTTTTTTTTCTTTTAAGTGTTTGCTTTCTTAAGTGTGTGTGTTCATTCATAAAATGTTGATTTTTCTGCTGACCTTTCAGGCAAGTCAGTTAATTTCTATAGGGACAATTTTCTTGATTCCAGTAGCTTTATATATTTGACTCACATCAATTATTGTTTTGCCTGAGGTATATGAGAACATACCGACAGAAAGGTGATGACATCAAATCAAGTTTAGCTTCTAGGACGCATCAGCAGAATGATGCTTACTTGTTTATCTTTAGTGTGTCTACTTGACCCAGATGGGCAATGGTGTGTTGGGTGTAAATATTTGGAATTAAATTTATCAATGAAGAACTGCCTTGTTTCTTTGAAATTAGATTCCTTGGAGTATGAATCACTGGTATAGTAGACAGAAGTTAAAAAAAATGTTGTTTCATCATATTTATTCATAGCTGGTCCATAATTGAGCCAAAAAAGTGAGCAAGAAGATCTTTAGTAATAGTCTTCCCAAAGAGAAATGTGTTCACCTCAGGTGGAAAGGATTAGCTCAAGTAGATTCATTCATAAAAATATTGCTGTTTTGCCATAAGTTTCCAGTTCAAGGCAAGTCTGTTAATTTCTGTTGTGACCTTTCCTTCCCAGCGGAGGAGATATTCTTGTTAAAATTGGCATTCATGTCTTTTCAGGAAAAATAATACTCTGGGATAATCAAATCCTAAGAATCACAGAATAAGGAATGTGTGTGTGTGTGTGTGGGGGGGGAAATTCCTCAGTATTTATTAGTGAGATGGAAATGTGGGGCATATGCCTCTGTATGGATTGGGCAATGTAGAGACTGGGGTGGGTAGTGGGCTATCAAAACAAAATTGGGGCACGTTTTCTTCAGTAATGCCTGCTTTAGGCCTGTTTTCACTTGTTCACTTAAGAGATATTTTGCTTGTCATGATACAGACAGACATCAGTCATATCAATCTTTGGCCAGACTGCAGCTCATAGAGCTAAGTTTTGCATTTGTGAAAAACCCCTGTAACTTCTGGGCATTTATTTTTTCACTCAGGTGGGGCTTTAGGTAGGATGTAGGGCAATGTGGAGCTGAGGGAGGCCTAAGGTGCTAGTTAGCTATTTCTTTCTGTTTTATTTCCTCTTTCATTCTGCTTCACTTTTGAATTTCTCGCTTTCTCTCTTTCCTTCTCACTTCCACTGTCCCTCCAAACCTCCTTCTTCCCTCCCTCTCCCCTTACCTCTGGTTTCCATGCTTGGTTTCCCCTTCCTAGACTCCCCACTTCTTTGATTCATTTCAGCAAATAAGATTAAGTACTTGGTAACTCCCTAGGCATAGGGGGTGCCAAAACAAAAAAAAAGAAAAACGTTTCCTGCCCTCAGAGAGGTTACAGGCAATCTAGTAGAGAGCTAGAGACGGCTCGGATTAATACCATTTAGACTATGACAGATGTTTAAGACAGGTCGGAGAGAACCAGAGACTGGGAGAGGAAGGATCACTTCTGGTTTTAGGAAAGGGGGTGTGTGGCTTACACCCCAGTCTCCAGGCCTTTGTGTAGCGTTGACCCCCACCCACCAGACTTCCCGGGCGGTTGTTGGTCCTAGCTGATCACCCTCTGCTTCCTGCGGGAGGAGGAGTTGGGAGCTCAGCTGGGCGGGGAAAGAGGAATGGGCGTGGATTGGAGTGGAGGAAAACAGAAAATCAGGGGAACCGGGAAATCTGTGTTTTGGGGGTTAGACCTGGGGATTCCGCTAGCCTTTGCATTGAGTTGGCCGTGGCTAGCTGGCCAACTCTGACTCTGAGCCTTTTTTTATTTTGGAAAGAGTGGCCAGACCCTAGTAGGACTCTCGGCCCCCCAACCCCGTCCCCACCCCACCCTACCCTCTACCTCCATTTGCGGGGAAAGCCACGTGGATTCTTGTTTTGTCCTCTCCCTTTTTCCTTTTTGTTCTTTGTTTTGGCTTAGGGCGCTACCTTTTATTCCTTTCTGCTCTAAGGTGCTATTTCGTATGCCCACGACTTTTCCTGGGGGATCTTCCCCCACACCCCGCCTTCTTGCTCTCCTCCCTTTCTAGTCATTCCCAGCTTTAGTGTTCACCCCAATCCTCAGGGCACCCCAAACGTCTCCCCCCCGTTTTAGGGCACCCTGCCTGTCTTGCTACCTAGCTTGGCTTTTCTGCCGGGAGCCTGGCCACCTTTCAGGGTGGTGGGTGTAGCAGGGACGACCCCTGGGGCCAGGCTGGAGGGATGGGGAGGTGGGGATGCCTGGGGGGGTGGCAGGGAGCTCATTGTGGCTCGGCGGGCACAGTGGCCCTGGCGTCTGGCACAGGCTGTGAAGGCTGGCAGGGGCGGGGCAAGGACTGGCAGTGGTGACTTGAGGTGGGGAGGGGGCTGCGGGGGCGGAGGCGGGGCTGCAGCTGGGGTTCTGCTGCTGCCTTTCCTCCGGCTTTGGCCAGCCCAGGCTCCTTCCCCAGGGGGGCCCCCCAGTGGCCTCGGCGCCTGGCCAGGCGGTGCCAGTCTGCATCCAGCTAGCATGCTGATTTAAATATTGAGCTCCCTCTTCTTTCTCCCGCCGCCCCCTTTTTACAAGCCCTGTCTTATTTTTGCCTCTACACCAGGTTGTGACCTCGGGAAGGAGAACAGATCAGACCAGCCCGATGGTAGGCTGGAAGCGAACCTTTTTGTTTTAAGTAAAGAACCTCGCCCTCCCCAAATGTCCCCCTCCCTTTTTTTGTTCGGTATCCTCAGCGGCCAGTACAGTTACTGGCACGTAGTAGGCCCTTTACAAATGCTTCTTGTTGTCTAGTAGGCACTTAAATCCTTGTTGTTATTGATCAGTGCCTGGACTATTTTAACCAGTTTCATCTTTTACTCTGGGCAATGATTTCCTCCTTTTCCCTTGCTTGGAGGTCTCCTAACTCCAGGTGCTGGGGAAATTACATCCAGGGCTGGGCTGGGCTGGCACTTTCCAAGGGAATCTTGGGTTTAAATCTCACTCATGAAAAGGAGGAACTGCAATAAGAAAAATGCAGATACAGTAATTTGGTCCTTTTGTGACATTTTGCTATAGTGACTCACACTTTAGAAAGCAAGCATCTAATTCCAAAAGTTAAAAAAAATCCTAACCAGTAAACTGTATGAATTCAGGGAACTTAAGGGGTAATAGATAGGGGTTCGGTACTGACAGAAGTAGAAAATAAAGCTTTAATATTTTTTTAGGACATTATAAAATTTAGATCAGTCTAACATACTTTGAAGTGAATAATATAAGACAAGAGAATCCAGTTTTGAAAGTTGGTTACTTTGTATTGCGTATCCACCTCAATTGCATATATAATGTGAAATATGGGCGCAAGTTACATATGTATATAAATTATATATCTAATGTGGAATTAGACTTGCCATCTTTATATATGTTCATCACTGTTCTGTTCTGAATTTCTCCTCTCTCAAAAAAAAGAATGAAAAGAGGGGGATGGTGGGAAGAAACACCTTTCCTCTGGACTGACTTACATGACTTTTGTTCTCTTACTGGCTTCAACCAGCTCAGCCCAAAGTTCTCTTCCTGCACTGAATCATATGTCCTGAAGGCAGTGCTTTTCCTTAGGTGCTGATTGAAACATCACAAGGGAACAGTGTATGATTTGGCATGCTATATATAAAAAAAGATGTTTTGTCCTAGAGCAACTTCCAAGCAGAATGTGAAGTTCTTCAAAAGACTTCAAAATAACATTAACAAGAGTTCAAATCACTCTCAAAGTACCGCTCTGAGCCTGTTTAGACTAATTCTTAAGGCTTAAAAATAAAATCCATAAACTGACAATTCTGTAACTTCTCACCCCTCCTCCTCCAAAACTGTTTTTTAATATTACATTCTACTTTTGGATGAATAATTTGGAACTCTTGCCACTGTTATTGTCCAAAGAATAAATAAATGCTGTCCATGGTATTGACTTTAAAAGCCAGGACTTGAAATTACCGGTTGGTTTTTCTCTTTGTAGATCAATCCTCTTAGGCAAGTCATAGAATAAAACTCCTGCTCTCAGGAGGCAACTACTTACATTCCTTTACTGGGCCAGATTTAAAGACATATGTATGTATAAAAGATATTATGTGTTTGTGGTTTGGGTTGTCCTAGTCCATGGACATCAGAAAGTTCTTAGTATAGCCAGTTACAGGTTTTTGGGGTACGGATACTTTATTACCCAGTCATGGACCCTGAAGGAACATACTCAGCATGATTCCAAGTTGCCCCCAGTAGGCTAGGGAATATTTAGGTACCTTTCATGTTTGGAAAGACATTGTGCAGTTTCCACCAGGTAAACTTTTGGACTGGCCTGACCTTCACTGACCCTGATATGACTAGACTGGACTGCCTGAGAACTCTCCAGACTGAATTGGACCCTTTTATTCTGTCCACCAGAGAAGCCATCTAGTCTGCTAGTCATGGGGCTGTTGTTGGTGCCTTGGATGGGGCCATGTAGAATGTGCCACGTTCCAACTATTATACAGCCATGAATGTACTTTATCGTGAGCGATCCTTGTTTGGCTTATTCTTGCACTGTCCTTGAGTCCACAAGATTTTAGCTAGACATTTAGGCGAGAAGAAAGCATCTGAAAAGCACATTTAAAAGGGGAAGAAGAGCTTTGCTTTTGCGTTTATATTGTTCAGCTGTGTCTGACTCTCTGTAACCTCTTTTGGAGTTTTCTTGGCAAAGATAGCAGAATGGTTTGCCATTTCCTTCTATAGCTTATTTGACAGATAAGGAAACTGAGGCAAACAGTTAAGTGACTTGGCCAAGGTCACACAGCTGGTTAGTGTCTGAAGGCTGAATCTGAGCTCAGGTATTCCTGATGCTCTATCTAGTGTACCACCAAGCTCCCTTTACAGCGCTTTTCCACTTTTACATCTGAATGATTTGGTGAATTGATAGGCAGGCAGCATTAGAACCTGGAAGAACTGGATTCCCACCTTTGACACATGCTTGCGGTGTGACCTTGGGTTGTTCTTCATGCTTGAAAGAGGACCCAAATGACCTCACTATGTTAGGGTCAAGGTACAGTGTGTCCGACCATGACTGATCAGACCAATTTGAGCTAAGAAGCTCTACCACAGGTTGAGCTCAAATTGTCAAATGTCTATATGGGCAAATTCCTGTGAATTGCAGAAAAGATATGTAGAGTTAGTAGAGGGAATTTTCTCATTCAGAAGTTCCTGATATTGGTTAAATTATGGGTCCAAGTCCCTATCTCTATTGTGAGATCCTATGGTTTGATTTTTCCTGTTTAGGTATATGTAAAAGATTTAAACATTTCTTGTGACAGTAAAATTAGTTTGGTTTCAAATTTTCTTCCGCAGGTTTTCAGAGCATTTTATGTTGGATTATGTATGCCGTTTCCAGTTTTCTCCTGAGGATTAAGTTTTTGCTGTATTCTGGAACTCTAAGCTTTCTCTACTTACTACCTTGCAGATTTCATAAATCGTTAGAATAGTCCATTGACTTTTTTCATTCATTGCTTCATTGATTTAGCCTTTTCCAATCCTTCTCTAACCATGGTGATAATCAGATAAATTTCTTAGCTCTATAATATATATGTTACCTTTTCAGCTTTAATGGTAATTCAGTATAATGGCACTCTCAACAATCTGAAAAAGTGTCACTGTCCTCCTCACCATTCCTGTCTGCTCTTCAGGAAGTGAAATATTGTTTGAGGTAGTGGTTTATCTTTCTGCTTTATAGGATTTTGGGCAATTGCATTCAAAAGAGGCATTCTCTTACAATAACTACTAGAGGTCAGTGATTTCTATAAATGGTCTCATGAAGAAATAAAGTTATTAAATTGTTTTTTGATAAAGATATTTTGTTTTTTGAAATAACGAGTATCATCCTTCTTCTAGTTATATAAACTAAAGTTTCAGTGTGTTTTGATTCATAGATATGCCCATTTTAAGAAACAGTCCCTAGTAACCTTATTTTTTCCATTATATATTCAGATAAACTATGAAGGAGAAAGCACTTTGATTTATTTTTATTGATTTCTATTTAATATTGGGCAGTGGATAATGCACCAGGCCTGGAGTCAGGGAGACCTGTTCAAATTCAGCCTAGACACTTACTAGCTGTGTGACCCTAGGCAAGTCACTTGACTCTACCTCTGTTTCCTCATCTGTCAGATGAATTGGAGAAGGAAATGGCAAACCGCTCCAGTATCTGCCAAGAAAACCCCCAAATGGTGTCACAAAGAGTCAGACATAACTGAACAACAACAATTTTAATATTATTAAAATCTCTACTAATAAGGCAGCATGAAACTGGCTATGGAGTCCCAAAGACCCAGGTTCAAATCCCTCAAATACTGGCATATATAAATAGCTATATGGCCATACCAAGACAATTAATTTCTCAGTCCTAGAGGCAAGATTATAGTTTACAAATGAGTTATCAGTCTATTTTGATGGATATGCTTACTACAGCAGGAGATTCCTAAATAAGTGAAATCATAGTTTAGGAAAATGATACAGGACTATTTTTGTAGGTCAAAGAAAAGTAGGCTTGTTATAGCTGCCACTTCTTTGCTTTTCCTTTCTCCCGTAGAACAGAAGCCACTTGAGGGCAGATACTCTTTCATTTATGTCTTCCTACCTCCAGGGACTTCGCAAACTGTAAGCAAGGAATAATTTTTTTTTATTGATTATTCACATAAAGATGATTTTATTTGTCCTCAACTTAATCACAAAGATAGGAAGACTTTTTATGTAACATGCCTAAGGTCATTTGAGTTCATCAGAAAAATGATAGCTTTGGTAGGGTCTATACCATTTTCTATCTCTTAAAAGAAATCTGTATTTTTTTGGTTAGATAAATATATTATGTGCTTGTTATTGAGTCATTTAAAAATAACATAATTTTAAATAGTTAAATTAAATGGACCTACAAAAGGCTACTTTATGTATGGGTTTTTAATCTCATTTTTTGTTTTTAATTTAAGGTGATATTTACAATGCCAAAGCCCTGTCCCTGTATCCATGGGTGTATCTAGCCAAGACTGTTATAAATCAGAGCATGAGTCTCTTTTTTTTTAATGTCCTATTTTCAGTGTCTTATGGTATTGCACCAAACTGTTTCATTAATGTATTAGTACGTGCTGAGATGCCTTAGTAAATAATAAATTGTTAAAGAGATCTGTTTATTGTTAGCATGGGAAGTGAACCTAAAAGGTTATAAGCTGTAGTGAGTAAAAGAGTCTTTCATCAACTCACCATTTGTTTTGTTTTGTTAACTCAAAGGCAGTGATGGGCATCCTCTGATCTTCTTTGACACATCTGGGTCACACTGTTGAAGCATCACTTAATCCTAAGTAGCTGCTAGTTGTGTTGTCTGGGTTGGAGTGATCAAAGAGGTGCTTGCTGTTCTCATTGTTTTCACTTAAATATTTTTAAACACATCTTTTGTAGTGAGGCTTTCTGCAATGTACCAGAATTCGGACTTTTGACTTTCGGGTAGTGTAAAACCTTAGACTGTACTTAAGGGTTCTTAGCTTCAGAACTGGAAGGGACTGTAAAGGTCCAACACAAATAGAATAGGGTTGCAAAGGGTTGCATATTGACTTAAAAACCACTAGCATTATCTGTGTTGTATTGCATTTTTAATTATTTTACTAAACATTTCCCAATTATGTTTTAATCTGGTTCTAGCCTCAGTGTCAAATCAGGTAGCTGTGTTTGTTGCCTCTGATCTAGTCTGGCTCTTTAATTTTACAAATGAAGAAAAAAGAGCTCCAGGGAGATTTTGACTTATTGCAGGTGACAGAGATAATGTGGGGGGTGGGGGTGATATCTGAGCTTAGGTCCTCGGATTTTTCCCATTTATGTACAAAAAGAGAAAGATTTTCAAATACAACCACAATATAGTGGCATCTGGGCCTCCCTCTCAGCTGCCAGGGTCTGCCTACCCCACCTCCCAAACATACCTTGTGGGCAGCTATGTGGCAGGGTGGATAAAGTATCTGAATTGGAATCAAGAAGAAAGACCTGAGTTTGAATCCTGCTTCATATACTTACTCTGTGCTGCTGGGCAAATCATTGACCTTTACTTTGTGTAATGAAGATAATAATAGAGCTTACCTCTGGGGGTAGCTGGGAGGACCACATACATACATACATACATACATACATACATACAGCTAACTGGCTAGAGATGATACGTGTTAGATGCTGTAGATAAAATATAGATAAGAGAAATGGATGACTGATAGCTGGTAGATTGACAACAATAAGTACTTTGCAAATCTTAAAACACTATAAATGTTAGCTATTATTATAATTTGTTTTGTACAGACTTTGATATATATGTACACAGTGACTCTTTGAGGGCAGGGACTGTTTAATTTTGGTCTTCCTGTTCCCAGTGCCAAGGACAGTGCCCCACATGGGCAGTGGTGCTTAGATGCCCCATTTTGATTGCTTGCCCAGAGCAGCTGGTGTGCCTTATTTACCCTTCTTTTCCCACTTATTAATCTCCTCCTTTCCCCTTATAAAATTCTCTGTTCTTATTGGGAGGAGGAAGCCAAGATTATGCTTTTTTTAGAGGAGAAAGTGTTAATGGTAATCAGAGCAGTAAAAGTCTTTACTATGGTACCTATTAGGTCAGTGGTTCTCAACCTTCCTAATGCCATGACCCTGTAATAGTTGTATGTGGGTGTATCTGCATGTGGGCAGACCCATCTGGAGATGGATAGAGGAGTGGTGTCTCAGTTCCTGAGACCATTGGAAATATGTGTTTTCCCATGGTCTTAGGTGACCCCTGTGAAAGGGTCATTCGACTCCCAAAGGGTTGCGACCCACAGGTTGAGAACTGCTGTGTTAGCTAGTTATCACTATCTGAAATGCTGTGAAGTACCCAAAAGGGTAAGTAGGACATGATGGCTTGCTTCCAACTTTGGAAACAACTCAACAGTTTCCCAGGCATTGTGTATGTGTGTATGTGTGCCTCTGTTTCCTCATTTGTGCTACCTTATCTCATATAATGGCAATGGAATTTGGAGATCCTCCTGTGTTGGCTTGGTTTTTGGGTTGAGTGTTGAAACCCAGAACTTGTGAATCACCCTTGTGGAATGGACTTGTTGACATGAAGAGAAAGGGCTGAACTGGGAGGAGCCATGGATTTGGAGAAAAGGCCCAAGCAGAGGAATCCAGAGTTGCTGAAAGACTGCTGGGGGTCAGTGGGAGCTGCCCAGGACTTTTGAGAACTGCCACCCAGAGCTGCCGAGAACTGAGGAGGCATGGCTGTGATGCCAGTATTTTGTCTGTCTGTTTTGATGTTGTTTTGCCAAATTCACCTGCTGGTGAATGACAGTGCTGCTGTTGTAGAGGTCCTGGAAACTTGCTGTTGGTTCAGAAGCCCTGAAGGAGGATTTTCTTGTTGTAATGTTTACGGAAATCCTAGAAGAGGGCCTTGCTGATGTTTTCAGGGGTTCTGGGACTGTTCTGCACGCAGAGAGTGACTTGATGAGGATACTGGCAATGGCTTTGTTGAGCCTTGTCTCCCCAGGAGACTGCTGAGAACTTGCCTCAAGTCAAGATGAAAGAAGGGCCTTTCCTTGGGTTCTCAATGCTGTGATGATATCTTAACCTTGTTGTAGCTTAAGGGTAGATGGCCTTTTGTCCTCTCCTGCCCCTTTTGAGAAAGTGCTTGGTGTTAATGGATGGTATTGTGATTCAGTTCTGATCCAGGGGTGGGAAACCTTTGACTTTTTTGTGCTTTGTGATTGACTAAATGAATGTACTTTGTTTATGATTGGAAACTAATCTCCCGTTTGAGAAGATACTAAATGAATGTACTGCTCAGGAATGGGCTACTTTGACTACTGGCCAGGGGTGGGATACTTGGACCTTGGTACTTTGCAATTGAATTGAGAACTTCCTTTCTAAATTAATGAGTTATACTGTATTTTGATTTTCTCTGTTCTTTGAATGTTTTGCCTTAATCCGACACTGAATAAATGGGGTTTGTTATGCTGGTGATCCGAACCTTGGAAGTTGCCTTTGCTTGGCATTACATCTCACAGGCTAATTGTGAAGGCCAAATGAGATAACTCCATTTAAAGTTCTTTGTAAACCACAAAATGCACATACACATAAGCTGTCCTTGGGTTTTTTTTAAACGAACCTTCGTATCCTATCCCTACTTGACACAATGGTTAGATCACCCAGAAATGTTGTAAATCAGAGATGTGAATTTGTTTAAACATTTGGATTGTTGCTGATTCTTTTTTTTTATTTTGATGAGTTTTCTCATGCTCAGATGAAGCCCTAAATCTAAAGTTAGCATCTGCAAGGGTTTTTTTTGTCTGTGGGTGGTTGATTTTTATTTTTAGTTGAAAAAGATACTAACCCTGTGAACTCTGTCTCTTGTCTTAGGATCCGAATGTAAGTCTAACTTTCTCTGAGGTTTTGTCTTTTCTGTCTTAGGCACTCTCTGTCTCTCCTTCTTTTTCTGTCTGTCTCTATCTCTCTCCTCTTTCTCTCTTTCTCTCTCTCTGTCTCTCTCTTTTTGTGAATGAGTTGACATTATACAGGAGGCCTTGCATACCTTTTCAAGAAGTTACTAGCAGCCCTTCACAGAGATATAAATAGGAATCTTTCTTGCCTTCAGTAAGTTTTATGTCTTACTATGGTTCCTCAGACTTTGAAGCTTAGTAAATAAATACAACAGATTTAGTTAAACATCCAACTATTTAATAATTCTTCGGAAAGAACTCGTGGAGATTCACCTCATCTTGGTTTTCCCATCTTTTCTTTGTACATAAGACAGCAGCCAACATCATACTTTGTTGATAATCTCTGTGCATTCATTTTATTTTTTTTATCTTAAAGTATGCAATTATTTTATTTCTTTGCCCTGGTAGCAAGAACTTAATTTACATAGGAACCTGCAGCTAGTATAACAACGGACAAAGAGAGGTGTCTCCCCATCACGGGGGACCAGGTTTCCAGCAAAGCAAAGATGGGACTAAATGGCTGAGCTCAACACCTCTTTCCCTTCCCTCCCTCCCCACAACTTCCCTAAAAGACAAAGCAGTAATCAGAAACAACAGAATAAATCAGGCCTCAGAACTTTCTAACTAGCAGCTTTGATGAATGAATATAGAACAAGGGAGTTGAATAATGTATCATCCATTTATGTGTTCATGGGAGCAAGAATGATAGGAGGGAGCTTCCCCATGCCGCTTGCCCATTCTTTCCCCCTGTACCCAAAATGGTAGGGTTTAGAAATGATAGGGAAGGTTCCCATCTATAGTTGGAATGTATGAAGGTTTCTTGCTCTGTTTTAGAGGAGAGAGAGAGAGAGAGAGAGAGAGAGAGAGAGAGAGAGAGAGAGAAGGAGAGGGAGAGAGGCTGGGACAGAGATTCTCCATAAAATCAGTTTGGTGATATGGTCTACCCACCCTCCTTTCTAAAGCCCACAGAATTCAGAGCCATGTTCTGTTAGTAATTTCACCATCTCTGGGATGTTTCATGAGACCGTAGAATAGAAGTTAGACAGGGAGGTATAGAAAGGAGGAGTTATATTTTAGGGTCCCGATGGCCTGACAAGTTTCCTCTTTGGTCGCCAGGCCTGATCCTCAATTTAGAAGGACAAGTGGGACAGAGATGCAGGCTCCTGGTCCAACACCTATGTGGGAGACATAGAGGAACCAATATTCCCCTTATTCTCCACACTTCATGTCTTTCTGTGGAGTCTAGAAATAGAAGACCAATAAGGCAGGCAATGCTGGGTATAATTCTAGGGCTGAAGAGGTTACCCATAAAGAGGGTTAGGGTTGCTCTGGAGACCCCAAAATACCAACATGCCGGGTCCTGCTGAAAGAATTCGAGTCAAGTCTTCTCTCAGCCAAAGAAAAGTAAAGTTTACTGAAAGTTCACCATATAGGGTAGACTCCTGAGGAGCCTAGGTCTCTATGACGCTTGCATTGGGCAAGTAGGCCAGAGCAAGTCTGACACAGAGTAAGTCTATGCTAAGTCATTCTGTGGCACTCTCACACCACATGGAGGGAAGATGGGGTCTTATGTACAGAGGAATCTAGGGGTGCTCTAGAGGAGGAGTTTGGGGAAGGTCTTCAGGGGGAGTCAATGAGGTCAGACTCCAGTAATGAGTTTGGGGAGGGTCTTTGAGGAGTTAATGAGGTCAATGGATTGATATTTTGATAGGCTTAAGGGTGGGAAGTAGATGGACAATGGAGGGCCAGGCTAGTAACAGAAGTTTGGGCCCAGCCACAATGAAGTACTTATGGGCTCTGCAAATGCCTCATCAAGTGGAAAGATTTAATAAGACTTCAAGGGGTTTCCCCGAGCCTGCAACTCATCAGGGCCACTTTCCTTCTGAGAATGCTACCTAGGAATCTTGGGAGAGAATAAAGCCCACAGTAGGCCTATGGAAGAGATGTTGCCAAGGAATCTGATAAAAACAAGTTTGGTCAGATCCTGGGGTAATCAAGAGCATTTTCTTCTGCTTTTCTCACCTATGCCCCTCCTACCAGTGATCTAACTGGGCTTCCCACCTCCAGGGTAAGAAAACTGGGAAGTCCTTCCTAGACAGAAACTGTCTGAAAAGAACCTCTCAAACTCCTGATGCTTCTATCCAGCACAAGAGACTAATTTGTAGGGTGGGAAGAGGGCAGGAAGGATGGACTCCCTCCCCATTTCACAATCATATATATCAAAAACTTCCCCTCGCCAATCCACTAGCTCTGTCCTGCAATGCCTTCTTCTTCCCATAGATGCTCTTGTCCTTATAAGCCATATAGAGAAAATGGTCTTCCTCATGGTTGTCCTCATAAAGTTGGTCCATGGTAACTTATGGTAGAAGGAGGGATAGTATTGTTGACAACGGTGAGTCTGCTTCTGAATTAAGAACTGTAGGGTCAGAGGGCACCAAGTACTCCCATTTGTACAGGGCAGGGACTCTGGTGTTAGGTACCTTCTCCACAATTGCAGGGACTTTGTCAAGATATTTCTTCCGGATCTTCCCTTTTTTCCAGCACTAGAAAGAGTGAAACATCTTGTACTGGAGTTTCATGATGCTTTTTAGTATCTCTGGTCTCTCTCCCTGAGGGGCCTGGCTCTGGCAGAATGGATTGATTCTGAGTCTGGCTTCCTCCATCCGGAGACAGGTGAACCATCTGAAGAGCATTGACATTTCTGCCCTACCACCTGTTGAGAATGCTCAGCATGGAGGTCCCTGGCGGCCCAGGTGGCCCTGGCTAATTATTTGGAATTGTGGTTGGTTCTTGCATTGATCAGAATTCTTAAATCGTTAAAAATTCTTTTTTATGATGTTATGAAATAAAATTGTTCTGCTGCTTCTGTTCCCTTCACTTTGCATCAGTTCGTAAAATGTCTTTACAGGTTTCCTGAAAACCATCTCTTTCATCATTTCTTATGGCACAATGCTATTCCATTAAATTTATGTACCATAATTTGTTTAGCAGTTCTCCAATTAAGGACATCCTTGTAGTTCCCAGGTCTTTGCCAGCACAAAAAGAACTGCTCTAAATATTTTTGTATATATGGGTCCCTTTCCTCTTTCAGCGGTCTCTTTGTGTGGACCTTATAGCGGCATCCCTGGGTCAAAGGGCATGCCCAGTTTAGTGACTTTGCAGGCATAGTTCCAAATTGTTCAGAACAGCAGTACCAGCTCACAGTGCTACCGATAGCGTGTTACTGTGCCTGTTTCCCCACAGCCCTTCCAGCATTGTCCTCCCTCTCCCTTTTTTGGTCATCTTCGCCATTCTGATGGGTTTGAGGTGCTTTAATTTTTATTTTTTATTTGAAGTACTTTGTTGATGGCATGGGGTTCTTTTTTTGTTTGTTTGGTTGGGTTTTTTTGCTTTGAAAAATCACCCGTTAATGTTTTTGATGAATTGTAACACCTCCAAAACCCAAACTCAGAAACTCTGACCAAAAGTGAAGTGTTTTTCTACAGAATCACATAGTCTGTAGTGGAAGGAAAGAGCAAAGCACTAAGAGGAGGCTAGGTTTCTGTTCTTCTACCATTTCCCCCTCTCTGTTTCTCTCACTCACTCCTATATCCAGGACTAAGGTAATTTAATTACCCTGGATCTTAGTTACTAACCTAGATGCCTGAAAGCAGAAGGTCAGACCCTGATTGCAGTAGAAAGAACATTGAATTTAGACTTACACGACTTGGAGTCAGAGTCTGTCACTTAATACCTACCTGACGTGGGGTAAATCACTTAACCTTCTCTGGGCCCAATTTCCTCATCTGTAAAATGAAGGGGGTTGAGCTAGATAGTAGCATCTTAGGTTTAGAAGTCGGAAGCAATGAATGAACCTTAGAAGATTTGAACTAGACGTAAGATTCCTTTCAGCTTTAAGTTAATGAATGATCCTGTGATCTCTTAACTGTCCCTTCCCAGTTGTAAGATGCGAGATTTTAAGTACAGTGAGGAGAGTACAAGTAGCAAGGTCGTTTGAGTTAGAGACCTTCTTAAGGTTTGAGTGCTGCATTTTCTCTTTTGAATGCAAGTCCAGATTTTGATAAGACAGATTTACTTATTATGAAAACAAATAGACATGTGTATGTGTGTGGTGTATTACTTTTAAATCTCTGATCTAGTCAACATCACATTTTTGTCTTATCACTGTCAAATGCCTTAAATATTTCTGTCGCCTAGTTTCAAGGGAGCCACTCTCTGGCTGAAGGAGAGGATGGATCTTGACTTCCTGTGCAGCATTTGGAGGCCTCCTGTTTGAACTCTTCTCCCCT
The DNA here is from genome assembly GCA_028627135.1 of Pseudochirops cupreus. Lineage (NCBI taxonomy): Eukaryota > Metazoa > Chordata > Mammalia > Diprotodontia > Pseudocheiridae > Pseudochirops > Pseudochirops cupreus. Next base: position 49,211,793 of record CM053580.1, read on the forward strand.
TCCCTCCCCCTCCCACACATACATACAAGGTTCCCTTTATTACTTTATCCAGAGCTTCTTTCTTTTTGCATTCTCTCTAGCAAGAGTTTTGCTGCATAAATATTGTGCTTTTTAAAATAGGTAACAACTGTTGATTTTTTGACAATATTGTATTCCCATTTTTAGAACACCCTAGAAGTTGTTGGAATTAGATTTAAAAATTGCTTGTTCATTGATGAACTTCCATTTAAAACAGATGTATATGAAAGAATTACACTCAGAAATATGGCAAACACCCTCCTTATAGGAATTTAGCCCTGCCTTTCCTTTTTTTTCTTGGCAACTTAAGCCTTTGTCCTTCACAAGTTACTACAGGGGTGGACCTTCAGAAGGTGTGCAGGCTTGTAGCTAGTTCTTTGAACTGGGTTAGGAATGTGTCTCAAAATGGAAGAATAGCTGTTTGGGGCTGTTTAGCCTCTGGGCTCTAAACTCCCTGGAAGAATGTTATTGTGTCTTCTAAGCCTGTCTCACACTAGGCTTTGTTAGAGGAGATCTCTGATAGTGTCTTTGCATTATCAAATACACAACAAAAACACCGAGCTACTCTGTCTGAACTAATTGAATGGGGCAACTTAGATATCCTTGAGCCTGCAAAGAAGTATGTTTGCGGATTGGTGGCTTTCAATCAATTAGCTTTACTTTTTTTTTCTATTAATAGAAAAACTACCCAGAGCTATATTTCTCTCGTTTACTATTTTGTGATAGGTCCAGAGTATTGGGAATTTGTGGCATTTTTAAATTAATATTTATATAGAATTTCTGTCTGTCTGTCTGTCTGTCTGTCTGTCTATCTATCTTCCAACAAGGCGCTGTGCTAAATGCTTTACAGTTATCTCATTTGATCCTCACAACAACCCTGGGAGGTAGGTGTTTCATTTTCCCCATTTTACAGATGGGGAAACTAAGGCAGAGGTTTGCCTGATTTGCCCAGAGTCACACAGCTAGTAAGTGTCTTCATCCAAATTTGAATTCAGTTCTTCCAACTCCAGACCTGATGCTCCTTCCATTGCACCACCTAGCTGACAGGTTGGTAGTATTAAAGAAGTGAAATATTTCTTAATTCTGGCCCTTTGATGGACCCATTATTTCATTACCTAGAGTTTTCCTTTCTTCAGTACAAGGACATCATCCCTCCATGCCTCCTTCTGCTGATTTTTGTTATGTTTTCTCATAAATCCTCCAGGGAGGCTCTGCTTTATAATAACAGTTCGTGTTTATGTAATACTATACGGTTCATAAAACTCTTTCCTCACAATAGCCCTCCGAGGTAAGGAGTACAAGTATTATTGTCTCTGTAGATAAGAAACTGAATCTCTGAGACCTTAAGTGTGACTGACCCATGATCAAACATCTAAATGTCTGCAGAGGGGATTTGAGCTCAGGTTTGGAGACCTTTCTTGATTGTTTTCACTATTTTGAGATTCTGATGTTCTGTTCTTCCTGTCATCTTTCACTTGGTGCCTGGCCCATTTGTTTTTTCTGGTCATACATGTCTTTATAATGGTTTTTTTGCTGGAGGGCTGTGTTCACTGATGGGAAGGATGTCCTGTTTCAGGAAACGCTGGCATGTTTGGGCAGCCAGGTGGAACAGTGGATAGAATGCCAGGCATGGAGTCAGGAAGACTCATCTTCCTGAGTTCAAATCTGGCCTCAGATGCTTACTAGTTAGTTGTGTGACCCGGGACAAGTCCCTTAAACCTGTTTGCCTCAGTTTCTCCATTTGTAAAATGAGCTGGAGAAGGAAATGGCAAACTACTCCTGTATCTTTGCCAAGAAAATCCTAAATGGGGTCACAGAGTCAGACACACCTGAAATGACTCAACAGTGACCAAAAAATGGCACATTTCAAGAGGAAGGCATCTGGAATGGCAAGAAGATGAGAGAACATGCCATAGGAGGTTCAGTTGAAAGAATGAAAAATTTCGGTCTAGAGAAACAAAGGGGGAAATATGTTGAACATCTTTAGATATTTAAAGAGATGCTTCATGGAACCAGGGACTTAATTTATTCTGCATGGCTCCATAATAGGACTGCTGGGGTTACAGAGACAGATTCTTGGGCCCAGTACGAGGAAGAGCTTCTAGTGTTTATGGATATTTACTTCTATCCATAAATAGCATTGATTATCTTAGAGGAAAATATAATAAGTGCTGCATCAATCGAGGTTTTCATGAAAGTTGGATAATCACTCATTGGGGATGTCATAGAGCATTGATTCTCAACATTCTTAATGCCGGAAATATGTGTTTTCCGATCGTCTTACGTGACCCCCCAAAGGGGTTGCGACCCGCAGGTTGAGAACCGCTGTCATAGAGTGTTCAGGTTTGCAGGACAGAGTCTCTGAGGTCCCCGTCACATTAATGAATTTTGATTCTGTGAAAGTATGATCATTGAACTGGCCAAATAAAATGGCAGTTGACTAGGTATCCAAATGACTTGATGTGTTCTCCATTCCTTTCCTACTCCTCATCTACTTCTGTTTTTCCTTTCTGTACTGTTGATTCCCTACATTTGAAAAATTATAACTTTTTCCCATGATTTTCAAAACTTAAAAAAAGTTTTTTTTTAAATCAGGAAGTATGTAGGAAAAAAAATCTCATGACTATAAAAATAATCACAACTTTGAAAAAGGTTCTTTTTCATTGTCATTTTTGGGTACCTTAAGCAGATCCCTTTTCCTCACGCAATATTTTTATTTTATTCATTCAGAATGAATGATTTTTGGAGTGACAGTGAACTAACTACCTGTTGAATCCTTATGATATGAAATCGCAGTTAAAATTAATTAGAACTTAATTATTTGTGGACCTGAATAAATGATCAATGATTCTGTGTCTGATTTATCTTAAAGCCTTTCTCGTTTTTATTTTCTGTGAAGACACTGTTTCTTGAAGATGGACACATCTTTTGCCTTGTTTTGATGGGGTTTGCTTATGTCTCTGCTTGAAATAGCCTCTCATCAGCTTTTATTCTGCTAGCATAATTCTTAGGATGTTAATTGCATTTTACAGATTCAGGTCACAGTTTAGCATTTGCATTTGGGTTTAAGCAAATCGGAAATCGAAAGCAGTAAGAAAATTACTAAAAATAATTGTTTTACTTTAGCAATCTCAGTTATTCAGAAGCTAGTTATTAAACTCCTGGATGGTGTGAGCCCCTTGGGTCCCTATTTTCTTCCTCTGGTTCTCTTGTCTTCCTCTTGGGCATTTCACTGCTCATTAATACCTCTGCCACCAGCATGGGTAGACTGGGGAAAGGAAGTGAAATTCAAATCAGTCAATTTTGTTAACAGCTCTGCTCAAAAGTGAACTGAGCAAGAGAAGTCAAAAGTGATTGTTAAACTGAGATTTGGGGATTACAGCATACATTGAGACCTTCCCCCCCCCCCCCCCATCCCTCATTTCCATAGATAATTGAGAAAGTGAACTTCAGTCTTAAGACAAAAGTCATGGAATGCCTATTGTTAGAATTAATTCAGGATTTTAGCATTTTACTGAGGCACTCATTGGACTTTATTCTGTGCCTCAAATGTCCACAATTTGGGGGACAGTAGTAGCATCAAGGGACAGAGCCCTGAACTTGTAATGAGGCTGACCTAAAATCAAATACTACCTCACACACAGACTCTGTAACTTGGCAATCTTTCTCGGTCTCATTGTCCCCCTCTATTAACTGGGGATGATAACAGTATCACCCTCCCAGGATCGGTGTGAAGAGTGAGATGATGTATGTCAGGCAGCTTAGAGATGGATAAGACCATAGGAATATGAGCTGTTATTAGTTAGGATTAACTCCAGTTTTTCAAGAAGTTAATCAATTAGCAATTTAATTTTACGAATTTTAATAATTGCCCCCTTTGTGCCAGACATTGGGGTAATTTACTCTTTATACGTTCACTGTATTTGTTTCCTTAGTGCCTGGCACATGGTAGGTGATTATTAACATTTTAAAATTAAAGTATTAATCAACTATTTATGTACATTATAATATGTATAACAATGTA
>CM053580.1:49215934-49232949 GCA_028627135.1 Pseudochirops cupreus
GCCCTGAACTTGTAATGAGGCTGACCTAAAATCAAATACTACCTCACACACAGACTCTGTAACTTGGCAATCTTTCTCGGTCTCATTGTCCCCCTCTATTAACTGGGGATGATAACAGTATCACCCTTCCAGGATCGGTGTGAAGAGTGAGATGATGTATGTCAGGCAGCTTAGAGATGGATAAGACCATAGGAATATGAGCTGTTATTAGTTAGGATTAACTCCAGTTTTTCAAGAAGTTAATCAATTAGCAATTTAATTTTACGAATTTTAATAATTGCCCCCTTTGTGCCAGACATTGCGGTAATTTACTCTTTATACGTTCACTGTATTTGTTTCCTCAGTGCCTGGCACATGGTAGGTGATTATTAACATTTTAAAATTAAAGTATTAATCAACTATTTATGTACATTATAATATGTATAACAATGTACATATACCATATATTTTATATTTATATATAATAATATAAATATATTATAAAATATATGTTATGATATGTTTATAAAAGTTATGTAACATATAAAATATGTTATAGTATACTTATAAAATAATATATTTAAGTGGCATATTGAATAGAATATTCCCCTGGATGTTTTATTATTATATAGTATATGTGTATTATATTGTACATATGTATGTATATGTATATATGCATATACATGTGTGTTTCTGTATATGTGTACATATACATATATGTATATATACATATGTGTGTAAGTTGATATAAAGATATATGTGTGTATGTACACACACACACATACATACACGTATCAGGTAGGTGGCACAGTGGATAGATCAATGACCTTGGAATCAGGAAGACGTCTTCCAGAGTTCAAATCCATCCTCAGACAATTGTTAGCTGTGTGACCCTGGGAGAGTCACCTACCCCTGATTTGCCTCAGTTTCTTCATCTGTAAAATGAGTTGGAGAAGGAAATAGCAAAATACTCCAGTATCTTTGCCAAGAAAACCCTGAATGAGGTAAAAAAAAAAGAGTTAGACATGACTAAAAATGATTCAGTAATAATGTGGATGGATAGATAGATAGACAGATATATATATATATATATATATATATATATATATATATATCTCAACATATATGTGTGTGTGTGTGTGTGTGTGTGTGTGTGTGTATCCATTTATATCTATACATCTATATATTTGCAACATCCTTTGGAGTCTATGACCAGACATCTTTTTACATTTTCAAATAACATTTTTTATGCAACTGTCTTAGGAAAATAGGTTAATGAAACTTAAAACTAGGACTTCTTTTCCCCTAATTAGAAAGGAAATCAAAACTTTGTAAAAATAAGGAAATTTCTCTGAAATTATATTGTGGCTGCTAATTTACCAAATAGTCAAAATCTATTGTAATACTCTGCCTTTTTAAAAATAAAGATTGGGCTAATGGTCTTTACAAAATTAAAATTATGGCAGTCTTCATTCCTCATTCTCAGGGCCCATCTTCTTTCTAGCATAATCTCTGAAAGAGCTGAGATAATTGTACCATTATTAATGGTTTCAGAGGAATATTTTACAGAACTACATGTGGCTCTTTTTGACACTACAGATCAAGTAGTTGTCTAATCTATTTTTTTTTAATGGACTGCAGGAAGCTACATTTCAGTGTCTACACTTTAGGCCAGTGACTCTCAACCTTCCTAATGCCATGACCCTTTAATACTCGTATGTGGGCGGACCCACCTGGAGACCAATAGAGGAGCGGTGTCTCGGTTCCTAAGACCATTGGAAATATGTGTTTTCTGATGGTCTTAGGTAACCCCTGTGAAAGGGTCGTTCTACCCCCAAAGGAGTCGCAACCCACAGGTTGAGAACTGCTGCTTAGGCACTCCTAGGAGCAGCAACAGAGTAGGGACTTATTGGCCAATCAGTTGATTGATTAAAGGAAAGACATTTACTAAACGCTTATATAGTGTGAATGTGCCTCTTTGTGTGAGCCAGAGGTAAATGAACAAAAACAGGTTGACATCAGTGACTATTTCAAGAAAACAGGGAATAGGGCCACCTTTGGGGTCAGTAACCATTCAGGTGTGGCTACCATTGTAGCTCTAATCATGGCCCATTACAATATCTTAGTTTATAGCAAGGAACCTGAGTCATCAGAAAATAACCCACTGGGCCCCTCAATATTTGAAGATAACCCCTCAACTTTCTCTTAATAAGTTCTATGGCTTCTACTTATGGGCTTTATTTCCCTACCCTTTAATCAATTTTGTGGCTTTTTCCAGAGCCATCATAAAGTTTTCCACATCTTCTTCCAGCTGTGGAGCTCATAATTGGACATGTAATAGAATGGTGTCCAGCCAGCACTGGACTATATGATAGAAAACTGGCCTCCTTGTCTCTATACATGATGACTCTTTTATTTCCCCACATCTGTGTTTATTCTAACGATAGCACTATATTACTTATTTGTGTTTTGCTTGGGGTCCACTGGGATCCCCAAATCGTTCTAAGTTGTGGTCAATTGGTTATTCAATCAGTGCAAACTTGTTAAATACCTACTGTGTATATTACTGTAAAGGCAAAAGACAGGCTTTACTCTCAAGGAGCTCACTGTCTGATCTAAATAACTAGCTATTTCCTAGCTTCTAATTGTGTAATAGGGGTGTCCCCCCACCCCGCCCCGGGTGTAATTTGCTTGTATTAGATGAATTTCTTTTAATTTTCTATTTCTCCAATTTATCAAGGATATTTACTATATATATGCTCCAACTTCCTTGTGCCCTTCTTTAGAACTATGGATATTATTTAAGTCTCAAGTCAAACAAAATAACATTGTTGGAAATATTTCCATGTTTACTTGCTTTTTTCAATTTGTAAAGTTCCTTTAACAGTCATAACATTTATTAAAAACTATAGCAATTAGGACACGTTTGATGTCTTTCATTCTCATTATCAGTTTTTCCAGGAAACAGAATTGTTATTTATAAAAGGGACCTTATAGATCTATAAACTTTGTGTGTGTGTGTGTGTGTGTGTGTGTGTGTGTGTGCGTGCGTGTGTGTGTGTGTGTGTGTGTGTGTGTGGGCCCACGCGCTCACACAAGTGTGCATTGGACTCCTTTGGCAGCCTATGGGACCACTATCAGAAGAGTATTTTTAAATGCACAAAGTACAATAGATAGGATGAGACAGGAAGCCATTAATTTTGAAATATTGTGATCAAGAGCTCAGAAAACCCAGTTTCGTGGATTCTAGATTAAGAACTTCTCCATAGATCATTTAGTCCCAAACTCTTATATCACAGGAAAGGAAATTGAGGCTCAGTGACCTTACCAAAGGTCAAGAGGCAAAGCCAGGACTAGAACCATGGTCTCCTGAGTGCTCTTTCCAGGACATTAACACTTCCTTAGGTTGCCTGACCTAGACCTAGATTGTGTCTGAGTTCTCCAGAGACTGACCTGGTTCATGTCTGCATGCCCTGAGCAGATTGCTGTTTGGAAAATGTGGCTTGGAGGGGATTTCCATCCTTAAGGCACGGTGAATAACCCCCTGCCCTCACTGGCATGAATACTGGTCTGCACTGTGGAAAGGTAACTGGTCCACTGGGCAGGAAAAGGAAATATTCAACATTCATTTACCCAACATTTGAGGGCACCCATGTGCATAGAGGGCAGCTCCTTCTGTCTACCAAAGTAAAACCCTCCCAGGGTCACATATTGCTCTTTTATTACTCATTTTCTTCTTCAAGGCTGGCTTGTGCATTCATATTTAATCATATTTTGTCTGCGTGAAGATTAAGGAGGGGAGCGGTATGAGTCTTTCCCCCTTTTTCCTTCTGGGACAGCCCTTGCTCACCTCTGTAACTTGCATGTACCAATTCTCATTAATCATATGGAATGTTTGAATGTTAGAACTGGAAGGCCTCTCTCCTTCATTTTACAGATGAGGACACTGAGTCCATAGAGGTTAAATAACTTGTCTCAGGTCACATAGCTACTTAATGAGAGCCAGAACCTTGCACTGGAAGTGCTGTCTCCTGAGGCCTGGGGCCCTCAGGGCTCCTTCAGTACACCAGCTGTTTCTGTTGCCTTTTCTATGACTTATAATAATGAGACTGGTTTGGGGATGGTGGCTATAGGGGATAGAGAGGAAGGGGATTCATCCTAGATTATGAAAGTGTCTGGGTAGAAAACAAAGCTATACAGCATCCCAAGCTTCCAAAAACCATACGCATCTTATTGTCATTTCCCATCCCTTCAGAAAAGCCAGACGCTTATTTAAAAAAAATATGTATTTTTTTTTTGTCTCTCTAAGAACTGTCTCGGCTTGTCCTGTAGATCTGGCAGTAAGATTCTTTACTGCCTAGATCATAAAAGATTACAACCAGGGATGGGTTTTACCTCTACATGCTTTCTCCATATATTTAACTTTGGATTACATCGGTAATTTTTCAAGCACATTCCCTTATAATCTCTCTTGTTGTCTGTACTTGTTGATTGGGATAGAAAACTCAGGACCAGTTGTTGTGCATTATTTTCACCAAAATAAGTCTAGGTAAAAATGTTATTATTATCATTCATAGGGTTGCAATCTACAGCCCTGGAAGTATTTCAAAATATTTCTTCCTAACAACCTTTTGAAGTAGGATGGGGATAGGACCTGGATGGAACTGGACTTATGTTTGCATTAGTTTAGGGAGCTCTCTGGTGAGGAAAATTCTTTCTGCCTATGCAGGTTGGCACCTTCTCTCCATCCTGGGCTCTTAGAGAGGTGCATAGAATGCTGAGAAGTGACTTGCCTGCGGGCAGTAGGCAGCAAATATTTATTAAGCACACCTACTATGTGTCATATTGTACTAAGCTCTGGGGGATACAAATGCAAAAGGAAGGGGTGGGGACAGAAGGAAAGAGGGAAGGAAGGAAGGAGGGAGGGAGGCAAGGAAGGAAGGAGGGAGGGAGTGAGGGAAGGAAGGAAGGAGGGAGGGAGTGAGGGAAGGAAGGAAGGAGGGAAGGAGAGAGGGAAGGAAGGAAGAAGGGAAGGAAGGAGGGAAGGAAGTAAAGAAAGAAGGAAGGAAAGAGGGAGGGAAGGAAGGAAGGAGGGGGGGAAGGAAAGAAGGAAGGAAGGAGGGCGGGAAGGAAGGAAAGAAGGAAGGAAGGAAAGAAGGAAGGAAAGGAAGGAGGGAAGGAAGGAAGGAAGAAGAGAAAGAGAGACAGTCTCTGCCTTCAAAGAGTCTACAATCCAATAGAGAAAGAGAGTATACAAAACAAATCTGAAAAAGGAGGGGAACGTCAGTGGTGTAGCTGGGCTTCCTTCGCTCCTTCCACTACGTTATGGCATCTCTCCTGGCATCCTCAGGAACCGAGAACATCAAATAGCTTGTAATACTTGGTGTCTCGTGCTCGTTTGCAAACCACATGTCATTGTGGGATTCATTCAGTGCAGACGTGGATGGTACCCTCCTTAGACGTTGTGTGATGCTTTAATTAGGTTCTCTGTTCTCCAGTCACTGACATCCAAGGGGAATTGACACGATCAGACTATATTTGCATTAAGAGTGTTAGCAGCCCCCTGGAGTACATATATTTGGCTATTTATGAAACAGCCTTGCCTGTGAACTAAAGAACGGAAAGCTTCTATTTTGGGAAGTACCCCTCACACGTGAGGTTATGTGGACAATGATGGCTTTTTTAACCTTTCAGAGAAGGCCCCATTTGTAGGAAGTCGAGGGTTAATATTCCTCCTCAGGACAGTAAGTGATAGATTATATTTTAAGTAACCCGATCTTCCTATGAGTTTATGCACGTACACACACATACACACACATCTTTTTATTTAGAATCAGCCTTACTGAGTGTTTCCAAAAAATCTTTGAGTCTGCAAAATATTTTCATTGGCACCTTGGTGCCACCTTTTCCTTCTCCTACCAAGATCTCCTGCCTCCCACTGCTCTCAGTTTGCTTAGACTTAGAGCAAAAGTGTCTCTCTGCAGCTGATACATTCCTAGTCTCAATTCCCCCACCTCCCATAAGCATAGTTTAATCTCTATGTAATGCAGCATAAACCTAAGGAAATTTAAGAATTTGGAGGTTCAGAGTGGTTTGAATTCTTCATCTCCTTCTCCCACACCCACTAGGATATAAAAGTACATTTGATTTGATTTTTTTTGCATCTGATTGAAATTTTTTTTCTGATAGCTCTTCTCTCCTTTAATTTCTAATTTGTGTGACTCTAATGTGAAAAGATACGTGAAGTTCACTATTGGAGAGAGATATTCTTGTCATGAAGAATGAATAGGTTTTACTATCAAATCCTGGAGATCTGGGTTGCATGTATAGCCTTGGCAAGGAACCCTCACCCCCCGAAACATTTCACTTGGATCCAGTGATTTTTAAGCAGAAAACACAAATTAAACACATACAGTTTAAAATATACTTATGTTTTCTTATGTGTTTGTTATGTTACGTTATGTTTTGATAGGGTTTGCTTTTAATTACTTTTTAAAAGTATCATTCAGTTGCCAGTCAGCATTTGCTGGGATGTTTCCTGGTACCACAATTCTTGCTGCTAAAGCTTCTAAGGTTTAGGCCCAGGTGTTGCCGGTGGCCAGGTGGTCCTCGGTGCTAGGCAGGGTCAGGATGGAAGAGAGAGCCCTGATGTGGACCTCTGCCACCACCGGAAATAGGTGAAAAGCAGATCAGATTTCAGAGCAATGCTGATTTCCTTTGCTAGCTGGGTCAGCTGTTCGAATTTGGTCATAGAAATCTGAACTGCACAGCTGACCAGGCCCGAAGAGAAAGGAGGGGTGTGAAAAGGGAACAGGGAGAGGGGGAAGTTGGCCAGATATTGTTTCTTCTTGCATGTTCACTGTAATTAGAGTAACTTTGATAGTGTGGGCTGCTGTTGTGTTTTCCTGTTTGTTCATATGTTTTTACCCTGAGGAAAGAAAAAAAATCCTTAAATATGGGCTGTCGTTGGTTGTTCCTGACTTAAATTTGTCAGTGTCAAAACAGAGAGGCCGCCATTCAGGGCATGGTACAATGTGGCTGCCCCCAAAATGTATAGCTGGTTCCTTTTTTCTGGGTCTAGAGCTCCATTCAGTTAGCTATCCAGAACTATAACTTCTGTGGTTTAGTCAATTCACATTTATTTCAAAATTTACTCAGAATACCTGCTTATAGAAATAGAAAGAAAAGGCCAAAGGGGGTTGAGTAGAGTAAGAGGGAGGAGAGATTCTCTAGGTGGGCATCTGTTCAAGGTCATTGACCTAGTGGCCAAGAGCAGCTAATTAATTATTTTTGGTTTTTGATGTAGGATAGGCGTATTAGACTGATGGGTAGTCACTTTGGTGGGCTGTCACATTGGTGAGGGTGCATTATAACTATATCTCACCAGAATAATACAACAGGCATACACAAACAGTCATGAGTTGGCGTGATTCTTCAGGGATCAAAGCAGCCTGTTAAAGGTTGTAGAATGCTTGTGGGGTCTGAGACTAACTGGATTTTTTAAAAAATTAGATTTTGCTCAATAATAGAAGTTATAATGAAGTTCCGCTGCTTGTGTGCATATCGCATCGAGTACATTTCTCATAAATGTATACAAATTTTGAACTGGGAAAGATATTAGGTAACTTTTGCATTTCCTTCATTTTATGAATGAGGGAATTGATTCCCAAAGAGATTTAATGACTTGTTCAGGGTCCTGTTGAATTGGTGGCAGAAGTGGAACTGGGTTTCCTGTGCTCTTTCTGCCACACCACAGTATATCAAACAGAGCTATCATGAGCAAATCTGCTACCAAAAGGCACCCAAAAGTATAGCCAGGGCAGAGGGGGAGGATGTCAGAGAGAGTCCTTGGATAAAGACATAAAACTCCATTGGGTCAAAAACCTTGGGACACCATGAGGTTATGTTGGGGGCATAACTGGTGTGTGTGTGTGTGTGTGTGTGTGTGTGTGAAGCTATTTTCACTTATTATTCTCCCTAAAAAAATTATTCTTGTTTCTCCCTACTGAAGTAGTAAAAGTGCCTCCTAAATTTCAGTACCCCAAGGCACAGTCACTCTGCCCTAGCTACAAATCTCTGTATTTGAAATTATATTTAGTTATGTACAATAGCTTCCATGCTTAGCCTACTCACATGAATATTTTGTTATAAATACATAGCAGTAGTGGTTTCAGAATAACAAACATTGATACTTAAATTTTATATGATTTTAAGGCTTAAACCGTATGCTTTTGTAAGAAGTAAGACTATGTTAGATTGTATTTTTTCAATTAATACGAACATATGCTATTTGTTAATAACTCAGATTCATTCATCTATCAGAAGAGACGTCAGACTCCTCTCTTTTGATTGGCCTGGCTCTTGTTCTTACATAATTATCTGGTTTCTTGGAATCTTAGATTTGAAGTAACCTAGAGATAATGACTAGGGTGAATCTTTTCCCATTAGCTGTGGTGTTACCACTTAAATGATAGCCTTGTTAAAGTACCTGGGTTTCATAATGATAGGTTGATGGGCTGTAGATTTTCAAGTATGTGTGCTGTCTCTGGTGTGTTTATACTGCCGTGTTTATGAAATTGTTTATGAAATTCTTTGGAAGCCCAGTATGACATCTATCACAAGCACATCTAGGTTCCTTGGTTGAATACTGTTTCTGGTGAGGCAAAACCATAGATCAGTAAGTTCTGTACATTGGGTATGATTTTTGTCTCTCAAGGAGCATTCCGGGTTGCCTAGGTTTTATTTCCATTGATTCGTCAGTTCCCCCACTCAGGTACATTGTGAGCTTCCCAGATGGGATGTTTTTAGTGGAAGTGTTCAGTTTTACATTCCCAGTGATCAATTTTCTCAGGGTATAGACTGATAAGCAACCATAGTCATCTTGAGATCATTTTTCTAGTCTGAAATTCAGTGCTGACTCTTGCCAGGTGGTCTACCATTATGTAGTACTATTGTAAGAGTATAATTACCAAAATATAGAAGTTCCCAAAATGAGGATCTCAAGGACTTGTAATAATTTTGAAATAAGAATATTCTTATTGTTAGCTTGCTTTGCGGGTTCTTTCTGTGTCTTCGAACGTAGTTGCATAAAAGAGATTGATTAGGAATGAGCCTGATCATCATAACCCAGTATTTTGGCAGCAATGGCAGAAATGGGTCAGGTCAGGCACACTTAGTTCTGGTGATGCAGTTAGCTCTGCTAACTCGAAGTAGTCTGAGGATCTTAGTAGACTTCTCAGGATACCCAAACTTGTTTAGTAATTGCCAGAGAGACATCTAGTAGTGATTTCATTATTTTTTAAGGGTCACTAAATAGTTTAGAGGTCGAAAGAGTTTTCCTAAACAACTCTTAGCTCATCATGGTGTAGATAGACCTAAATAACTTAGTCTGTTCATTGACTGCCTTTTTCCCTGTGGGCTTCATAAATGATTCCATGTTTATTGCTTTTTAGGTTCATAAGGAATAATAAAATTGATTGGAAATGTGTGACTAAATAATATACTTGTTGAAAAGACGTGCCAAGACCTCCCAAATGCCTACCTCTTACATCTTTTCCAGCTCTGAAGTTCCATTGCATTCATTCTAGAAACCATTTTGCATGTGTGGAAGGTAGGAAAGGAAAGGCCTTCCCATTACAAACTTTTGAGCCATACCTTTTTTGGTGATGCATTGGTAAACTCAGCCACAAAGTCACATACTTGGATGGGAACCAACCAACCACATCTGGACTGAATCTTCATAGTTAGAGTTCCTTATATCCCTTAATTAGAGCCCTACAAGGGTTGGTAAAAGGGTTACTACAAGATGGCTTCATCTCTAACCATGCCCCATTATGTCATCCTAGCCTCTGAGATACATGCCTGAGAAACCAGTCTGTCTAGGTACTGGGTGTGGACTTCTTGGGATTCACTCTATAGAACTTCATCCCAGTCATGTCTGACTTTCGATGAGCTAAGAGTCCAAACCCTAGGCTACCCTGGGCTGCACCTTAGTTGGCATAACTGACTCTTCTACTCTGGCTCACTTGAAACCTGGGTCTCTGTTTTTCTATAATGAATGAATCAGATCCTTCTTCCTGAGATTCTCAATACGAGTAGTCTTCTAGCTAATGAATTAAAATTAGGTTTTAGTAAGAAGATTTTATTTAGTTCCCCCCCCCCCCCATGTCACCTGAAATAACCGATTACTCTCCTGGCCCTTATTTTTAGATTAGCATTATTTTTGAACTCTTATATTGAGTGGTTTTTAGGGTATGAAATCTAAATTTAAACTTGCTGATAACACTTGGCTGCCAGGGAACTGGCACCTTGTGGAAGCTTGTGTGTTTTAGGAGCCAAAGTTTTATTTTACTTTAATTCTCTAATCTCCCCTGTATTATACTGGATATCATTAGTTTGATTCCATAACCACGTTTCAGGGCACTGGTTAGCCATCATTTTTAAAAGTGTGGGGAAGTTATATGCTGGCGATGGGGTATATAAAAATAGCTAGAACACTTTCTTTTAAAAAAAACAACCTGTTTCTTTCTCCCCACTTCACCAAGAAATGGTGACAGATGAATTCTCTTTTAATAGTGTCTGCTTTGTATTGTTGGCTTTTCTGGGAGGTGGTGGTGGTGGCATGTGTTGCGCCCGATTCATGCATCTTCCCCCGTTGTGTGGGTAGGCCGAGGGAATCTCATCTTGCTAGAGATCTCCATTCTCTGATGCTACCTTCAAAAAAAAAGAAAAAAGGAAAAAAAAGAGAGAAGGGTCTTCCTTTTCCTTTCAAAGACAGAGTTTCTTACAGTGCTGCAGAGAGTGAGAATTGGCATTCTCCATAGTTTTGAAGCACTGGGAGATGTCTCAATTTCCATCTCTAAACTTGCCTGAGAAAGGCCAGTGATATATGATTCCTCTCTGTGAAAGGTGTCTCCTCTGGTCCAAGTAGCTGCCATAGAGACTTCCAGAGCTGCTTCAGAGTTTGGAGAGCTCACAAGGAAAGCAGATTGATTTGGGCAGGCTTCAAGGGAGGTCCAGTAGATGGTCTGCAGAGACCTCAGGGGAATCCCTAGATTAATCCAGCTTTCCCCTGCCTCTTTCATTCCCTGAATCTCTCAGTGTGGACTCAGCCTCAGTAGATGTCACAGTGAGTGGCTAAAGTCCAGCGGTAGGGAACTTGGATCCTCGAAGCCATGTGTGGCCCTCTAGGTCCTCAAGTGTGGCCTTTTGACTGACTCAACTTCACAGAACAAATTTCCTTAGTAAAAGGATTTGTTCTGTAAAACTTGGCCTCAGTCAAAAGGCTGCACCCAAGGATCTAGAAGGCCTTGGGGCCACCGGTTCCCCACTCCTGGACCTTAGAGCAAATGCTCAGTTGCTGCTCTTGTCTTCTCATGTGTGAAAATATGGGAAGTATTAGAGGTAGTTTCTAGCCAGCCACCATCAGAGATGTTTTAGCATACCAACAACCTGTGTTATCCATCAGCCATTGGATCAGTTCTCTCTACGGGCATCTGAATGTTTATAGTATCATCCTTACCAGCTCTTGAGGGATAAGTGAGATTGTCCTCCAACATTCCTGTTAAATGATAGAGTGCTGGGTGGCTGACCTTTTTATGCAATGGAAATAAGGTATGCATTTTTGCCAAGGATTACTGCCATCATACACACCAATTTGTTCAGTGTTGTGTTTAAAAGGTAAAGGTATTTGAAGCATGTACCATCAAAATTTCAGCTTAACATTTTCCACTGCTATGATTCTGTGAGACAATATATAGAGATATGGATTCCGTGCTGGACCTGACCTGATACTGTATGACCAGGGGCAAGTCTCTCTCAATCCTCTGATAACTTTTAAAATCCGTAAGTTATAGAAGGATTGCAGTCTTCATAGATGGAAGAAGTTCCTTGTGCCAGTGAAATCTGAGAGGTCCTTGGCATACCAAATAAAAAGAAATGAGATTGGTAGATAAGGGTTTCTTTATGATGGTATCCCATACTCAGTGCTTTAAAGCTGATGATAAAACATGTACTGCTTCGTATCCTTAGGGAAGAGTTAATTTGTGTCTCTTGTTGCACCTAATTTTGTAGAAAAATCAGTTAGACAGCTTGATAGTTTCCTATTCTGTACGCTGATGTGTGTGGGTCACTATCTGAACTTGATTTCAGAATAAATTGTGATTTTTATTGTGGTCAATTACTCTGGGATCCACTTATGAAAATAATGCCACTGACCCTCATCAATTCAGCAATTCACCGTTTACTGAGTACCTTCTATGTTTCATGCTCTGGACCACATATTGGGAATGCAAAAGCAACCAAACATGTCTGCCTTCAAGGAGATGTGCTCCTCAAAATATTAAGGGATAATATTTGTAAAACACAGTAGGTGCTATATAAGTGCGTATTCCTTTTCTCTATACTTCTTGAAATTTGTACATAAATGAGAATAGCACAAAAGAGCATATATTTGTACTTTAATTTAGTTTTCCATCGGTGATGTCAGAATAACTTCTGAGTTATGCATCATATTATCTCTCCATTATTTCTTGTTAGATTGGCTGGAATGAAAGGCAGAACTAGTGGCCTTGGTAAATTATTTTTCCTCTGGAAAGCCAATTGGATGATATGAGATTAAATGTATGACTGTGCTTCATTAGTTCATGCTACAAACTATCAAGTTTTTGTTTTAAATTGATCATTTTGAACTAAATACTGCCTGAAACATACATCCCAATTTCCCATCGAAGACATTCCCCAGATTTCCATAGAGTCAGCTGTTAGAGTCAGCTGCAAATACCTTATCTGCTGGGTGGACTGTCTACAAAGAACTGGGGTTCCCACCCTCCATCTACCTCCTTAATTGTCCAGTTGGATATCAGTGATAGAACCAGGCAGAAAGGAGGTCTTAGACCTTGTGTGGGTGGGAAGGGGAGAAGAGAGTAGGGAGAGGGGAATGAGTTTACATGGTTTTTGCACTAAATTATGTCTCTGACCACATTCTAAAAGTGATTTTCACTTTTCTGATCATATTCCAAATTTAAGAGATTTTTTAATTATCTTTTTTGTATATCGTGCGTCTTTCCTCAGTCTTCATTGACAGGCATATTCCAGGATTCAGTACAAGTCAAATCCTGCCCAAATAATTTTTCGTGTACTGATAGTTTATTGTATTTAATGTTTCCCAAAATAAGTAGGCTTATTACATTGGAATTTGGAAATCATTCTGAGATCTCTTTCAACTCTAAGATGTGATGGTTTGAAAGTACTTTTTAAATGCTGCTTATGGGAATGCTCTCTTTTGGGTACTCTTCATGACGAAGTTTCACTCTTAATTTTTAAGCCTATCTATGGCCACCCTTCCTCACATTAGCTGCTGTGTGTGTGTGCTAAAGGCATACAAGCTGATTTTAATGTTAGCTTAAACAAAACCCTCCTGTAAATCTACTATAAACCCAACAAATATGGTGATTGGATTATCTGACCTTTTGGGTTACCGAAAGCACTACCTCCTCTTTTACCGTGGAGAGTCAGAGTGGTGATTCTAATTGTACTATTTAACCCTCATCTCCTTATATAAGCAACATGCTTAAAGTTCAGCTGTTGATTTTTTGACAAGAAAAAATACTGTATTAAAAAGCACAATTATTCCAAGAATAATGTTAGGAGGTAGAATTCATGGTAGATATTCCTCACATTAGTGAAGGATGTTTGGTATTGTTTCAGAGAGACTTGGTTTCAAAGCGTGAAGTGATTGTGGGAGGGGTGTGTGTGTGTGTGTGTGTGTGTGTGTGTGTGTGTGTGTGTGCGCATGTGTGAATTGAGTTTAAAATTTTTTCAAATTTGGTTTTTTAAAAGAATAAGGTAATAGGAACTGTTATGTGGATGAGAAAAATAGTCTCAAATGGAGGAAGGGTTGGCTGATATCATAAAAGCCAAGAGTGAGAGAAGACCACAAAGGCTTTGATACAATTTTTTTGTTATTGGATTGAGCAATTCTGATGAAGGATGTATGACCGTTAAAGCTTTCATTGTGCTATTTGGAAGAAATATGTCCTCCTTTGGGAAAAAAAATCCATTCAAACTTGAGATTTGTGTGTTGGTAAGTTCATTCTTCTTTCTAGTGGCTTTTTCTGAGGAGTGACTGCCAAAATCTGAGATGTGGCATCCATGGCATTTTTTGTGGGTTTTGTTTGTTATATTTTTGGCACAAATTTGGGCAGTAGCCTTCTCAGAGAGACTTAATACGGTACTTTCAGAGTTTTGCATAATTTTAGGACTGCAGAAGCCACAGGAGGGTATAAAAAGAAAACCCCAAAAATGTAGTAATTTGAATAAAAAGAAACTAAAAATAGACCAGTATGGGAAATGTTTAGAAAATGGTAAGTGGAAACTTAACTAGGAACTCAGTAATACATTCCCGCCCCCTCCCCCCCCCTCCATTCTGCTTTTCTTGATTTGTGTAGTGAATTTTGCCCTTTGGAAACTTTCTCTCCTCTTTTTATCTTTTCATTCAGAAAATTACTTGCTTTGTTCTAAAAGCATTTGAAGGAAGATAATGATAACAGAATACAATTGCTCTCTGATTTTATTCTTTCCTTGGGAAGTTCATTCTTGGGAGACGATGCTGTTTTGTAAAATTAACATTTCATGGTTCTTTTGGCAGCAAACCATCTTGCTACTAGTGCATGTTGGGTGTAGAAGTGTTCTTTCTCTGCATTTTTCAGGTTTGTGTCTAGAATTCGCTTTTGAAAGCAGACCAAATATTTCATCCCTTTTTCTGTAAAGTATGTAAAAGTTTTTGTAAACCTTAAGATGCTTTTCATTTACTTGAACATTTTTGCACTACTGTTATTGTTGTTGTTTCTATTACTATTAAAAAAATATGTTACCAGTGCCCTAAATAAGTAATTTGTGTGATTTGGGCATTGCACTTTTGACCTTCTGTCCCTTGGGTTGCTCTTAGTGTATTTCAGAGTAGAAGCTTCTGGAGGATTGCTGCTTGTATTTCATCCACCATATCATTTCATCTTTGATAATTTCAGCCTTGCTTGATGATGACATCACGGCAGAGTGCTGTATTCTAACAGGGGTGGAGTGAATCAGTGTTCATAGAAGAGATGATTAAAATCACTTAATTGAATTTAAAAAAAATCAGATAAGAATCTAGACTTTTTTTTTCCTAGGGAAAAGAATGCAATGACAGTTGTTGCAAGCAAATGGAAACTTTTGAAGGCTGTAATTTATATTTAAAGATCGATGTCTCAGTAAGCATGAATTGTATAGACAGTGTCACCTCTGACTCATTGCTTGGCTCTGGGCTACCCCCTTCTTGGAGCAGCAATGGTTCTTAAGAGAAGCAGTGCTTCCTTTCAGGAATGGATTCCCTGAGCAGAATGGGATTCAGAAAATCACAGTCAGAAGTGACCGGAGATCATCTAACTAGTCCAAACCATACCTAAAGAAGAATCAGTCACGTCTACATCAAACTCACCAAGTGGTCAGTCAGTCTTTGCAAAGATCCTTAGTGAGCAGAAACTCACCAATTCACAAGGCATCTATTCCATGTCTGAATAGTACTTTTGAATAGTTTCAGGAGTTTTTCCTCCTGTCGAGCCTAAATTTGCTTTGTTGCATCTCCCATGTAGAGTGGTAAAGTCAAAGTATGCCTGGTACTTAAAACATGTTTGCTAGCTGATTGGTTGATTCAGAGTCAGAGCACCACGGTTTGAGTTCAGGCTTTGTCTTTGGTGTTACTTGGACTCTGAGCCTTAGATTTCCTTGTCTGTCAAATGAGAGGTTTGGGCTAAGTGACCTCAGAGGTCCTCTCTAGACCTAAAGGCATGATCTTAGCACCAACTTTCTACTGTATTGATGTATTTATTTGCTTTTCATTAGGTAGACATTGCCCATGTAATCCAGTAAGGTGTGATTTTGGTTGAAAATAATTGGAAATAGGAAGTTCCACAAAACAGAATAGAAAATGATACCATTGGCAGCCAGTATTAACTCATAATAAAAATGCTGTGTTTTTTTCACGCTTCCTAAATAAGGTAGTCATTTAATTCTGACTAATCTTAGATATAGTTCACTCTTGATTAGTAGATAACATTAAGTCTTGGAAGTTCCAGACATCTCCTCTCCCCCTGTAGAATAGAAATTTCTTGAGGGCAAAGGCAAGTTTTTGGGTTTTTTTTTTTGGGAGAGGGGTGTGGTGGAGTGGGGTTATAACATTCAATACAATTGGTGCTTAATAAATGCTCATTGATTAAATGCCTCGTTGACTTTGTGCTTTGTATGTAGAGGGGCCTTTGCTCAGTTGAAGCTTGAGAATGTGGCTGTAGTCTGGTCCCAGTATTGAATAAACCGCTGGGAGAGAAATTGAATTTGGAGTGTTTAAAGATGGGTATAAGGAGAAACAAAGTGGACCATTTGCCAAATTTATGTGATAATGGATCTAGTTTGAAATGAATTACCAATATACCAATATATCCCTATTAAACTTGAAATCTTCCAAACACATTCACTACATTATTTAACCAAATATAAATGACTTTTTTGTATTTTGAATTATCCACACCTGTCCCTGTCCATTGGTGGAAGTAACCAAGGGTTGACAGTATATTCATATTCCTACTGACATATAATATGTCAATAATATAATATAATGTAATGTAATGTAATGTAATGTAATATAATATAATATAATATAATATAATATAATATAATATAATATAATATAACAAGGAATAGCTCCCGTATACATGTTACATTGCCCCATTTTTTCCATACGACAACCTCATGATGCAGGGAGTTGAAGCTTTGTTATCTACATGTTTCTTGTTTATACTTAATTTAACTTCTAAGTTTAATTGCACATTGACAACCCATGGTCGAAACTTGGAAGTATCACTTTTCATCGAAGCAGTGCAGAAAACCCTAGTAATTACTAAGTCTTGTTGCAGCTGCACAGGTATGCCTAGGCTTTTGCTGTATATTAGTTTTCAGCATCAGGTTGCACAGGGGTAGCTTGCAAAGATTCCCTCCCTCAGTAT